>JAQPPZ010017052.1:3000000-3360000 GCA_028583015.1 Wollemia nobilis | reverse complement strand
CTGCAACAAGCATAAAAGTTGCAAAAATTAGTCATCCAGATCTAGGTTAGATTTTCAAATTTCTTTTCAAGTATTGCATTAATATTTATTTCCTATTTTCTGTTGTTTGTTGGTTGCATGTGAATTAAAATTGCATATAGGTTAGCATAGTTGCATATTGGCCAAACTAGGTGTATGTGAGACTATCTAAAAAGAATACATCAAATAAAATCCAAAACCTAGGCATGGAAACTGCCATAAAATATTTCCTGGTGAACCCACCCAATTCATTGAAAAATCACCAAAGAGGGCACGACTTCAAGTGCCTCTCCTCTAAGGTGTAGACCTACTATTCTATAATTCCCATTCGATGAATGGATCCATTAGCCTGGGGGAAAGGAGCATGAGAATTTTAGAGCTACACTTATGTTCATTATGATTTAATTATTAGGACAAGATGTCATATTTCAAAAATAAAAATATATCCTTATATCAAGTATTTAGAAGGGGTGTTGTTTCAATTGGAAAGACTTGTAAAATATTTTGGCTAGATTCTAGGGTTGTAGGTTCCTTGATTTACTTGATGATAATCGTAGTTTACTCATCATCCAAATCTAGAGGAATAAGCAAGGTAGTTACAACCATAAATTTAACATGGTGGTTTGTTGGATCGTGGGATAGTATCAATGATAATATTATTAAAAGTGGTTATTAGTTTCTCAAAAATATCCTTATATGGCCTAATTTTGTCATCTTTATTTTGATATATTATGTTGATCTATTTGACCATGAGCTAAAACTCTCCAAATATGGAGAGTGTATTTACTTTCAAATACAAATTGATGTGAAGTATAAGGATGTGATTCTCATACTCTATGACATTATTAGTGCATGAAAATTGAAGCTTGAAACAAAAATAAATAATATTTCATTGTTTAAATACGAGTAAAACTCCTACCCTCACTCCTTTGACACATCTACCACCATCAAAGTACAATATCCAAGAATCAAAGTGATCAATTTTAAGGTTAAGGATAGAATCATCTAGGAATCCTATGACTATGGGATGATTAACAATCAAAGGTGTCATTGAAAATTTGTTAGATATTACCTAACCTTTTAGGACATCTAAATAATAAATTCAAGGCCAAAATTATTAACAACAATGACCCATTTTGTTGTTCATCTTGAGAGATAAGGTATCATAGGGATAAACCATGATGATCACAAAGGATTTATGGATAAGCATGTACTATCTCAAATTTTGGGGGACAAATATGATCATGATACAAAGTGTTTATATAATATGTAAAAATTCAAATTTTTTCACCTATCCCATCCTAGGATCCAAGTCAATTTTGGCAATCAGCCCAAGTCATTTTTCAGCCTTCATTGCAGGAACTTGAGACTCAAAATAAGTTTATCACTCATAGTAAATTTAATAGGCTATAAATTTATCTCCTTGGAAATGAACATTATATAGAGATAAAATTTGAAATTCTTATTGGTCTAATGGTCAAATGGATGAATTTATCATCAAGACAAGTTTATAGCCATGCAATTGTCTAGGCAACAAATTTATCTTTGAAACTTTAAAATAGAAAGCTTCTATTCCTAGAACAAATGCCTATCCATACTAGTAGTTTTGAAACTTAGGATGGATTGATGCACCTAAAAATATTTCTAATTTGGCATGAATTTTTCCTATGCCAATTTGATCAAAGCATGACAATCATCCAACCCTACTTTTTGCCTAGTTAGAACTCATTTTTCTCATTCATGCATATTTAACAATATCACCTTCCTCTTTTCTCCTCTAAGCCATGGAAATCTATAAATTGGGTCTCCTACCTTTGAATTTTTTTTTTTTATCAAAAATATCTTGTAATTAGAACAAGCATTATTCATCGAGATGCCTTTTCACCTCCATTCATCCTCAAGCACTACATTTAGGATCTCATTCCTCATGGTTGAAATGGGATTTTTATTGTCATGTTTTTATGATTTCAAGATATTTTGATTCTTTCTTAGCATTTTTTACTCTAATTTATTGCATTTTACCTCATCATTTGACCTCCTTTTATAGTATCTTAATTGCCATATCTATTTTATCTTAGCACACTAACTTTGTTTACATTAGATTTATTGAATTGGATTTAAATTGTATTCTAGGATTTGTAGGAATCAAGGAGTAACCTCCTATCCTCTTTATTCAGACAACACCTAGCAAGTCCCACCTTGATTTCACCTCTACAAATACATACCATGGATTTATAGATAGTAGGATTAGAAAGCTAGAAATTTTCCTAGAACACTCTTTTTCTAAGTTTTTGATGATTTTATAATATCTTAACATTATTTAATCCAATATATCAACTTTGCATCCAAAAATCATTTTGTTTCATCTCTAGAAACAAATTCATAGGTTATAGAATTTGCAATCTATAAACCTGTCCTACAAGCAATGAACTCATTGTAGAAGATATGAACCTACCATATTTATTGACTTTATCAATTCTAGCATCATAATGACTCTCAATAATTCCTAGGGACATCCTAGCACCTTCTCAACTAGTTCAATTTGGTTTTGCAATAGCTATATTACAATTTTATGTAGATAATCTTCATCTAAATGTTTAAATTTTAATTTTATCAAAATAATAAGGGGTTTTTTTGATAGATTAAATTTAATTGGATTTTTATTAATGGACCCAAAACCTGATTACAACAATAGTGGAAAATGTTACAAATACTTAAGGATACAACAGGGAATCCTTCCTCAAAGGAGGTAAACAAACCGCCCACACAACAAGTGGGACCAACAAGATCTTATAAAATTAAAGTGGGATGGAAACATCCTTACAAAATACCATACAAGAAATATACAACACACGAATAAGGAATAAAACAGGGCCATTCCACCAAAAAATATCCTTGAAGAAAAAACATGTGTGTTGAAAATTGAAAACAGGGCCATCCTTGGAAAATAAATCAGGGCCATCTTGTCCAAATATAACATGCATGGAAAAATTAAAATAGGGCTATCGCACACAAAACATCCTTAAAAATCATATCACGTAATTAAAGCAAGAAAAGTAAGAGTTTGGAAATTGAAAAAAATAATCCCGCCAAAGGATGGAAAGATTGAATCAGGGTCATCCCACCCACCACTAAAATTTAAAATTTTAAAATTGAAATTAAGGAGATAAATGCAAAAGTTGAAAATTTGAAAAAATATTCCCCCCTAAGTATGTCCTAGGACACATTTGAAGGACACAAATCAGGAAGCATAAACAAAGGATGTAGCAGTAGGACGTAATCCAAAAAATAGCAAGAACCCAGGGATGCCACAACACAAGGCCTGAAATCACCAAATTAAGATCTCCCCAAGAAGGTTGAAGGAGTAGAGAAACCGCTAAGAAGGATCATCCTATTGTAACCACCAAAAAGGCTCACTACCGAGGCGTCCTATTACAATAAATTATAAAAGTATAACATGCATACAAGAACAAGAAATTGACAACAAATTAATCAAGAAGAAAATTGCTTTATTCCATTGTATTCGAAGTCAAAATCAAATTACAGGTACAACCCTCTTAGGGATAATCATTTTGATACAATATTACAATAGGAATGCACAATTGTTTCCCTCTTAATGGTAGGTGTGATTTCCAAATGCCTTTCAGGATGACACGAACTGCTCTAGGGTGGAGGTGCCCTCTTCTTCGCGATGGGGAAGGAACTTGATAGTTGGTTCTCCTTTGAAATTGTTCCTTGTGGTCAAGAAACACCACAAGAATGTCAAAAATATAGGCAACCTGTCATGATGAGTCCCTTTTAGGTAAATTACATAATGACACCATTAAACATGCATAATCAAGAAAACATGAAAAGTGCTTCTAAGCTATGCAAATCGAATCAAGATTCATATAATAGCATAAAGATAAGTAGCAGCTACACTATGCATGGATTAAATGTGTAAAACAAGGAATAAAGGTGCATAAAGAACCATTAATATCCTAATTGAAGCATAAACCTAATTCTACGATCAGAAGTCTCCTAATTAAAACATGAAAATATCTAATCTAATATAATTAACCATACAAAAATGAAAAGAGGAAGGTGGTTATACCTCTGCTACAAACTGTAGTTCTAGTGAGTAGTCTACACTATAAACCATGACTGAAAGCCATGGTTATAACTCTAATAGGCTTACCCTCAATTCCAAGGGTAGTGGGATTTATCTCCTTATCCAATTGATGTTCAAGGGTCACCTTCGGTGTCCTTCTGATAGGTTTGGTGGTTGAATCATTTTGATGGGCCTTTGTTTTCTTGGATTTGCATTTCTTGGTCCTTCTAGGCTCCTAGAACTTTCATGGCAAACTGATCTTTGGTTGAATAGCAAAGTTGCCTTCTCAAATGCATGAATTCAGTATGCAATTTGATAGGGCTTTGCTACTTGCTAGATCAATTCACTCTCTCTCGATAATTCGTTAGCGCTTCACTATGCAAATCATCTATATTTTCTCCCTATTTGGAAGGGGTATTTATAGGATGCCCTAGGACTGGGGGTGGCTTCCTAGAGAAGCCAAGATCAAGAAGAGGTGTTTAGGATATTTGGAATGGAAGCCTCTGGAATCTTCTGACCATTAACCATATTCTTCTAGATCAAATGGATGTTCCAACCGATTTGGCTTGTATAGAAGGTCAACTAAACTTCAGTTAATACCATAGGTCACAGCTACGATCTAGACTATAAAATACAGGTCTCAACCATGGTTCAGTTGTAAACTATAGGTTTGGACTACATTTCAAACTGATTAGGCCAAGGAGCCCAAATTGAGTGGTTAGAACCACTGATCTATCTTGGAATCTATCCAATATCTTACATATGGTCTTGTAGCATGTCCATATGAGTAGTTTCCCTCAACAAGATGTGTTTTAGGTGTCTACATATGCCCCTTTTGAGATGCGTTGTGATATAAAACAATGTTGAGAAAAAATATACCTCCTAAAATGATGTCAAAGGTTCTATGATGATCATTAGTCAGATCAACATTAGATGCCCCAGGTCAAGCAAAAGGATGCGCATCTTGAAATCATTGCTTCCAATTATTTGGAGGCTTAAATTTGAAGGAGTTTGCACTCGTCATCAGACATTCGATTAGCTTTGGAACTACAATAGGAGTTAGGCCTATATACCCAAAAGGATGAGAGTTACAAACTAATTATCATATTTTCTATTTTACCCAAGCAAAGGGGTAATCTTATGATAGATGTTGACAATGACTCATAAGGACGAATGCAATTTTGACAAGATCAAGGGATCTATGATTTCAAGGATCTTATATTGATTTTGATTATAATTTGATATTATGACTACCCCCTCAAGC
Source organism: Wollemia nobilis (assembly GCA_028583015.1). Classification (NCBI taxonomy): domain Eukaryota; kingdom Viridiplantae; phylum Streptophyta; class Pinopsida; order Araucariales; family Araucariaceae; genus Wollemia; species Wollemia nobilis. Next base: position 3,354,628 of record JAQPPZ010017052.1, on the reverse strand, counting down.
GACGAGTCGATGAGGGTAATGACAATGATTAAAGCGACGATGTCGTTTGACCACCATGGATGATCTAAAAAAACTTATATTTGAGAAAATTAATGCATTGGCTAGGCCTAGTTCAGATTTTGATTCCAACTATTAATAGTATTTGCATATTTCTATCCCATGGAGTAGTCAGGCTGCAATAGTCATCTTAGGAAATCGAAATGATACAAATCCAATTAGATTTTTGTTGAATCAAATTATTGATGATTTGCTGAAAAGAGATCATAGAAGAAATGGCATGCAACACCTCGTTCTCGTGGAGCAGTCCAGCCGCAAAGGCCTTCTTAGGGATTGAAAAGAAGCATATCAGATCAATGATGATAATTTTACCCTAAATGTCCTTATGGTAATTTACTCATCCTTTCGGATTGCATGGATCGCAAGTCGCTGCAACCGCCAAGTGTATAGGGTAAGTTACTGAATACGAGGCACATTTGGTGTTTTAATTATTTGATTTTTTTGAATGTTTTGAATTATGCATTGGGCTTATTTATTTGGTTGGGAGGTGCATTGCTCCATGAAAGGATTATCATAGTGATGACCTTGGTTGAATGTACTTTATAATCTTAGCTAGATTTCTGATTTTTAATTGAATCTCGGTGCTTGCTTATCACCAAATTTCCAAAATAAATTATTTTTATTGAGTTCTGACCCAATGGGAGGTATTAATTTATCTTTTTAGCCCTTCCCATGGTGGTAATTTTTCTAAATTTCCTGCTAGTTGCAAACAGCAGCTAGGTTCTATGGTTCCCATTTGTAATTTTGGGAATCGTAGCTAGGGCTTGCGGTCCGTGCAAAACATGAGAGGCTTATAAAAAGTCCAATTTTAAAATGTCTCTCATTATTCCTTGACAGAAACTTGCAAATCTAGAGCTCTGATAGTGACAGCTAATAACTCACCTAAAATATACCAAACTTTACCTGCACACCTACTCATAGCACGATGGCAAAGTGCGGGCAAGCTTCTTCAAGCTGCGATGGATGAGGCAAGGGCAAGGTAATTTAAAACCAAGACCCCACATCAATTACCACTAAAAATAAAACCAATTAAGTAATTGGTAAATCAATCTCATTAAAATGTTGGCAATGAACCTCACCTTAGGCTAGGGTAGCTTAGAATTTAATTTTTTTCCATTTTTGACTGCGGTATCGCACCCGACGAGATCACGGTTGGAGACCACAGGTACCAGCTACGGTTCCCAATTGGTCAATTGGGGACCATAGCTACCAACTGCAGTCAGAATTCAAAATCCTAATGGTCAATTTTTAACCGCATGTGGACCGCAGGGTTGACACACGGTTTGCCAACTGGGTCAACTTTAGAAAAAAATTGTAATTTTTTTAATTTTTCTATGTTTTAAAAGGCAATTAATGTAATTTAATGCATATTTGACCTATTTTAATGAAAATTTTGATTTGTAGGCCTGTATGATGACATATTTTTGTAATTTTATCAGTTTTTAACTATTTTTGATGCTTTTTAGGTCATTTTTAAATTTTTTTGTTTGTTTTAGTTAGCTTTTTCCTTATATTATGTTGTTTATTTTGGAGGTTGACCTCTAGAGCTCGAGAGCCTAACATTATTAAGGCTCTACAAGGAGATATCACTACTGGTGAGTGAGAAAGGTTCGAAGCTATCAAATTCAGTTATGTACTGGATCTACCCACTATCACGGTAGATCAGGCCTATTTGACTATGTTGGCCCGACGTTGGAATGCACGGACCAACACATTTCACCTGCCTACAAGTGAAATGACTGTTACCTTGGAGGACATATAGAAGATCTTTAGGATACTCATTTATGGTGAGGCCATTGTCTTTTTTACTTTTGGTGCTAAGGATTCCATCTTTGATGCCATTTTTTATGCCTGAAGTGAGGAGGCTCAGTGCGCCATTGACCGTAGAGGGGTCCACATCGACTATTGGTAGGGGAAGAATATCTTCTCCATATGTGAGACCATTTTCATGCACCTGGTGGTGAAAGTAATGCTTCTAGACTCCTTGAGTGTGAGGATTCCTTAGAACCTTCTAGATACTGTGTGCAAATTTTTTCAGAGATCTATTTGATAGCCACTGCTCCTATCCTGGGGGAGTACTCTATTATGCCAATTGTATTGAGAGCTCTACCATATTACTAATAGGAGCCACCAGAGGATTAGCTCTAGTCTATTTATTTAGACTTGGGTTTGGCAGCATATCAGGATAGAGCATCCTAGGGAGCTACCACTGTATATTATAGAGATCGATGATACCCATCAGTGTTATGTTGTCTACTGGCCTTGGGAGGAGGAGGGCTTTCATAGTAGGACCCATGCTAGTGACGTCCAACATTATATTACATAGTTTGTAGGACTTGGGCCAAATGATGTCGAGTGGTGGCCCTATATGGAGTGTCATTACTAGCATGAGTTTGGTGAGCGACTTCAACAGGCTCATCGGGATAGATGGTTACTCGGCTGAAAGGCCGAGATCAGAGAGTACCAATTTTTATCTCGTATCCTACGTCAGTTTTGCATGGTGCTAGACATATCGAAGATCCCATTTGCCTATAGGCACTTGGATTTGGAGAGGGATCTATCATGGATCTAGCCTCCAACTCTAGGGGACACTCTCGATGACTTCTAGGAGACTGGAGTTGATAGAGCTACGACAACTCCAGATTACGATGGATGGTGGTTTATGTTTCATTGGTATAGGACACGACCTCTAGGCTGAGCTATAGATTAGGTAGGGGTAGAGGTAGATCTTGATGGGTGCAAATGTGCTAGCAAATAAAGGGTGACTGGGGCATAGAGGTTGTAGCTGAGGAGGCTCCTGAGGTTGACCTTTATTAGGAGGCTCTTGAGGAGGGTGAGGTCCCTACTAATAGTGCAGAGGGACTACTCTTGGTATAGGTGGATGACCTATAGAGTTAGATGGGGTGATTCTAGATGTAGTAGAGGGAGTATGACACTACTATTTCTACTTTTTAGGTATAGTTGAGTGACAAAGATCATTGACTGACGCAAGTAGAGTAGTAGATTGCTAGCCTGACAGCATGGGCTACAACAATAGAGACCCAGGTTGGTGAGCTCACTAGTGCTCGAGATTTGGCACTAGCACAAAGATATGTAGTAGTAGCAAAGCGAGATCTTCTTAGGGTATAGAGGAGGTATCATCCACCCTCTCATGTGATTATGGGACCTCTGGTGGAACCAGTAGAAGCACTACCAGGTGGCCGGTATCCTATGGAAAAGATCCAGTGCTTGTAGGGTTTTCTGATGAGTACCAATGACAGGCACACATCCACGGTTGCTCGGGTGGACCAGATAGTTAGGTATATATAGATGTTAGATGCAAAGGTTCACAAGGAGCTGTATGCTCCAGAGTCCTAGAGAACTAGATCTAGGACTACAGTACCATCTACTACTAGCTCGAGTCATCACACCCATCAGAGTGAGAGGACACATAGGTCCTCTAGTACACATGGTGAAAGCAGTCACACTAGGACTAGGGAGGCAAGGTAGTCTACTACAACATCCAACCATAGTTCCTAGTGCATAGAGGTTCCCATTGCACATGTGGTGGTTGGACGAGTGGTAGGCCTCTTTCGGCTAGGTGGTACTCAGGGCTCTCAATAGGATCTAGAACAGATAGTAGGGCAGCAGGTAGAGCAGGCTCCTAAGCACAATACTGATGGAGGTAGTGAGAGATCCAATATAGGGGAGCAGATCTGAGCTAGATCTCTACTATTGTAGGATATATTTTTGATATATCATTTTTGGTTTAAGGTCTAGGACCTACACATTTGTAGCTTGTGGGCATTTTTGTACTCCCGATGTACTCTAAGACACATATTTATATATGATATGACTGATCATTATTTTATGGCTCATTCTTGTGTACTCATTTATTTTTTATTTTATGTTTATGTGATGCACATGGATGCAATGCTTATGTTATGCTAATGTTATATGATGTGATGTATGGATGACATGTACTAGATAACTATTTGATTTATGATGATGATATGCAATGATATAGATGCTTAGATGTGCTTTTTATGATGGATGCATATAGATGTGATGTTATTTTCTTAACACATATTTGATATTGCTTTCTTGTATGCATTAATGTATGTAATGATTTATTTACACGATGCAAATCTAATCTAAATGAACCTATATGCTTTAATCACTTTAAAAATAAGGAATAAATACATCTATGTTTATCAATATAATGGATGACACCACATAATGTATAAAAATCATGAATGTAATTGAAAATCCTTAAGATAAGAATTTAATCAATTAATCACCCATATATGAAATGTAATGGTATGTGATGTTTATGGTGTGAATGATATAATGTGTCATTCGATTTTCTTTCTTTTACACTTTGGATGATATGCATGATATAGTCAGTGGTCGTCTAAATATTATTGCTAATATCCATCCGATATCTATCCTATATGTTGATTGTGCTTTATATAATGATGTATCATGGATTTGATAATTTACAGTTTGATGATTTATATGGTTGCAATATTTGACATTTTGTTGCTATGGGAGAAATTTTTGAGGTTTTCCATGAGACTCAAACATCCTAATAGACTTATCAAAATTTGTATACTAACTACACTAGACTTCTGAGATAAAAGGTTTTTTTCTAGGATAGACCCTAACTGTTCATTATACCTATGTATGCACATGATTATTTTAATATAAGACATGAGCGCTCCCCAATGTCATGTGAGATTCTTTTAGCCCGTTGCTAAGATAGGGGTTCCACAGATGTCTTATCCAATCTCAAGTTTAGATGTTAGTTGGACTAAGCCACTAGGCAAGGCAGGACACCTGAAGCTAGCTCTTCTACATTCAAACATTGGTATTGTTCATAAGTGAGATGCTAATGTGTCAGACATATCATCATGTGTAAAGTACAGTAGTTCTAAAAATTCTAGGGATTCAGGATCATTCCTTTCTATCCTTAAATTTTTGGGATACTTGCTCATGTGTAGTGAATCAAGGGAGTCAATTCCATGTTCTTTTTAAACTATCTTTGGATCTTCATTTGATCTCTCTTCAAACTGGATTTTGGATCTTCATTTGATCTCCACTCGAACTAGATTCTGGATCTTTATTTGATATCTGCTCGAACTTTTGATTTATGATCTTCATTTGATATTCACTTTTTAAATTTACTTTGAACTTTGATTTAAGCCTATTTTATGATCTTCACTCGATCTTCACTTTTCGGCATTTACATTTGATAGTTTTCTTTAGAAACTTTCCTTTGGGAGGATTTACTTGGAAACACTATTTTTGGTATATCGATTGAGAATATCGATCTTATGATATCAATATGGGATATCACTTTGGGAATTCGATCTATGATATTGATCTAGGGTATCAATCATGAGGATTTATATGGGATATCTCTTTGTGATATTGCTCATTTTAAAATAAGCAAGGGATTATGAATAGGAAACTAATCAGTCATTTTTCCAATTGCCAATATTTCCCATACCGTCTACACAGATGAATAAGCAAGAATAACTCTTTTCACTTCACGATACCTGGTCCTGCTTTGTGGATTTCATCTTCGCCTAGTCCTTGTTAGGATTTTTTAAATTTTTTTATTAGTGATAGGCTTCTAATATGCAAAGGTCTATAATAATTGAACCTTAGCTACAAAAACAAATCAATATTTCTACCAACTCTTGATAAGACCACTAGGTATGGCTGAATGACCATAAAACCCTAGTATATCTCCATAGCAACATTTTAGGTTGTGTTGAAAAACACAATTACTCACATGAATGATATATTATGATAAATGCAAAGATGCATGATTTAAACACAAACATGGCATCATTTGTAAGGCTAACAAACACAATGGATTCTATTACAAAATGCAATGGATGATGAATACCTATATGCAATGTAGTAATGTAGCGAATGCATGTGTGAATACAAAATAAAAGTGCAAAAAATTCAAATGCAAAATGCAAATATTTTGGGATTTTATGCTTTACCATTTTTTTTTGGATTTTATTGATTTTATAATTTTTATGGGTTTTGAGCCTCATAATTGACCAAGTGGTGAGTACATGCCTCTGGAGCCTTTCGATTGACCAAGAAATTTTTAAGAATATTTGGAGCTTTTAGGATTGACCAAAGGTATTATGGGTACCTTTGGGGCATTTTGGGATGACCAAGCGATTTTGAGAATCCTTGGAGCATTTGGGGTTGACCAAGAAATTTTTTAGAAACTCTTGGTGCCTTTTGGATTTGACCAAAGGGCTTACAGATGCCTTTGGAGCTTTTTAGGATGATCGAGTGATTATAAGAAAATCCTTGAGGCTTTTAACTAACATGACCAAGTGGTTTCAGGAACCCTTGGAACCTTTTGGGATGACCGAGTGGTTTTGACCAAACCCTCAGAGCTTTTGAGGTTGACCAAAGGGCTTACAGATGCCTTTGGATCTTTTTAATTGACTTAAACAAACCATTTTTATGGACACTTGGAGCTTTTTGGGAAGGGCACACTACCCTATATACCCCAATGAGCATTTCATTTGACAACGGTGAGGGAGATGCAATACCTCTAGATTCCTCATTTTTCCTTATCAAATTTGGTGTGGCTGGTGGGAAAGGTATGCTACCTTGAAGACCCACAGCATGTATGCTATTTATGGAAAAGTAATCAGCTTGTTTAGGAAGAGTTATAAAATGTAGCTCCCCAGGTGAAGATCGAACCTCACCAGTGTGCCTATGCTTTGGAATGGGTGAACGAGAGAACCATCCTTGTGGATCTCATATCATTCTACTAGGCCTTTGATGACCCTCTTAAATGACTGGAAACTCTGAATGTCATGTCCATGCATTCGATGATACATACAAAAGGGACCCCATTTAGGTGACCCAGTCTTAGATACCCTATTCTTGACTTTAAGTAATATGAATGGATGTGCCTCGTGTAACTTTTGAAACAAAGTTAGAGGAGTCATCTGAAATGAAACTACTCATTGCACTAGACTTCTTGGCCTACGAGGTGACTAGTGACTCTGAGGTTGCTCATGAAGAGGCATAACCTCCACTTCATCATATTGGGGTGCTCTAAGAGAACCATCTAAATGATAAACCCCCTTATTTATCAAAATTTGTGCCACACCCTTATATTCGTGATAATATCGAATGCCATGACCCTATATTCAGCGATAGAGACAATAGTGATGCTCTTTGTAACCTATAGGTTTAATTCTATTTGTTTTTAGAGGGATGACATTAAGCAAGTTGATGACCTTATCCTCTTGTAGCTTCTAAAAGATATCAGACATAGACTCTTGTAACGGAGTCCCACTACGTTCTGCTTGTTTTGGGCTCTTACCCCACATTGGTTTGCTTTGAGAATCCAATGGTTGGGTTGGTCGCATGGACTTATGCTTTTGCTAAGGCTTTTCCTGTATTTGCACAAGAAATGATTCATCATCATTCAAATGTTGCTTTTGTAATTCCATATTTTTGATCCGGTTCTTGATAAAATGCAGCGCCTTATCTTGTTCATCCATTTGGTGCTCCATCCATTCTAGATGTCTTAAAATGGATTCCAAAATTGAAAAAGAATTCATGTTTATTTCCAATGACTGATTCAAAATACATTTGTCATTTGAAGGAAACAGGAAATGGAATGCTATGGATCCATTAGGTAATTACAAATTTCCTATTTCCTTCACTTGAGTTGATGTGGATGCTTCTTCATGATAAATTTCATCAATGTAATCCACATGCTCATGCATATGACTCAGCTCAAGATCTTGTTTCAATTTGTTTTGTTGAACTATGTCACTTTCAGTATCCCTAGTCTAGTGTGAGGAACCTACTTGTTTTTGCTCTTGAGATGGTGCCATGAGAAGCGAGTCAGAAATGACCAATTTCAAAAATTTTGACCCTAGAAATGTAGAAATACCACTGGGTTATCCCATTTTTGGCTCTTTGTGCTTAGGAATCACTTGATTTTCTGGCCTAATTTTGACCATCCCCACAAACTCATGAGAAAACTCTACAACTGCATGTGTTGTAGGTAATTCATAGACACACTAAAGCTATTCTATTTCAGTCATAATAATCGAACCTTCTTCATGCTCATACGATGTCTTTGAGATAGGATCCATAGGTGGAGACTCGATGAAAAGCTGACCTAAATATTTAGTGGACTCTATGGTGGGAAACATATTAATGCTAGCATCTACAAGCTCTTCATATTCACCATAGTCCTCATGCAAACTATCTAGTGACATTTTGGTTGAAGAGGGTGTGATACACTCGAGTGCATCCATGACCATGCTAGGTTCTTCCTCCTTGATAGGAGTATGAAGATCCTCTAATGATACCTTCGAAGTAGCTATGAGAAACTCTGTAAGGGCATTCATTAATCCTTACCTGCTAAGCGATGTTGAGAGTGCAGGGGTTGTAGGTGATTCCATAGGTGATAGTGATGGGATGGAAATTCCAACACCATCTATGAGGTTGCATCCACACTTTGGATAGGCTCATATAATTTAACTTACAGATGCATAGACACCTCATCAGGTTCCTATATATGATCCTCAGGTTTATAATACTTGAAGGAATCTAGGTCCACTTCAACTACATGAACTTCACTCCCATGGGTGTACTTAATGCACTGATGCACTATTGATGGCACATACTCCATGGATCTTATCCACAGTCTTCCAACAAATAAATTAAACTATCTTGATCCCTCTAAAACATAGCACAATATAGGAATAATATTTTTTCCCACATCGATGGGAAGGACTATTGTGCCTACTGTAGAGGATTCCACATCATTAAAGGCTTGCAATATGAAATTTGTTTTCTTGATGTGAGATGGTGGAATTTTGAGATACTTGAATGTTGAGGTGGTAATGATATTAATAGATGATCTTGTATCCACTAGTACTCGCTTATATGTAATCTATTGTATCCTCGCTATGATATGCAATGGACGATCAAATTCCCTAATAGGGATAGGTTTGACTTTCTATTTATGGAAAGTAATCACAGGTTCCTTATATGGTGGAATAGACTATATATGCCCCAAGGATTGTGACGACTTTCGAGCATTGACACTGCTCACCTGTCAGACTTGACTACTCTCGATCTCATGCTTACACATGGGATCCCTAGATGTCTCTTTCTATTACTCTTTGATAACCCTAGGTATGTCTATTTGTCTATAAGCATGGCTATCTACTTGCTTAAGTGGCAACTCTTGACGGTGCACTGGGTGCATCGTGATGACTTGTTACATAAGCATTCTAGATGTGAGATTATTTTTAGTAATTACCTCACATGATTGTTATTCACATGATTTCTATGGGTAAATCCTCTTTTCACACCATTGCAGCTAATCCAACCTTAGTTTATGTGATCTCTTTCTTTCTGCAGACTCACGCTCTAGGTGCTTAAGCTGACGGTGTGCTTCCTCCAATTGATCTTGGAGTAGTTGCCTCTCATGTGTTGCATGAGACTTAGAATCCTATTGAGTGGTGTTTTCACCCAAATGTGAAAGCACACTCTTCGGTAGGATCTAAGTCCCAAAATCCTCTGCTTGCAGAGAAAGTAATTTCTCCAAGGTTCCTGTTATGTTGATTCTTTAACACCAATGATGCTGTTCAATGTAAATGCTGGGAACACCTCAGGGTTGCAAGTGGATGTTAACAAGGGGCACTGTAGTTTACTTTAATTTGAATTTTCAGTGGACTCAAAAAAAATAAATCTAGGAAATAAATATATTTTGATCCTTAGCTCTGATGGATTTTCAGTTGTTTATTTGAATACAATAATTAAAATGCAAAATAAAATAAGGGTTTGAAAATAAGAGAAATGCAAATGAAAGTAAAACTAAATTATATCCAGAGTGCGACCATTCTGATTGATAAAACCGAAGCTAATGAGGTTTCTGCATGCAACCTAACCTACTAAACCTGTAAATTCACACAATCCAGATAAGCTAGGTGTGGGCTTCTGGGGTTTTTAATGTAATTTCAGATTCAGACATTCGCATGAAGCAACCAAGAACACTTGCATTCAACTTCACCTATAAGCATAGAAATATGAAAGGGAAAGATAACACATTGAATCATGCATGCAAAAATGACTCCTCCTTTCTCATCAATGAAATGTCAACTCTCTGTATTTCTACATTAAAATGATGTATCAATTACAATTATAGAATCTTCCAGGTTTTACAAATCCAGAACAAATGAAGGAAATTGCCCAAGTTCAGGCCCAGAATGGCATGAAGCCCTTGTCTCTGCAACTCTGCAAGTAGCAATTTCCAACCCCTAGTCCAATCTGTGCTTTCGACTTTATACTGTCTGGCACGGCCTTTCAGTTCCCCTGCATCGCTTCGTTTCACCTCCTAGAATGCTTCTTTTCAAATTCCTACCATTTTGATGCTTTTATTCCATGCTTTATGTCGAAACGTTTGAAATATTCCGTTGCATGTAACGCTTCTGCAACTCTGACACCTGTATGCCACGTGTCACACATTCTCTGTGCCTTCTGTAATGTCTTTCTGCAAAAATCGTGACAAAAACGGCATGCAGCCTGTTCACCTTCCTAGCCGCGAAAACGTGACATGTCACGAAATCGTGACATGTCGCGATATCACGACGCTTTTCTGTCAGCAACCTTTCTTGCAGTCACTCCCAGCAAAAACGCAACATGTCACGATTTCACGACATGTCACGAAATCATGACGATTTCCCTGTCTGTACGCCTTCGACTGCTTCTTGTCATGAAATCGCGACGATTTTTCACTTGGGGTATCCTACGGCTTTCTGTCGTGAAATCGTGACACTTTTCTTTTCTGTACCATTTGCCGGCAACTTGTCACAAAATCGTGACATTTCTCGCTTCTTGCTCCTTCACTACAACCTATCATGATTTCGCGACACTTTTTTGCTTCGGGCACCTTTGCTACATGCTGTCATGATTTTGCGATGTCTTTTCTCTGGCGAGCATGCTTTCTATCATGATTTTGCAACCATTTTTGCTTTTCATGTTAGGAAAGGTAGGACCCCAATGATAATTCTATTAATCTCATCAACTATAGCATAGGATAGCTATAGGATTAAATAGGTTACAAAATAGACTAATTATCAATAGATCCTATATCTACGCTAAAAACTAACCTATCTGCCGTCCAAAAGGGAAATGACGGTAAGATAGACTACTAACCAAGGTAATTGTTAATAGTAACTACTAGTGGTAAAAAGTAAGAAATTACTTTTTACCATGTGGTAAATTATATCTACCTAGGTGAAACTTAAATATTACCTAAATGAGGTAATAATTATAGTTACTAACATAGTAACTCTAACATCCCCCCTTATTACATTATTTGGGTAATACATACATATCCTTCTATACAACAATATTTGGGAAAAGTATATAACTGCCCTAATACAGTGAAGAAGATGTTGTTCTGCTGGTTCTTTGCTCTGTCACGGTACTCTGGCTGGTCCTAAGAAAAAAATGGGTCATTCCTCGCTTTTTCTTCACGCCAATGAATGTCCTTATGGTAATCACATCATCCAATCAATTTGCATGGGTAACCAACCGCTGCAATCGCTAGGTGTAGTAGAATAGATCACTTCATACAAGGTTCATTCATTTACAATATGAATTTGAAAAAGATAAGGTAGCTAAGGTGTCGGTCGCTGCTGAAAATGCACCCTTATAAGTTTCCCCCCTTCTTGTTGCAAAACATAGTGTAATTAATTTCTGAAGGAAGTGTGACTAAGGTGTCAGTCAGCCTGTGGGCCGCCTCCTTGGGAATGGCTCTGATGCCAATGTTAGGAAAGGTAGGACCCCAATGATAATTCTATTAATCTCATCAACTATAGCATAGGATAGCTATAGGATTAAATAGGTTACAAAATAGACTAATTAACAATAGATCCTATGTCTACGCTAACAACTAACCTATCTGTCGTGCAAAAGGGAAATGACGGTAAGATAGACTGCTAACCAAGGTAATTGTTAATAGTAACTACTAGTGGTAAAAAGTAAGAAATTACTTTTTACCATGTGGTAAATTATATCTACCTAGGTGAAAATTAAATATTACCTAAATAAGGTAATAATTATAGTTACTAACATAGTAACTCTAACATCCCCCCTTATTACATTATTTGGGTAATACATACATATCCTTCTATACAACAATATTTGGGAAAAGTATATAACTGCCCTAATACAGTTGAAGAAGATGTTGTTCTGCTGGTTCTTTACTCATCACAAGCTCTGGCTGCTCCTAAGCAAAAAATGGGTCATTCCTCGCTTTGTCTTCATGCCAATGAATGTCCTTATGGTAATCACATCATCCAATCAATTTGCATGGGTAACCAACCGCTGCAATCGCTAGGTGTAGTAGAATAGATCACTTCATACAAGGTTCATTCATTTACAATATGAATTTGAAAAAGATAAGGTAGCTAAGGTGTCGGTCACTGTCAAAAACGCACCCTTATAAGTTTCCCCCCTTCTTGTTGCAAAACATAGTGTAATTAATTGCTGAAGGAAGTGTGACTAAGGTGTCAGTCAGCCTACGGGCCACCTCCTCGGGAATGGATCTGATGCCAATGTTAGGAAAGGTAGGACCCCAATGATAATTCGATTAATCTCATCAACTATAGCATAGGATAGCTATAGGATTAAATAGGTTACAAAATAGACTAATTAACAATAGATCCTATGTCTATGCTAACAACTAACCTATCTGTCGTCCAAAAGAGAAATGACGGTAAGATAGACTACTAACCAAGGTAATTGTTAATAGTAACTACTAGTGGTAAAAAGTAAGAAATTACTTTTTACCATGTGGTAAATTATATCTACCTAGGTGAAACTTAAATATTACCTAAATGAGGTAATAATTATAGTTACTAACATAGTAGCTCTAACATTTCATGCCTTTCGGTAGATTCTGTCGCGATTTCGTGACCATTTTCGTGCTTCATGCATCTTTGCTGATTTTGTCGCGATTTCGTGACGCTTCTTTTACTTGTGCCTTTTCACTCAATGCGGTTGCGATTTCGCTACCATTTTACTCTTACGTACCCTTGCCAATTTTCCGTCGTGAAATCGCTACGCTACCTCTGTCCGTACTACTTCGCTGCTTCGGAGCCGCGAAACCGCAACCTGTCACGATTTCGCGATGCCATTTCGTTTCATCCCCCTTTGCTACTTTTTGTCACGATTTCGCTACGCCTTTCTGTTCCGTACGCTTGGGCTGCAATCTGTCACGAAATCGCGACGATTTTTCATTTCGTACATTTGGGCTGCAACTTGTCGTGATTTCGCGACGTCTTTTCACTCGGCACCTCTTTGCTCAATGCTGTCGCGATTTCGCGACGTTTCTCTTCTCCGTACGCCCTGGCTGCTTCTTGTCACGATTTCGCTACGCTATTTTCATCCGTACAACTTCTGCAGCAACATGTCACGATTTCGCGACACCTTTTCATTTTGTCTTTCTCTCTCCTGCCTGGGCCGCGACGGAGCAACATGTCACGATTTCGTGACACTTTTTCATTCTGGCAGCGACGGAGCGACATGTCGCGATATCGCGACAACTTTTCATTTTTGCCAGCGACGGAGCGACATGTCGCGATATCGCGACGTTTTTCTCTTTTTCGGCAGCGATGGCGCGATAGGTCACGATTTCGCGACATGTCGCGATTTCGCGACACTTTCCTCACTTGTGCATTTTTTTGCCTCTTTTCCTCATCTTTAGCATCTGGGTCACTGAGATTTTTCTCTGCAAGCCTGCAAAAAAGGTGGGTCCCCAATTTTGGGGTGTGTTGTGGATCAGCCACAACAAATGGCGACTCTGCTGTCAAATGCTCTTGAGCATTTTTAGTAAGAACCCAACCTGAAACGCATATAAACTTGAAAACATGCGTTAGCACACAAGCAATATAAACAAATGCCCAAAGATCAGAAGTACATGAATCATCTGAATCATCAAGTATTAGCTCAGTGTGTGCCATGGATTTCTTTCCCTATCATTTGAAATTGATCAACATTCCATTGTCAGTTTTGCATGAATGCATATGCGAGATTGTGAATGATTTGTGTAACCTAATGAATATGCTAGGAGATTTTGCTTTTATGCAAGGCATAGTCTTTCTTCTAGTATCATGTACAAACATTCAAGATTGCCAAACCCTCTTAAGATCTACTGATGAATTATTTTATTATATCCCAAAGTTGGTTATGAGTCCCTACTATCTTGAACCCATGTGCAAGTGAATGTGAAATCAGAACTTTGGGGAATCAGACTCCCAACCAACCGAGATGAGAGTTTAACCCTATCCTTACTATTCTGATTTAGAATTCATTACCTCACTTTAAGCAAAATAACTAAACCAATTATGGAAGAAATGGTCATGCTAGTCTAACCCTTTGGACAATCAGTGGTCTTGTTTTTTAGACAAGACATGTTGCCATGCATGGGCATATCTTACCCCACAATCCAAAACTTATCTTCATTTCTTTGGACCTTGGGGATGACTACCCATCCTTTGCAGAGGACAAGTAGTACAATCCTTCCAGTCCAATATAAATATGAGATGGGAAAAATTTATTTTTACTTCTTGGATCTTAGGGATGACTACCCATCCTTGCTAGGGACATGTAGTACGATCCCACCAATCCAAACTTTAGATGTAAATGAAAATATTAATTTTGTTGCTTAGACCTTGGGGATGACTACCCATCCTTTGCAGAGGACAAGTAGTACGATCCTTCCAGTCCAAACTTTAGATTTATTATGAAATGAGACATAAGAGCTTTGGGGAATCAGATTCTCAACCTAAGCGAGATGAGAATTTATGCCCTATCCTTACTACTCCATGTGGGTCAAATCAAAGCTTTGGGGAATTGGATCCTCAACCTAAGTTCGATGAGGATTTAACCCTATCCTTACTACTCGATTTTAGGCTTTAAGCTCTATGGAAGTGGTCAAAACCACTGTTTTAAGGATCATGTTGCATAATAGGATAGACATGAAAAACTTCTTTCGCCCAACCTTTTCCTCCAAGTTAGGTTTTGATCATTTTGCTCAAGATCCTTTTTAATGTATAAGACGTGCTTGGTTCTAGATATCTCAAGACTCAGTTTCCAACCTTAGGATTTTTCTTACATTTATGTTATAACACAACCCTAAGAGGATTTGACATACTTTAATGATTTGTACCTAAGATGCATATGCAACTAAGATGAAATGTATGTAAGGTGAGATGGAACATGAATGCATTATCTCTTGACTTGCAAATGAAATGATTTGTCATGCAAAACTGACTCTTTCATGCATCACAAAATCAAGCAATATAACTTAAGATGTTTGTGTTACTTGTGGAGCTTTTACAGGACAATTCCAATATTTCATATTCTCCTAACCTTAAGCATAAGTTGACATCCCACTTTTTTTTATTTTTTTATATATATATATTTTTTATCAAAATTAACAAAACATGTCAATTGAAATCAAATCCACCACCAAAATCCTAGCTAGACTAACAATCCTAAACAATAAAAACAAAAACTGAAAATCCCCACCAAAACCGAAAGAATAATATCAAAATCTCACAACCTAAGGGCTAAAATAATGCTTTAAAATCTGCCCATTAACCGGTAGCATGAAATCTCTCCCTTCTAAAGTTTTTAGCTTGAAGGTATTCTTCCCAAGAATCTCTGAAATCTGATATGGGCCTAACCAAAGACAATCAAACTTTTGATGATTCCCTTTTTCCTCATGTCTTTTGTCCCATA
Source organism: Wollemia nobilis (assembly GCA_028583015.1). Lineage (NCBI taxonomy): Eukaryota > Viridiplantae > Streptophyta > Pinopsida > Araucariales > Araucariaceae > Wollemia > Wollemia nobilis. Next base: position 3,338,761 of record JAQPPZ010017052.1, on the reverse strand, counting down.
GTAATACCAAATCTGAAATTCTGAATGACTTAACTTTGGCCCTTCTATCAAACCATCTTTTGATAACTTCATGGTGCTTATTCATGTGATTCATGGCTTCTTCTCTCTTTTCATCAAGATGCAACAACTGACTTAACCTGGCTTCAACTTGATCATCTGTCCCCAAATACTCTTGTATGAAATGCAAGGTCTGCAACTTCAAATTTGCAGGAAATATCGGGTCTTGCCCATAGACCAAATGATAGGGAGTATTCCCTATAGATTCTTTCACTCTGGTCCTATCTGCCCAAAGGGCAAACTTCAATTGGCTATGCCGATCCCGAGGGTTCTTTTCCAGACAACTTCTTAATGATGTTCAATAAATTTTTATTTGAAGATTCGGCCAGACCATTTCCTTGAGGATAATAATTGGATGCAAATTTTAAGCTCACTTTGTTATCATATGCCCAATCTGCAAATTGCGTAGAAATAAACGCTTTACCATTGTCATTGACAATAGAATCGGGCATTCCAAATCTTGTTATAATTTGGTCCTCAAGGAATTTAATCACAACGTCTGTGGTGGCATGTTTAGTAGGAATCGCTTCTGTCCACCTTGTACAGTAATCTGTAGTTGTCAATATGAATTTATGGGAATCAGACGAATTTGGGTTAATAACCCCGATAAAATCTAGTCCCCACTGTGCAAATGGTCTCATTTCAACTACAAGGTTGTAACGGCATGGCTGCATTTCTTTCTCTATTGGCAGCCACTTGACAGATATGACAAGATCGTACATGGGCATGTGCATCTTTGAAAATGTGGGGCCAGTAGTATCCTGCTCTCAGGATTTGATGTGCTGTAGCATTTGCTGCACCATGACCAGTTCCATGTTTCCCGTGAAATTCCTGCAACACCCTGGCAGCTTCTTCTTTGCTCAAGCACCTCAGGTAGATTCCTTCATGATTCTTCCTATAAAGAACACCAGATTTCATCAGATAATTGATAGACTTAAGCCTTAAAGCTCTTCTCTGTGTTGAATTCAGATTAGAAGGACACTTACCAATCAATAAAAATTGCACAATATCAACATACCAGTCATCCTTAGCAATGTATTCTGTATTCGAGCATTGGCCTGTTATTTGCGGATTATTTTCTGCGATCGCCTTCGCCAGTCCTTGTCCTCGAACTAGTTTCATAGGTTGGATTTCGAGATCAAATTCCTGGATGGTGGAAATCCATTTCCCTCTTTTCTCACCTAGTTCATTTTGTAAAAACATGGTCTTAACAAAGAGTCAGGCACAATGGCAATAACTCTGCTGTGCACAATGTAATGCCTAAATTTTTTCACCGTTTTAAAAAGTGCGTACATTTGCTTATCAAGGATTGAATACCTTAATTGAGCATCTTTTAGGGGGGCACTTAAAAATGCTATGGGTTTTTCGGCACTATCCTCGCCTTTTTGGGTTAAGACACTCGCAAAGGAGTGTTCTGATGCAAAAGCATAAATGAAGAAAGGTTTGGAATAGTCTGGACTTATAAGGACCGGGGCCCTGGAAATGGCATCTTTGATGTTCTGGAAGGCCACTCTACTTTCCTCGTTCCATTTTACATCCACATCTTTCTTGAGCATCTTGTTCAGAGGTTTGGCTATCTCAGCAAAGCTAGAGATAAACTTCCTCACAAAATTAACCTGCCCAAAGAAAGATCTCAATTCTTTTTTACTACTCGGGAGAGGTAAGTTTTGGATAGCTTGTATCCTTTCTGGGTCGATGGATATTCCCTCTTTTGAAATGATGTGACCCAACAATTTTCCTTCTGTTACTCCGAAAATGCACTTTTTGGGATTTAAGGAAATTCCATGTTCTCTGCATCTTTGAAGCACTTTCTTTAAATCTTTGACATGGTCCTCTCTCTTCTTCGAGAAAACTGGGATATCATCCACATACACGATGATGCATTTGCCTATGAGTCCTTTGAATGCATAATCCATGGCGCGTTGAAAAGTTGCACCAGCATTTAACAGTCCGAACGACATTCTCTTATATGCAAATGTCCCCCACTTGGTAGTGAAGGCTGTTTTCATCCTGTCATCCGGATGTATAAGAATTTGGTTGTACCTAGAATACCCATCGAGAAAGGACATCATTTCAGATCCATTTACCATTTGTAGAATTTCATCGATTGATGGCAATGGATAATTATCCTTTTGAGAGGCTTTATTAAGATTTCGAAAATCTATGCACAGCCTAATCTCTCCACTCTTTTTTCTCACTTGGAACGAGGTTAGCCACCCGAGGTTGAGTGCCTAACAGGAAAAATGATTTTCGCTTCCAATAATATTTTAACCTCCTTTTCGATCAAAGGCTCCAATAGCGGGTTAACAACTCGTTGTCTTTGCCTAAAAGGCTTGGAGTCTGGCTTCAAAGGGATGGTATGTGTGATGATGTCTTGGTTGTATGTTTTCAATTCATTGTAATTCCAAGCAATACAATCTATGTAATGCTTCAATGCCTGCATTATATTGCTCCTTTCTTCCTCTGTACATGCCTTTGCTATGTACACCTCCTTTGGATTGTCTGCACTCCCTAGATTAATTGAATCACATGCATCTTTAGGGAGTGGGACTCTTTTTCCTTTCTTGGTCTTGCATCCCATGTCGAACATCTTTTCCAATGAAGCCACGTCTTTAGGAATTTTGTTGGATTGATACGCAGTTTCAATTTCATCTTCTGTTTCATCCTGCCACCTTTGCTCCTCATCAATCACCTGATTTTCAAAAATACCCGAGTTCGTGACAAATTTGAAAATGTGTCTGTCACTTTCAAAAACCTGGAAATTCTTTACATTATCGGTATTGATGGACAAGGAACCGATTCAATGGAAAACTTTTTACATCTTTTTATATCAACTGGGTTTAACATGCCCGCGAGTGACTGCAAGAGAGTCTGCTATTCGATTTCCTTTCCTAGAAATAAGGGCTATATTGAACGCATCGAACTCCTCAATGAGGTCCATAACCCTAGTTCTATAAAGGCTTAGTCTCCTGTCATGGCATATATACTGTCCTTTGATTTGTTTGACTACCAACTCAGAATCTCCCAAAACCTTCAAGCATTTAACATGTTTGCTCAATGCTAGACGTAAACCAAAGATCAATGCTTCGTATTCTGCCACATTGTTCGTGCAAGGAAATTGCAGTCTATAGGCAGCCAATAATGGTTTACCTCCTGGGCCAGTGAGCTCGACTCCAGCTCCTGCTCCCTGTCTAGATTTTGATCCATCGAACCTGAGCAACCACGTGTAATCATTTTCATCAGAAGAGCTACCATGACACGCCTCCTCTTTAGGCTCTTCAGCTGCTTCCTCAACATCAAGTGCATAAACTCCTAGTTCTGGCTCAGAAAACTGAACTTCATTCGGCTTGTTAAAATCTGTTATAATCTCCTTAAGCCTCGGTTCATTTTCCACTCTGATTTGGTTTGCAATTCCCTTCCATGGTAGCCACATATGTGAGCAGTCTGTTGAAAAATAGCCATTCAGAGTTTTCATCCAATCCCTCGCAAGTAACATTCCATACCTACTTGGGATATTAACCACCGGAATGTCTACAACCTGCTGGACCCTGGGTTCAGAATTTAATTGAATCTTGACATCATACAAGGTCCCTACCACATTTACCTCTGAACGGTCCAATTGCAAGACCGTACATTTGGATGAAACAGGTTGCAGACCTAGCATTTTACATATTTCTGTAGGCATGAGGTTGCTCGTGGCACCTGTGTCCACCAAACAGTTATGCAAATTCTTACCCGCAATTCTCAGAGTCAGTAAGAATGGCGGGACATCCCTTCTCTCCTTTCGCAAAATCAGATGGGATTCAACTCCTTTTCCTTTCCACGTTTGATCAGGTGAGTTCAAAGCTTTTATCAATGCCTCCTTTTGGCCCGGCAATCTAGCTGCGTCCAAGAACGAAAGGCTAGATTTGGACTTCTTTAGATCCTCCACTATGTCATAGTTTGGCTTTTCGAATTTGACTGTCTTCTGCACATCATTAGACATTTCTCTTCTGAGTGGAGGGGGAGGATTATTATTTGCCTTAGTATCTGGAGGAAGAATAGAATTGTTTGGAGGTGTCGATGAGGTTTTAGGGGCTTTAGATTTACTTCTCAAATGGTATCCATGATTCCCCTTTCTGAAATCTCGAAAAGCTTGCACCTCCTGTTCCAAAATTTCGTCTTCTTCTTCCTCACTCTCACCTTCTTGATGATATACAGTTTCCATCACCATAATATTATCATCTTGATGTTGTGATGGACCCTCATTTGATACCAGTTCCAAATCATCAACTTGTGCCTGAAGACAATGAGTGTATCTAGCAATTTCAGGACAATTCCTCTCATTGTGTTCTTTGGTGTTATGCAACCTGCACCCCCTTTCCCACGCCAAATCTGAAATATTCAAGAGAGAATTGGATTGGCTAGGTCCTACAGAAGTATCTAGTTGATTAGCAATGGGAGCGGGAACTCCCCCATTGTTTGGCTTGGTGTTCCAGTGCCTCCCTCTATTGTTAAAATTTTGATTTGGGTGAGGGGCATGGGACTCATACTTCTGCTGTTGAACCCTGTCATTGCTCAGTTTATGAACTAATTTCTTGAGCTCTTCGACTTCTGAATAAATTTCCTGCGGTGGAATCATATTGTTGTTAACCCCCGTTGGATTCGCATAATTAATGGGGTCTTGATTCAACACTGGGGTCGGGTTTTGAGGAATTTGATTCCCGTATGGATTGACACTTTGAATCGGGGTTGGATTTGGAAAAGGAACTATGGCCTGAGGATTGACTTGGCTAGTTCCTTGCATAGTTGATTGACTGTTCTGCAAAAATGCAGGGACAGGTGGAATGGATGTGATTGGTTGGATTGGAATGGGTGCATACGCGGGTGCTGGTGGATACGGCTGCTGATATGGGAAGGCGTTCATGCTTGGCACTTGAGGTGCCATGATTTGATTTGCCAAGGGAGCTTGACCATATGGAACATACTGTCCCATCACAGGCATCTGGGTAAACCCGTAGCCCTGTGGTGTCATTTGTTGTTCGATAGTCATGGCTTCATTATAGGCCAAAGCCAGCGTGGTGACTTGAGGATTGCGCCTTGCAAACATGGCTGTCATGGGGTCCAATGCCCCAAAATATATCTGTAAAGCCACTGCGGGATCGATGGCAAAATGCCGAATTGCTCTGTTATAGCACTTTTGGAATCTCTGATTAAACATTCTGATCGGTTCCCCTTGGCCCCTTTTGCATGTAATAAACTGATTATAAATAGTTGCGGGATCCAAGGGTGACCTAAATTGATTAACAAAGGCATTTTCCATTTGAGTCCAAGAGGTGATTGAACCAGTTGGTAAGCATATATACCATTCATATGCTATTGGATCTAAGCTCATGGGGAAAAGTCTGCAGGCCACATCTTCATATTGAACTTGCGGCCTAATTAAAACATCCCTATAGGCTTGGATATGTTCTTCTCCTGTTCTTGGGCCATCTGGTTTGTATTTAGGCAGAAATATTTCAATGTTCTTGGGGATTTCATGGATATCCCCAGCAATATTCAAAGGAGTATTATTAGCTCCATACCAAGGAGCTGCTGGAGCTTGAGCCATTTGACTCAAAATCGATGAAGACAAACCTACAATAGCAGTAGAAATATTACTGACTACAGGCACACTAGGGGCAACTGATATTACTGGCGTAAGTCCACCCGATGTTCCTGGAGAAAATAGGTCTTTTGTGACTGGTGAACTTACGACCTGCTTGGTTTTACTCTTGGGAGTACCAGTAAGGTCATGAAAAATGGTTTCCCTGGTTGTTTGGGACCTGGTCGCAATACGACGCGGTGGGTCCAGCCTGCCTGATGAAACCCTCGGCTATTTCAAAGAAAACCTGCAACAGAAACAAAAACAAATGTTGCAGTTTAGCCGTCTGTGAGATTTAACAAATGATTTCAAAATTAGATCAAAAAAATACTATTCAGGTATGAAAATCAAAATAAAATAAACCAATTCGGGCCCTCCTTCTAGCGCCAATCTGTTGAGTGGTGTTTTCACCCAAATGTGAAAGCACACTCTCCGGTAGGATCTGAGTCCCAAAATCCTCTGCTTGCAGAGAAAGTAATTTCTCCAAGGTTCCTGTTATGTTGATTCTTTAACACCAATGATGTTGTTCAATGTAAATGCTGGGAACACCTCAGGGTTGCAAGTGGATGTTAACAAGGGGCACTGTAGTTTACTTTAATTTGAATTTGCAGTGGACTCAAAGAAAATAAATCTAGGAAATAAATATATTTTGATCCTTAGCTCTGATGGATTTTCAGTTGTTTATTTGAATACAGTAATTAAAATGCAAAATAAAATAAGGGTTTGAAAATAAGAGAAATGCAAATGAAAGTAAAACTAAATTATATCCAGAGTGCGACCATTCTGATTGATAAAACCGAAGCTAATGAGGTTTCTGCATGCAACCTAACCTACTGAACCTGTAAATTCACACAATCCAGATAAGCTAGGTGCGGGCTTCTGGGGTTTTTAATGTAATTTCAGATTCAGACATTCGCATGAAGCAACCAAGAACACTTGCATTCAACTTCACCTATAAGCCTAGAAATCTGAAAGGGAAAGATAACACATTGAATCATGCATGCAAAAATGACTCCTCCTTTCTCATCAATGAAATGTCAACTCTCTGTATTTCTGCATTAAAATGATGTATCAATTACAATTACAGAATGTTCCAGGTTTTACAAATCCAGAACAAATGAAGGAAATTGCCCAAGTGCAGGCCCAGAATGGCATGAAGCCCTTGTCTCTACAACTCTGCAAGCAGCAATTTCCAACCCCTAGTCCAATCTGCGCTTTCGACTTTATACTATCTGGCACGGCCTTTCAGTTCCCCTGCGTCGCTTCGTTTCACCTCCCAGAATGCTTCTTTTCAAATTCCTGCCCTTTCGATGCTTTTATTCCATGCTTTATGCCAAAACGTTTGAAATCTTCCATTGCATGTAATGCTTCTGCAACTCTGACACCTGTATGCCACGTGTCACACGTTCTCTGCGCCTTCTGTAACGTCTTTCTATGAAAATCATGACAAAAATGGCATGCAGCCTGTTCACCTTCCTGGCCGCGAAAATGTGACATGTCACGAAATCGTGACATGTCACGATATCACGACGCTTTTCTGTCAGCAACCTTTCTTGCAGTCACTCCCAGCGAAAATGCAACATGTCACGATTTCGTGACATGTCACGAAATCGCGACGCTTTCCCTGTCCGTACGCCTTCGGCTGCTTCTTGTCGCGAAATCGCGACGATTTTTCACTTGGGGTATCCTGCGGCTTTCTGTCGTGAAATCGTGACACTTTTCTTTTTCGTACCATTTGCCCGCAACCTGTCGTGAAATCGTGACGTTTCTCGCTTCTTGCTCCTTCACTGCAACCTGTCACGATTTCGCGACGCTTTTTTGCTTCGGGCACCTTTGTTGCATGTTGTCATGATTTCGCGACATTTCTCCTTCTGATTTCGTGACCATTTTCGTGCTTCATGCATCTTTGCTGATTTTGTCGCGATTTCGCTACCATTTTACTCTTCCGTACCCTTGCCAATTTTCCGTCATGAAATCGCTACGCTACCTCTTTCCGTACTACTTGTTCTTGAGTCGCGAATCGCAACTGTCACGATTTGACTTTCCTTTGTCTGATGATTTTTCATTTCGTACATTTGGGTTGCAACTTGTCACGATTTCATGACGTTTTTGCACTTCAGGCCTTCTCACTCGATTCTGTCATGATTTCGTGACCATTTCTCTTCTCCGTACGCCCTGGCTGCTTCTTGTCGCGATTTCGCTACGCTATTTTCATCCGTACAACTTCTGCAGCAACATGTCACGATTTCGCGACACCTTTTCATTTTGTCTTTCTCTCTCCTGCCTGGGCCGCGACGGAGCAACATGTCACGATTTCGTGACACTTTTTCATTCTGGCAGCGACGGAGCGACATGTCGCGATATCGCGACAACTTTTCATTTTTGCCAGCGACGGAGCGACATGTCGCGATATCGCGACGTTTTTCTATTTTTCGACAGCGATGGCGCGACAGGTCGCGATTTCGTGACACTTTCCTCACTTGTGCATTTTTTTGCCTCTTTTCCTCATCTTTAGCATCTGGGTCACTGAGATTTTTCTCTGCAAGCCTGCAAAAAAGGTGGGTCCCCAATTTTGGGGTGTGTTGTGGATCAGCCACAACAAATCCCTATGGGACTAACTCATGGAGTACGATCCACGACTCTCTATCTCCTTAAGCGAAGACCTGGTGACTTAGGTTCTCACCATATGTGAAGAAACTCCATGATCTGTATGGGTGAACCCCCTACATGATGAAGGGATCTCACAACGACTCTCAGAAGGTTATGCTAGGAGGATTGGATCCTTAGGTGCACAATGAGTGCGATGCCTAGCAAGGAGGTGCACGAGGTTCAAAATATCAATAGGAGAACATCGAGAGCGTTTAGAGCCCCTCCATAAATTCTTTGACTCATTAGCTCGTGATTGAGCTCTATCATGCCTAGTCATCATTATGAACCGACTAAACAAGACTTGAGAGGTTTCCTCTCTTAAGAAAAATTGTGGCCTTAAGTAGGGCCTTATATTGATGAATTGTGTAATAAAGAAGCATACAAATTAAACAATGTGATTATCTCCTTTACATTTTAAAATTTGAGCCCTAAACTATTTGATGTGTTTTCAATATTTGTTGTGTCAGTGTAGAAACTCTTATTATGTTTTGTAAAACGTGTTGGATTTTATTCTCAATTTAATGGATTTCACCTATATGCTTACAGCTCGACAACTTGGCTATGAACTCCAAGTCACGTAAATCCCCCATGTGTGGTAATGAAGCCCACACCTAGACAAGGAGCATAGGTCCTCCTAGATCCTCACCCATTTTCCCCCAGTTAGTGTTATACCCTCCGAAGAGAATACATGTAAATTTTCCAAGGTACGAAAGGTTCTTGGATCTGGTATTGGTCTATATATCAAGGGTTCGTAGGATTTGGGCCAACGGGTAGAAGTTACGCCCATCGTCGTTGAACCCTACTAGTGGTTGGAAGTCAAGACCAACTCACTAGCATTTAAGTGCCAAGTGGTGTGTGTGGTTCCTTTAATGTACATAAAATAAATGCATCATATAGCATACATGCTCATTTTCTAAATGCTATGCAAGTGAAATATGTTTCAAACTTAGAAAATGTAAGCTATTCTATATGCTCTTTAAGACTATGCACATTACAATGTTAAATGGCCACTAATTGGGACTCACACATGCAAACCATCCACACATCTCTATCAAACACACTATAGCCTAGGGTAGACTGCAATCAGAGGTCTATTGTTCCCAGTAGTGCCTTTCTATTGGAAGCAAAACATGAAATTAAACTAGGACGATTGATTTACCATTTTCTTAGTTTTTTTCCTAATTTGTGTTCGAATTAAACTTACTATAAAAACATAGAGAGCATAGAAATAATAGAGGATTGAAAATAAGACCTACCTCAAGTCCTACATTGTCTAATATTCTAAATTTGACTATCTATGTTGTCATTAGGAGATCGCAAGTTTGATCTACGATTTTGACTGTAAACCGCACTTTACCTGTGGTTCAATTGTTGGGTCACAGCTGATAGTTGTGGTCTATACCTACAAGTGCAAAAACAAGTAAAACACAGTCATATCCTAAAAAGTTGGGGTTCCGTCATGATCACCTTCTATAACCACAAAAAAGGCTCACACCCAAGGTGTCCTATTGCAATAAATGATAAAAGTATAACATGCATACAAGAGCAAGAAATTGACAACAAATGAATCAAGAAGAAAATGCTTTATTCCATTGTATTCAAAGTTAAAATAAAATTATAGGTAAATCCCTCTTAGGGATAATCATTTTGATACAATATTACAATAGGAGTGCACAATTATTTCCCTCTTAAGGGTAGGTGTGATTTCCAAATGCCTTTCAGGATGACACGAATTGCTCTAGGGTGGAGGTGCCCTCTTCTTCGCGATGGGGAAGGAACTTGATAGGTGGTTCTCCTTTGAAATTGTTCCCTACAGTAAAGAAACAACACAATAATATCAAAATATAGGTAGCCTCTCATGATGAGGCCCTTTCAGGTAAATTGCATAATGACACCATTAAACATGCATAATCAAGAAAACATGAAAAGTGCTTATAATCTATGCAAATATAATCAAGATTCATATAATAGCGTAAATATAAGTAGCAATTATACTATGCATGGATTAAATGTGTAAAAAAAGGAATAAATATGCATAAAGAACCATTAATATCCTAATTGAAGCATAAACGTAAAGAAGCTAATCTAACCTAATTCTATGGTCAGAAGTCTTCTAAACTGCCATTAAAACATGAAAACAACTAATCTAATCTAATAAACCACACATAAATAAAAAGAGGAAGGTGGTTATACCTATGCTGTAAATTGTAGCTCTGGTGAGCAGTCTGCACTGTAAACCATGGCTTAAAACCACAATTAGAACTTTGATAGGCTTGCCCTCAATTCCAAGGGCAGTGGGCTTTACCTCCTTGTCCAATTGATGTTCAAGGGTCACCTTTGGTTTCCTTCTGACAGGTTTGGTGTTTGAATCATTGTTATGGGCCTTAATTTTCTTGGATTTGTGTTTCTTGGTCCTTCTAGGCTCCTAGAACTTCCATGGCAAACTGATATTTGGGTGAATAGCAAAGTGGTATTGTCAAATGCATGAATTTAGAAGCCAAGATCAAGAAGAGGTGGTTAGGATAGTTGGAATGGAAGTCTCTGGAATATTTCATCCATTAACCACATTCTTCTATATCAAATGGTGATTCCAACCAATTTGGATTGGATTGAAGGCCAAATGAACTTTAGTTAAGATCGTAGGTCACAATTGTTGTCTAGACTGTAAACCGCAGGTCTAAACCACGATTCAGCTATAAACCGTAGGTCTAGGTTACAGTTCAGAATGATTAGGCCAAGGAGCCAAAATTGAGTGGTTAGAACCACTGCTCTATCTTAGAATTTTTCCAAGATATTCCATATGGTCTTGTAGCATGTCCATATGAGTAGTCGCCCTTGACATGATGTGTTTTTAGGTGTCTATACCTACCTAGGAAAGTATGTAGAGACAAAAAAATGTAGGACCAAAATAGCATCCTACTCAGGTCCTGGAATATGGAGCAGCAAATATGAGGATTTATATAGGCCAGGAAATTATCTTACATATGAATTAGATCTGGTAGATCTATGAGGAAGCTAGAAGAACTAGAGGAAGTAGTAGAGAAAGAGTGGTACACCACAATCGAAGAACCATTGAAACTTGGCTCCAAGAAAAAACTATAATATATTTGGGTTAGATCTAAGACAAGATGAAAAAGGCATCACAGGAGCACCACAAAAAACCTAGGGAGGGACCTGGGGGCATCCTCGAACATAGGCATAGGAAGGAAACCCTTGAAATAGCTGGTAAAAGGGCAAACAAGTAGATAAGTGACCTCCCACCCCAAGGAGATCATCTTCAACCATATACAACCAAGATATAAGGATCTAGGAAGTGCCAAGGAACTGGGACAGAGCTGAGCCACACCACAAAGGAAACCTACACAAAATTGGGACAACCCAAAGAGCAAAATAAAAAAATTATTGAAGCACAAAAAGTAAACAGAAGGATAGACCCAAGGACATCCCAAATAAGAGAAGGGAAAAGGAATCCCTGAGGCACAAAAAATGTACTAGGACAGACCCAAGGACATCACATTCCAGAAGCACAAGAAGGAAACCCTCAAACCAGTGAGGAAAGGGGTAGCCAAGAGGAAAATATACCTCCCATCCCAAGGAGATTGTCTGTAGCCATAGTCAACTAGGAGGAGGATCCAAAATCTGCCAAAGTACTAGGATAGAGCTAGGGGAGGGGGAAGCAGGATCTTGAATACAAATAAGGAAGTTTAAATTCTTCACAAGCATCAACTAGGCCCCCTAAAGTATAAATCATCATTTTTTCTCTTTATAGTTTTTTCAATAAATTCATAGGTCAACAGGTAGCAAACGTGCTACAGGCGATGAACTTGTATGTAGGCAATGAATCTAATTTTAGGAAATAAATTTGTTTCCACCAAGGTTTTAGGTATTTTTTTCTACTTTATCCTTTTTAGCATAATTTATTTTCTTTATTATATACTCTATATTTGTGTGGTATTCTATTTAGTTCATTATAGTGTAACAATTAAAGAACTAGTATTAGGATCTATTAATTTGCCATCCTTATTTTCTTTCAAGCATACTCACTAGGAATAAAGTAAAATTACATATAACTTGTATATAGGTTAGAAATTATGTTTTTGCATTCTATATTATGTCATTTCTTATAATTATAAAGGAATTCTATTTTAATTTATGTTTTGAGTGTCATAGTTTTGCAAGAAATTGAAATAGCATATAGACTTTGGACCTTTGTTTTTTCCATTATTGTCTATCACATTTTAGATAAAATTTTCACTTTTCAAAGGGTTAATTTAGGATAATTAGCTGCAAAAATTAGGTTATTATTGAAATAACATACAAAAAAATATATTTAGAGTAAATATTTAAAGCACCCTTGGTGAACCCTTCCTCCCCACCAAAGGAACTCAAACAATGATGGAATTTAGGTAGGAATATTTGCCTGAGTGTGGAAGAATGGGCTTGGAGACCAATATCCCAAAATATAGATCTACATATTTGTCTAACCTAACATGAACACAAAATGGGTCTTGAAACTTTTTCTAAACCTCTTTGCCTTAATAAAACCTAAATTTTACTACACTTTAATCAAATACCACATAAAACTATTTTATTATATTAACTCACATTATACAATAATAACAAGAGCATAATTAAATGTTACTCCTATTGGAGGAAACATAATTATCCCTTAAGTAAATTATCATACAAAACTTGAGGATTATCTCTTTTAGTGACTATAAAATTATAGGCTAACAAGATTCATAAGTAGGGATAGTGCTATCGATAAAGAGGATATAAAGATTCTTGAAGCATATTATCATTATTATATAATTAACTATGTCAATGAAACTAAATAAAATTAAATCCTCTTTTCCAAGTATGAATAAACAAAAACATCCATATATAACCAAAAACATGGCTCATCAAATTACTCGTAACATAAAACCTTTATCTCTACTTCCAAAAATATTTAGTGTTCAAGAACATTATATATGAAGAAAATTAAGAACAACTTCCTCCCTCTAAAATATTTCCCATATACATAATAAAAATAGAGAAGTGGTATTTTGATATATGGATCACTTTAGTACTTTTTCCTTAAAAAATAAAGAAACTTTACTAATGATCATGAGTGTAAATAATTTAGAATATTTATATACGTTCCTAGGTCACTTCCTTTTATGTTTGATCCAAACAAAATTTTCCAAATGACATTACATGTATATCTTAATACTTCATGGTATATAACTCCTAACATGACTACAAAAGGAGAAAATATTCACCAATTTTTTTCTATGGCATAAAAACCCCCATTACCTTCTATAGAGGAATTGCTAAAAACAAATCCTAGTCATCCTACTCCAACTATAATAGAAAATAATTAGAAATTTCCCTTAGTAGACCAACATTTCAATTTGTATTTACTAAAAAACCATATATTTTAAATACAAGAGGATTATATATCTATAATTTAGTCCTTCCTACCTCCAACACCACTTCCTTTGATACATCCATTGACTAATCCATTCAATAATTCCTCAGACCCTTTTGATTCTAAATCAAATCCCTCTTTTAATCAAAATTATCAAATTCATCCTTTGATTAATATATCAATTCATTTTGCCTCATCACATGTTCTATTAATTTCAACAAGTGAACCCTTTCCTAAATTCAAATATCTTATATCCCAAGTATAATAGTTGACTAAAAAATGTCTTCACTCTAAGGATTTTCAAATCAGATATATGCAATAAATCTTTAGAATTGCTTGAAGCTATATTCCCTTTTACACATCATTTCAAAATTCCTAAGTTATCCATGTATGATGGTTTAGGTGATCATATGAGTTTTTAATTATATTCATGCTTTACTATGTATGTGTAACATATGATGAGTTGCTATTACTAAAAATATTCATACTAAGTCTTGTGGGATCATCATTGGAGTGGTATTATCAACTGCTTTATCATTATTTTAAGAGCTTTATAGAACTAATAAATTCATTCAACAATTCATTATTAACATAGAATAAATTGTTACCCTTACCTATTTATATCAGTTAGAGAAAGGGAAGAATGAAATTTTATCAAGTTTATTATAAATATATAGGTTATTAGTGTCTAAATTTGAACACAAACCTCCCCCAAAAGACCTCCTCAATATCTTTAATAATATCCTTAATGACCATCTATCCTATTCCTTGGAAATTCCCATAAAGGGGTAATTAAAACAAGTGGAATCCTCCCTCATTATAAAGGGGTAATTAAAACCCAAGAACAAAGAATATAATACCTCTTCTAATAAAAAATGGTAGTATATGAATAAATATGTCATAGGAGATGGGGTCATTGTCTCTAGACATAAAAATAATAGTGGAAGTACTATATAAACTCTTTAAAAAGTTATTTTAAACAAACAAGAAAGATCTAGACGATAATATGCTAGGTTAGATCTACCATCCTATGTTATTATAGAATAGATTCTAGAAGTGAAAAGCACCAAGATTCAATGTTGTTGAATAATGCACTTACCATCACATCAATAAACATTCCAATAAGAGATATAAAAACCTCATAGGCCCCATTCAAGACCTCATTTATGAATAAATATTCACCTTTAGTGACTCTTAACTCTCCATATCTTCAAATAAATATTTGAGCATTTTCCAAAAACCTCTACCAAATCATGATCAAGTGATAACTTTCAATATTTAATACATGAATATTACACTACCTTACCAAAATATAGTTGGGATGATTCAAGTAGTGATAAGACAACAAAAGTCTTAGTCATAAAATCTATATTTTAACCCTCCTCTAATTGTACAAAAAATCACCTTCCTCAAAAACCAACCTTAATCATAAAAGGTCAAGATAAAGGAAAATATACCTTTAACCTCCAATAACAACTCGATGACATTTATAAAAAAATCCTTATGTGAGTTATTGAAAACTTCTCCCATTCATAGGAATATTATTTTCAAACTTTTGAATAAGTAGTTATTTCCCCAAGATATTAGTCTATCTTATTTAACTCATGTGGTAGGAACCTTTGTAATCAATCATGTGACCATAACATTTTATAACAAAGATGTCCTACCTTCATCTATGCTTAGGCAATGCTCACTATATATTACCTATGAAATTGGTGATAGTTTCATGAAAAGAGTGCTTATTAACAATGAATTTATCATTAATGTGTGCAACCTCAAACTCCTCAATATGATCATATTATATACGTAAGACATCGTTCTCACTATACACTAACAAAGAATCACTCCTTATTTGAGTTTGAGGAGTGCAAAACAATAGAAACTACGACTCAAATAGGGAGAGATTCCTTGTTTGTAATAACCATCAACAATTGTGAGATTGATACCTTAACCCACAAACCTTAAAACAATCATCTTAGCCTAGATTATTCCTATAATGAAGACCTATATATTCAAATAGATATTTCTAATGCCTCATAATCATTTGATATTTGTCAGTCAAATTTAGAGCTAATAGATTTTAAACCTTAGGGGTACTCCCTACACCCCCACATTTTGAATATTAGTCTCTATGGGTGAATATTTTTATGCATTCACCCACTCATCTCTTTTTTGATAAGGAAGGTGATTGGTATTAAGAAAATACAATTCTGGGGCTAAATATATGAGTGTTAGATGGTGGAATATGAGGATGAGTCTCTAGTATTTGGTGGAATCCATAATGAACCCTTTTGGAGGATATGCAGGCTATAATGTAGACATGAATGTATGATCATGAAAGCAAAAGTGAAAATCTAGAAAAAGTGACTAAGTTTCAAATATGGTGGAAAAATGGATCACTACAAGACATAGGAATGACCTTGAAAAATCCACCTTTGGTGAAGTATGAGATAATTCCTAAAGCCCTACCAAAAAAGCATGAAAAATTTAGCTAAATGTTACCACAGGTGGAAAAGCAAGCACTCGTGGATTCTGAGCAGGTCCCAAATACCTAACATATGCATGATAGGCAAAAGATTAGGATCCAAAAAACCCATTATAGAAGCAATGAGTAGATAAATGGGACATAGATTGGCCTTGACCAAGCCTTGAAATCCTTTCGCATGGGTGGACTAGGAAATGCATAAATATAGGACTGGGTGGAATAATCGGCATCCACCATGCCTTTTAAGGATCCCAAATTTCCACCATCACTAGAAGGTGGGTGCAAAGCCCAAAATCCCATATTGATGAAGAATTGTGTTAGGTGGAATTATGGGAATTTAGTAGACAGTGAAACGTAAATGTCTTAGCTCTTTAGCTATTACAAATTATATGTAAATCTTATGATATTAAAGAAATGTAAGTGTGTTACTGTTTAGTCTCTAAATTATCTCATATATGTGTTAATGATTGAATGTTTATTTCTACTGAGTGAAGGTGCTTTAATTTTACAATATAGATTTTATGCATGTCATTTAGTAGTTCTAGAATTTGATTTCAATCAAGTGCAATAGATACTAAATGAGAGCAAGGTTTGTTGGTATTTTAGGTGGTTCATTTTTTCTTCTTGCAATAGTTTAATTTTTTTGTGCATATGTTTTGATGTGGCTAAACCTGTACCGCTGTAAGTTCTAGCTTCAACTTCCTTTAGTTTCTTTTAGCACCATTTCCCTAATCATTGTTAGAAAGGATTTGTGAGGAGCCAATATTCTCCAAATATTGACCTATGTAGCCCCCTTGGTTGCACAATAATTCAATGTTGGTCAATGTTCATGGGTGCACAAGCCTTTCCATTTAATAAATTTTTGAACCAATAGTTTTTGGCACACCTAGTGGGACCTAGTTCCACATTTTGGATAATGCAGATCCCAGTGATACTCTATTTTGTAATACCTATATTTTTTTCACCTGGAAAATCTATTAGGGATCAACCAAGGTTCATGATTGGTTGCCATTTTATATTATTTTGAAATCCTATTTTCTTGGAGGGCTCAATATTTGATGAGTAGTCTTAACCTCATTGGTAGAGAAGTTATGCTCATCTGGAACTCCACTCCAAAGGAAGAACCCAAATGTTGTGAATGACCTGTATCACTTAAGATTTAGCAAGGCTATCCTTGATGGAATGATACAAGCCCTCTAAACATACCATATTGAAATGACATTCCCAAGGTAGCTGTGAAAACCCTACTAAGTTTTTATGTCACAAAGAAAACTACATATGAGCAGTGTGAGGATGTGGCTTCTTTGGATGCCATTTACAACATCACAACTAAGGATGTTATGCTTAGACTACTAGATATTTTCTTGAAATGGAAGGCATTATTATGGTACACATATCTTGAAAATTTGAGTATATGCATGTAAACGGATATGGTAGAAGGTCTTATTAACATGTTTGATAACTCTGAAGATCCCTTATCATTGCTGGTCCAGTTATAGTTTATTAAGTGAGCCCCTTGTGAAAGTATCTTGAAATTCAATGTCTAGTTTATAAGAACTTGGAAGAGTATTTCCTCTAAATACCCACCATCACCTACCCAAGCATATCTATACTATATAACTTTTCACTCTAATATTAACATCCTCATTTAGTAGTCCAAAGAGAAGAGATTTCCTCAAATCTTCAAAGAGGATTTGCACACTGAAAATATTCTCATCCAAGATGGAAAAATATCTCCTAGAGAGTAGGTCCACCCTTTTCACCCCAATACTACTACATATCTTGCTCCATTCCTTGTAAATACCATTCCAGGATCTTATCACACAATGGAGAATGACTTCCTTACCCATCCTCATATAAACATGCATCAAGAAAAATATGAATTGAACAAAAAAAATTAGAGTTTTTTAGAAGAGATAAAGAGCATGAAGAGGGAGCTTTCAAAAGTCAAAATACAATAGCTTAATAGCTAGTAATAACCCATGCTCCCA
Organism: Wollemia nobilis; assembly: GCA_028583015.1. Lineage (NCBI taxonomy): Eukaryota > Viridiplantae > Streptophyta > Pinopsida > Araucariales > Araucariaceae > Wollemia > Wollemia nobilis. The sequence continues at coordinate 3,320,543 of JAQPPZ010017052.1, read as the reverse complement.
TACCAACTATAGCTAGTGGTAGATTTTAAATTCATTCCATAAGGAGGCACACAATAATATGCAAAAAAAATATGGAAATACAACTAGTTTCTAGATATTCTATTGTATCGTAATGATATTTAGGTTAAGGATAATGACAATAACTTTGACCAAGTCAATAATTTCCCTTGGATGAGTAATATCATTGCATGTAGCTTTCTACAAGGGTATAAGAAGAGAAAATATGTAAACCAAGAGGTCACTGACTGGGAATAAAGTATCAATGGTAGTACCCTACATCAAACAATGTATAGCTTAATGGTAGAAGGGAAAATTACCTATCAACTTGCCCTACCACAAGGTCCATATCTCAATAAACAAATGCTAGAGGCATATAGGAAGCTATACTTCCAAATAACCATTGCAAAAAAAAGAGAAAAAATGGTAGAGGAATTTCATGATCTATTCAATAGCATAGATCATTTGTTGATGGGATTGAAAGAAGCTCTGTTGGTATCAAAAAATTTCAACTTTATTGATCTTTATATGAAAAATACATTAGTGGCCAATGATTTTTGTACAAATACCTCCCTCCCCAGGACTTTAAAACACCAAGTGCTTCTTTTCTATCTATCCCTAGCTTTGGAAAAACATATCTTGCACAATTGTGTAGTAGGTTCAAAAGTGCCAATTTCCATCATGCTAGTAGATATTTGAAGAAGCTTGGGAATCAACCCATGTGTAAGGATAAAAGGTGTTGCATTAAAAAGGAAAGTAGCTTAAAATAAAGGTAAAATTACATCAGATATCTATGCTGATATGCAGGCATCAAAATTTGGCCATCATATAGGATGTACAAGTAGTATATGATTTAGGGGATATGATGAGCAAGAGAGAAGCCATACCCAAGAGGTCACATATGATTTAAAAGGAAATGCAAAGGATATGCCAATGGCATAGCCATCCTAGTCTTTATTAAGTCATTCATCCTTTATCCTAGTACGCTATAATAGTCCAATCATTAGCTTTCATACTCAATGGGACCTAAATGATTGTGATTATAATGGATAAAAAACCACTTAGAGCATAATTGCAACAAAAGGAAATGAAGTATGGGTCATGGAGCAATCAAGATCTAGGAGGTGATGATTTTGTTGCTCATTCCAAATTTTAGTAGCTATCAAAGGTTGGGTTCACATGGTAGGATTAGTTTTTACACTAATCACTTATGGCCAAAGTATGAGGACTCTGTGGTAAAGCATGAGATATGATTGGAGCTCTATTGCAATTAATGATGACTATGAACAATACCAAGTTGGATATGAAGAATAACTCAAGTTTTGTGCCATATGGTTTTAGACACTATAGGTTCATAGGATGATATGCAGAGGAGTCCCTGGCTTAGGCATGTCAAGTATACCATAATTTTTTGTAAATAATTGGCAATTAAATAAAATAGTGTGGTAGGTACATGGTCTCACATAAGCTGATGTTATCTTGTACAAAGGTCATAGGGCAATTAATTCTAGTGAGTAATTACCAACTAGTTGAGGTACTAGAGTTTTTGTAGAAATAAGTGCAAAAGGATTTCTAGGTGGTTTCTTTGATTTGTAGTACTCTCTTCCCATTTCCTTGTTTTTCTCTTTCTTGTTGTGTTTGTTTTATCATTGTGACTCCATAGCCCAATGGATAGAAGTAGTGCAATTACTAAAATATTTAGGTGATGCCTTTTAAAATTTGTGATCATGTGAAGCAAGACTATCAAGACCCATATAAGTAGGACAAAATTGTATCCCAATATGGACATCAAATAATAAGATCAAAAAGTGCTCAAAGGGATGGATCCAAAATCACTTGCTAGATAGACTATCATACGATCCACATCAAATAAAATCTTTCAAGAGCAACACCTAACCAGTTGGGATAATTGTTATATATATATATGATGCTTGCATATGTACTAGTAGTGAGATGGGTCCGAGAGCATAGTTTATTATTTCCGTGAGGAATTGTGATTGTCAGAGTGATTTCTTGTTGGGATACATAAAGAAGAAAGACTATGACAATATGGACAAATGTCTATGAGATTTTGTCTATTCTTAAAGTAGCCTTGGGCTGTAGCAGAGTATGTTCATGGGAGCGTAGTCTATGGGGGTGTACCATAGATAAAACAATATACCCTAACCTTGTGGTATAATATCCCTAGAACTACCTTCCATTTCATTTCTTTGTTGTGTTTTATCCTTCGTATCCTTTTGTCTTCCCCCTATGCTTATTTTCATTGACTCCTTTATTTGGTGGTAGTTTTTGTTTTCCTAGTGCTACCTCTCTTCCTATTTTATTTTCTTTTATGTGTTCTTGTTATTATTTCCATTCCATATCCTTCCTTTTATCATTTTTCTCCATTTTTTTTCCTCTTCCCTTCCTTTTCTCCATTTTGTCTTGCCTTGTTTTTGTAGTTTCCACACCATCACCCAGCTCCTTCATTTGTCTTGCAACCTTCATTGATTGCTTTATTCTCTAGTTTATTATTTCTATACTTTTCCTCTTCTTTTCCTATCACTAGTGTTTTTTGTTAAAGAATACCATCTCAGTTCCTATTTCCACAAAGTGAAAATCCCCTATGATCTGCCAAGAGTGTGGGTGAATTTTGTGATGAATTCATCCACTCATCCCTTTTTGATAAACAAGGTGATTGTTATTAAGGAATAAAATTTTGGAGCCAAATATATGAGTGTTAGATGGTGGAATATGAGTATGAGTCTTTAGTATCTTGTGGAATCCATCGTGAAGCCTTCTAGAGGATGTGTAGGCTATAATGTAGAAGGTGAATGTATGTCAGTGAAAGTGGAAGTGAAAATCTAGAAAAATTAACTAAATGTATATCAGTGAAAGTGGAAGTGAAAATCTAGAAAAATTAACTAAGTGTCAAATGTGATGAAAAAATAGGTCACTATGGGACATAGGGCTGATCCCAAAAGGCCAACATTGGTGAACGATGAGATGATTCCTAAAGTCTCACTAGCAAAGCATGAAATATTTGGCTAAGTGTTACCATAGGTGGAAAAGTGAGCACTCATGGATCTTGAATGGGTCCCAAATGCCCATCACATGCATGATAGGTGGAATATCAATATCCCAAAAACCCATTGCAAAAGCAATGGATGGATAAATGGGATATATATTGACCTCGACCAAGCCCTAAAACCTCATTGTATGGGTCAATCATAAAATGTTGAAGTATCATACTGGACGGAAGAATGTATATCCACTATGCCTTTTAAGGATATTAAATTTTTTCTAGTACCAAAAGGTAGGTGTAGAGCCCAAAAGCTTACCTTGATGAATAATTATGCTGAGAATAATTCTAGAACTTTAGCATACAACAAAGCAATCCCAAAATTCCATCCATGATGAAATCCTTGGCATGTTAGATGACCTTTGAAAGAAGGACGTAGCATCCTCATTTATGATAGTGCATGGTGAATTATTGAAAATAAATAAGTCTAATACCCATCCAATAGGCAAATGATTGGGCCTCAAGTCCATGGAAGTAGTTAAATTCAAGAGGTTCGATCATGTAGTTAATGACCATATTCTTTTAGGAGTAGATGGATATATATATGATCTATAAAAATTGTTAGACGATGTAGAATTAATCAAGAGTTTAGATTCATGTAGTACTACCCACCATATCCTAAAAGTCACCTTCAACTGAATTTTATAAAAGATCAGAAAATATTTGTAGCTTGGTTGATCTTCTTATGTAGCCACATTTCCTCACCTACCATCATCAATACTTGTAGAAAAATTTATTGTGAAGGATATAATTTTTAGAGTGCAAGTCATTCTAGGTGTTGAATCTTTAGCTATTACAACTCATATGTAAAGCTTATGCTATTCAAGAAATGCAAGTGTGTTACTGTTTGGCCTCCAAATTATCTCATAGATGTGTGAATGATTGAATTTATTTTTGCTAAAACTAGTTGAGTGAAGGTGCTTTAATTTTACAATCTGGATTTCATGCATGTCATTCAGTAGTTCTAGAATTTACTTTCAATCAAGTGAAATAGATTAAAACCATACCCCTATAAGTTCTAGCTTTAAATTCCTTTAGTTTATTTCAGCATCTTTTTTCCTAATAATTGTTCGCTAGGATTTATGAGGAGTCAACCTTATCTAGAGATTGACCTCCATAGCCCCATTGGTTGTGTAGTCATTCAATATTGGTTGAGGTTCATAGGCATACAAGCCTTTCCATTGGATGGATTTTTGAACCAACAATTTCACAACCTCATTGAAGAAAAAATATATATTATTATTTAAACCCAAGACAAACCTAGAATCCTTAAATTGGGTAAAACCATGAATCCTATAGAACATGAAGTATATATGAACCTCCTAACTAAGTTTTGTAACATATTTGTAAGGTCTTAAGTTGACATGTTAGGATTAGATCCTTATATTGTTGTACATAACTTAGATGTTTAGCAAGATATCAAGCCAATAAAGCAAAAGCTAAGAAAAATGCACCCTAAGGTAACCTTACTCATGAAAGAGGAAATTTAAAAGCCCATTTAAAATAAATTTATCAAACCCATCAACTATTTGTATTGGATATTTAATATATTCCATGTATCTAAGAAGGAAGGCATCATTCACATCTATAATAACTTTAGAAACATTAATAAAGTATGTCATATTATGCATGTAAATGAAACATTTTCAAGGGCAAGCCAACATGCTTGGAATAGAAATATGTTCCCTCTTAAAAGGGAAATCATTTTACTCCAAGGTTTGGATATGCCAAGTCTTGACTAATATGGATGAACTTAAAGGTTGGTGTTAGCTGTTCTTTCAGGGGATCTTTGCTAGTTATGTCTCAAAAGATAAATTTCCCGGTACAATACTTAAATATGAAATGTTTGGCTATCTAAAAAACTATGATTCTCCTACATTTATATTGCAATATACATGAGCTAAGTAGAATTAAAAGTGGATAACTAAAGTTATTTTTTTCTATGTAAATAGTGGTTTCCCAATTATTATTTTTTATTGGTTGATAAAAAGGGTTTTAAAAGGTCCCAAAACTTTTTACACAAATGCAGCAAAGATAGCTAGCCAGAAGCGAACTAACTAAACTAAAAATAAACAAATCTAGAGGTGAATGAAACACCAAAATTTAAAACAGAAAGAAGGTGTAGATAGAAATAAAAGGAATAAGGGTCCAAACTATAGCAACAGTACCCAAAAGGAAACAAAAAATAACCGTCGAAAGCCTAGTCAAGATTACAATATTTGGCTCAACAAGGTTCAATATATGAGCTTATTGGAGCAACCACTTCCACTATGCTGAAAATTAGTAATTTTATTTACCATTCCTTACCACCTGCGTTTACGGGTGATTGTTGCCTTGTGAACTTTCCACATTCCTTACCACCTGGGTTCATAGATGACAATTGCCTTGTGAACTCTCCACATCTCCTCAAAATTAACCCAAGATAGATTGCACAAAAGAATAAAAAGTAAAAGAGGATATGTGTTGGCATCCATTTCAGAAAAACCATGTCTAGCCACTCGGACCCAAATCAGCCACATCAGCACCAACAAATAGTTAAATATTAAGATTTCCATTTGCATAAATGTGGGTCAAAATACTTTGAGGGAAATTGTCATACCAGATTTGGAGGTTATCCTATTCAACTCCTTGATTGCCCAATTATTATTATTCATTACCCTTAATATTTATTGCTTATATTACAACAATGATTATATTGAAGTTGTCTAAAAGTTTAAAATGCACTAGAAAAAAATAGCTTCAATGCTTTAAATGAAAACTAATCTATTCCTAATCTAAATAAGTTTCAAGGAAAATTCAAAGCTTTAAGGGTAAGAGAAAATAAAATAAAACAAGTTAGTACTGCCCTAAACTTTAGCTCCATCCAATAAAGCAACATATTTGATCTAAGCTAATTTTGGTATGACCAATATTCATACATCCTAAGGTTCTAGATGGTGCAATATTCAAAGAAGCAATAAATTATGAAATGGACTAGGTGAAACCACCATAAACATGTGTAGATTGAACATAATAAATTTTAAAAAGCCATAATATAAAGATATTAATTAAGTACATGGATTCAGATTTGTCCACTTCGATGGATTACAAGAGAAAAACTTAGAATGATAGAAGCTTGGTTTAGAAATGTCATCCAACTAGAAACAAAAAGAAGCTAATAAAGAAGAAAGCTAAAGGGGTTAGTTAACATATGGTTTTTGACCCTAGTAAATGGTTAATGAGCCACTATTTATATCATTTTTAGCTTTTACATAGCCTTACATTTATAATTAATTATGATCCATGATGTGCCCCTTGGGATTCCTTTCAGTAATACTTTGGCCATGCCTCATTAAATCTTAATTTAATGATGCTTAGGAAATTTAGAATGGCCATGCCTCATAAACTCTCCATTACTTTGCAAAATTTTGGTTGATCATTGATTTTCCATATTTTCCATCTTGAATTCTTGTACTTGCATGGCCAATATTAAAATTTTATGTCCACCATAATGTATACCACAATTGTACTTGCCCAATAAGCATTAAAAACCCATGTCCACCATCACATATACCACCTTGCATAATTTTTATTTTTTATTTTTTTGAATTTACATGGTGGAATCGGTAGCCGCCATGAATCCGGGCAGGTTGTCCAGTTTTGATGGCCGCCACAGTATTCTGCGTTGTCCATCCCAGAGGCTGTCACACAAATCTTCATGCATTCTGCCCATATAACCACCATGCCACAATCATTTTAAACCTTATATGTCGTTGAAAGCACCAGGAAAGGGACAAGCATTCAGTACGGTGAGGCCCGAGATTTGAACCTTGATCCTCCACCCCCCTTATGGGGTTTGGATGAACCAATTGGTCTACACCTCGGACCACCACCTTGCACAATTGTACATCTCTAGTCAGCATTATAATCCTATATCTACCATCATGTCCACCATATTTAAAGCAACCACCAACAAATATCCTACAAAACAACAAAAAATAAAGGTTAGAATTTTAATATTATTATTAATACATGTATAATCATTTTAAATAAATTTATTTATATTTTTCTTAAGTTTTCGGTATAGCATCGATACACCATATTATGTTTTGGGCTTTTGATCATGCTTTTATATTTTTTTGGCCTTGCTTTTATAGTTTTTTGGGCTTGTTCTTATAGAATTATTCATTTTAGGGCATCAATAGGGTAGCTTTCAATTTTTGAGGTTTAATTTTCACTTATGAGACTCTATGCCTTAGAATGCCAACTTTCCTTTATGCCAAATATTTTTCTTAATCAATTTTTTTGTGCTAGCCTTTTCATATTGATGATGACATCAATGCTTTAAGAGTTTAAACATGCCTTAGATAACTTTTAAATTTCTTCTATGTTGGACTTTTTTCCTATTTAATGATGATATCGACATTTCAAAAGTATAAATCCACTTTTTACTTAACCAAATTTTGGATTTGGAATTGTGTTTGGGCTAATTTCCAATTACTATGTTTAATTTTTAATATATGGACTTGTGCATTGCCAAAATTTTTGGATGCTAATGCTTACATCAATAATTTAAATAGACTAGCTTTGGCTTACTTCTTATTTCTCCAAGTTCAGATTTTAGCTTATTGAAACTGCGCTTTGCTTTCACTTGTCGATCTTTCGGTATTACACAATTCTAGAATTTCCAACCCTTATGCTTACATCACCTTAGACAAAACTCTAGAGTTGTGCATTTTTGCTTTCAATTTCTAGATTTTAGCTTTGTTGGATTTTTTTTTTAATTTCTGGCATTGGAAATTTCAAAATTTCCATCTCTTGTGCTTTCATCATACTAAGAAAAACTTTGGACTTGTGTATTTTTGCTTCCTATTTCCCATCTTCAATGGCAGAAGAATGGTTTTGAAAATTTCCAATGGCTTAAATGATTTTCAATAGTTGGAAAACGATTTTTAGTTGCTCAAAAATGATTTTCTATAGTTTGGAAATGATTTTTAGTAGTCCAATAAATGATTTTCACTAGTGGAGTAATGATTTTTAATATTCCAAAAAATATTTTTAATTGTCTAAAAATGATTTTCAATAGCTTGAAATTGATTTTCTATAACCAAAAATATTTTTCAATAGCTAGGAAATGATTCTAATTTCCTGAAAATAATTGCCAATAGCTCCAATTTTTTTTTAATTGTTTGAATTTAATTATTAATGGTTCATAATTGATTTTTGATTGCTCAAAAATGGTTTTAAATAATCTAAAAATGAATTTCAGTAATACAAGAATAAAATTTCAATTTCATTTGAGTGCTAGGGTTTCAAAATTTGTAAAATATTTTGAGTTGTTAGTGGATTTAAACTCATATGATTTTAAATTCTTCTTAAGTGGCTAGAATTATGATTAGGACAATTTTTTGCACTTAATTTTTGAACTTAAAACAATTTTCTATTAATTCCCCAAGGGTAACCTTAGTTGGGGCATCTTGGACAATTTGCAAAAAGTAAGTAATTCTATGCATTGATTTTCCTTGGAGCATATGCATGTTTATACTTTTCAAAAATATCTTTCTAGAAAGAATATAATGGAAGTTAAAAAAAAAAACCATGGTAATAGTCATCACAACAAGCTCAAGGTACAATAAAAATTAGAAACATATTTAAAACTTTTCAACTAAAAACCTAAGTTTTGGATGATTGAAAATTGTAAACAAATACAAGAAAATAAAAGAAGGCCTACCAAAATTTCAAATAGGTGGGTTCCTAGTCCATGTAGATCGAGACGTGTTGTGCAAGTGCAACACCAATTTATGGCTCTACTAGAAAATAATCCTAAGCATTTTGGGAATAGAAAGAATTCTCCTCAAACAATGAAACTTTAATATATATAAAAAAAAAAAACCAAAAATTTGGCATCCATCCAAGGTTGGGGTTAGGCAATTTATCTAAAATGAATAATCCATTTTGTTTTAACAAACATGTATGCATTTGAATTCATTATTATTCCAAAATTTAGTTAAAATTTGCTACCACAATTTGGAAATTAGGCTAGTTCATCCCTGAGAGAACATTAATCTATCAAATTCGAGATGAGTTGTCACACAAGTAGACATATCACCAACTATTAAACATTGCTCCACTACCACAATGTGAATTCATTCTCATTTTAGATGAACTATCACATAGGTAGACATATCACCAAATTTTGAACATTGCTCCACTACCATCCAATCATTTATAGCCCTGATGAAGTTATCTTTGATCCCACTCTAGATCTTGCTCTACTGCAAACCATGCATTCATAGCCTTGATAGAGGTTGTACGAATCACCCAAGGACTTGAGTCTTATCTTATTTTATTTTTAAACACAATAAATTTTAAAGGTACTAAAGTTTACTTTTGAGTTTGGGATCACTATGGTAAAATATGAGGGTGAACACTGGTATAGCTTTTGCCTAAGAACCAAACGACAATGGTTTCATTCATCACGACTTGAAATCTATTAAGAATATTTTTATTATGAAGCTATAAAATCCTTTTGCATTAATTCCATATTAATTTTTTTGCCCCAAATAATGGATAAACATCAAATAGTTGATTAAACTAATTTCAGCTTCACTAAGCTTAGTGTAGGAATTTTCATCCCCAAATTATGCTAAAAATCCTTCCAAATTAAAGCAACTAGAAGTTGGTTTCACTTGGATGATCTGAGCCAAATAAAGGAAAAATACAAGACAAAAAAAATTAATACAAGAACATAAATAAAATGAAACAAAACCAACACACCACAAATTTTAAGTGCCAACTATGTACAAGGTTATTTATAGGGTAGGACTAGAATACTCTCAAGCACTAAATTAGTCTTTGATAAATTGCCTATTCATTGGTAATGGATATCCTCTCTAGTTAATATTTTTAATCTAAAGGTATTCTCTCCTAGAATATCTAGTATTTTAAAGGGACCTAGCCAAAGGGTGTCAAATTTTCCGTGGTCTCCTTTCTTCTCATGGGGTTGATCCTACAACAACATTAGATGCTTTATCCTTTCTAATAGCTTTTATTTTAGCCATCTTATCAAACCATAATTTTACCATTTCTTTTTTCTTACTAAAATATTGTAGTGCATCTTCCCTCTTCTCATCCAAACTCATCAAATTCAATATCTTGGCTTCTATCCTATCATTTGTTTCTAAGTAACATTTCATTAAATTGCAAGATACGGATCTTGAGGTTGGTGGGAAATATAGGATACCAACCATAAAATATATGATAGGGATATGTGCCTAATGAAGACCTAATTATTATTTTGTCTAACCACAATATATATTTTATTTTATTATGCCAGTCCCTAGTATTTTTGTCTAAAATTTTCTTAATTATTTCCAACAAGTTTTTGTTAGTTGATTTTGCTACTCCATTACCTTGAGGATAATAATTAGAAAACATTTGGAGTTACATTATTATTGTAATATCATTGATAAATTAAAAAAGAAGATGAAGTAGGGCCATTATCACATACTAGAGCATATAGCATCACAAACTTCATCATTATGTTATCTTCAAGGAATTGGATCACAACCTTTGTTGTACAATTTAGAAATGCTTAAGCCTCTATAAAGCAAGTTCAATAATTAGTGGTAGTCAGGATGAACTTATGGCTAGTTTATGAATTAGGATTGATGATATCAACAAAGTCTAATATTCATTATGCAAATGGGTGAGCTTCAATCATTGAATGTCATGGCATGGGAGAGTTCCTTTCTTGATGAACTACAATCTAGCAAACATGACATGATCAGACATGTGCATGTGTATATTTAAAGACATGGGGCCAACAATAACCAACTCTCATTATTTGGTGTGTTGTGTCATTTCCTAATCCATTTCTAGTTCCATACTTGCCATGGAAATATTTAAGAACTTCAGTAGCTTCCCTTTTGCTTAAGCATCTTAGGTAAATTCCCTCATGAATTTTTTGGTACAAACTGCCTACTTTTATCATGAAATTTACACTTTTAAGACACACTACTCTTCTTTGTGTGAAATTCAAGTGATTAGAATTTAATTTTTTTAGAAAATGATAAAAAATATCCTGATACCATTCATCATTTTTAACTTTCCCACATAATACTCCTAACATGAAATCTAAGGGTCAACTTTGGCTAGTATTTTACTCAGTCCTTATCCTATAACAATTCTTATAGGCTAAATTATAATATTCTTGCAATATAGACATCCACTTACCTCTACATTCTCCTAGCTCATTTTGAATCAACATTGTTTTCATATATGGATCATGCACTATTGTAAACACTCTACTATGTAGGATATAATTGCAAAATTTCTTCACAACTTTGATCAAAAAATGTCTTGTTTATAAATGGTTGAATATCTTATTTGAGCATATTTCAATGGTGAGCTTACAAAAGCTACTGGTATCTCATCACCAGCCTCCTTCTAAGTTAAAACACTAGTATAATTGCCTACAATAAAAAAATGAGAAACCAATCAAGGTCTAAGGTGTAGACCAATTGGTTCATCAAAACCCCATAAGGGGGCGAGAGGTCCAAGGTTCAAATCTTGGGCCTCATCGAACTGAACGCTTTTCCATTTCCTCATGCTTTCAATGGCATAAAAGGTTTAAAATGATTGTGGCATGGTGGTTATAGGGGTGGACTACGCGAAGATCTATGTGGTAGCTTCTAGGGCAGACAATGCAGAATACTGTGGCGGCCATAAAAACTGGACAACCTGCCCGAATTCGTGGCGGCTACCGATTCCACCATGTAAATACAAAAAAAAAAGTTAAAACACTAGTAGTTAAATGCTCATATGTGCAATTTGGACTGATTAAAATGGAAGCATTCATAATTGCTCTTTTAGTCTCCTAAAAAATAGTTTGTGCTTCCCCATTCCATGTAATATTGGTATCCTTTTTTAGCATTCCATTTAGAGGCTAGACTATTTCTACAAAACCTCAGAAAATTAATTTTTTTGAAGAAAGACTTCAGCTCCTTTTTGCTCTTTGGAAGGGATATTTTTTAATTGCTTCAACTCTGTTCAGGTCAATAGAAATACACGATTAAAAAATAGCATGCCCTAGGATTTTTCCTTTTGTAAATTTAAAAAATACACTTTTTGGGATTCAAAAAATGCTCTCTACATCATTGTAGTACCTTCCTTAAGTCTTCCAATTGGTTTACATGCTTTTTAGAAAAGACTAGAAGGTCATCCATATAGATCATAATGTATTTTACAATGAGATCCTTAAAATGAATATCCATAATCGTTTGTAAAGTTGCTCATGTTTTGATAAGGTTGAATGCCATCCTCCTATATGAAAACATCCCCCACTTGGTAGTAAATCTAGTTTTAATCCTATCTTAGGGGTCTACCATTACCTAATTGTATTGTACGTAACCATCTAGAAAAGACATCATTTAATAGCCTTCACCATTTGAAATATTTCATCCAATGAAGGAAGGGGATAATTATCCTTATCAAATGCTCTATTAATATTTCTAAAATCTACACATAGGCATATTTCTCCACTCTTCTTGTGGATAGGTATTAAATTTGCAACCCAGGTAGAGTATCTTATCAAAAAAATAATATGAGTTGCCAAAAATATTTGTATTTATTTGAGAATGAGGGGCTCTAGCAAAGGATTCATTATTATTTGTTTTTGCTAAAAATGTTTCATTCCTATATTCAAGGGAATATTTTGGGTAATGATGAATGTATGATAGGTCATCAAATATTCATAACTCCACACTATGACATCTCTATAATATTTTAAATCTTGGATTATTCCCTCCTTTTGAGGATTCTTAGTACTTCCTAAATTATAAGATTCATATGACTTCTTTTTATATGGAACAATTTTTTATTTTTGAGTATGATAATCCATGTCAAAGAGGCTTTCTAAAGAAACCATACTTTAGGAATAATTTTTATCTTTAGATTCAACTCACCTTCTTCATCCAACTCTAAATAGTTTCTTTCTCATCTATGATATAATCTTCAAATATACCAGAGTTAATGATAATATCCACTATATATCTATTATCCTCAAACACCTAAAATTTTTGGACATCGTTTGGTATGGACGAAATGACAACCAATTCTATTAATAACCACTTTATCTTAGAATGGGTAATTGGTTCTAGAGTGCTTGCTGCTACTACCAATAAATTTGTAATGTGATTATTTCTACATGAAATAGTCTACATATTGAAAGCATCAAATTTTTTAATTAAATTTCATACTTAGCTATGATAATTTGAGAGACATTTGTCATGATAGACATACTAGTTTTACACTTGCTTGATCACCACTTTAGAATATCCTACGACACATACATATTTCACTTTCTTCTTAATGGAAAACTATTATCCATGAATTATTACCTCATGCTTAGTAGAATTGCATATGTAGGGTAGCTATAGTTGATAAGCAACAAGGTGTGCTTTTCCCCTAGGGTTGACCAATTCAACTCTAGCACCATTGCCATACTTACATTTTGACCCATAAAACTTGAGAGTCCATAGCTAGTATTCAATTACTTTTTGTTTGCTTGGTGGGATATTTTCTACTATATTGTTCTCTTCGGCTCTGGTTTCCACTACCACAATGTAGACTCCCAGCTCTAGTTCAATGTATATAATCTCATTTATGTTATACTCTGTGATGAGATCCTTTATCCTTGGCTCTCTTTATATCAAAATATGATTAGATATGGCATGCCAAGGAAGCCACATATGTGAAATTTGTCTTACCATATAATCATTCATGGTTCTAGACCAATCACAACTAAGCAACATTCCATATGCATCTAGGATATCCACAACTTGAATGTCGATACACTGTTGTATCTTGGGTTTAGAAATCAATTGTATATGGACTTGATTTAGCACCCCAACCACATATACCTTTGTTTTTCCCAACTACACAACCTTATTGTTTGATGGAGCAAGAGTCAGTCCCAATTTTTGGCTAATTGTGTAGGGCATCACATTGCTAGAAGCACATGAATCCACATGATAATTATGTAACTTTTTGCCAATAATTCTAATAGTAAAAAAGGAAAGAGGATATTCTACCTTTTATTTGTATATGCCCCCTAAGCATTAGTAGCATTTTTTAACTCTTTTTTATTTTGACCAACAATTGTTTTAAGTAATAGATATTTTTGGTCAATTAATTGAGCTACCTCAAATAGAGAAATATTTACCTTGATTTTATTAATGTCTTCAATAATATTATATCCAACCTTGACTTAATTTGAGATTTTATTTTTCTATGGTAATGACATGTTAGATTTTTGTTGTGCAGGTTCTATGGGATCCTTCAGTGAGGTTGGATTTTTATTGACCTACACATCAGGTGGGTTGAGATTTTGTTATGAGGTGGTGTAAAATAATTCATTGATGATTTTACTTTACTTTAGATAATATAATTATTACCTCTTTAAAATTATTTGTAAGGTTGCACCTCTTTTTCTAGGTATTCTTCAAGTTCATCTTCATCTACTCTTGAGAGTATATATGTCTCTAAAACTAGGGTTGTCCCTACAATTTGGTTATCTTTATTCCCAAAATTCTCATTGGTGGGCATTAATTCAAAACATTTCATCTCTTTTCGAACAATATCCAAAGTACTTTTAAATTTTGGATAATTAGTTTCACCATGTTGAGTAGTGGAATGGACCCTGCACCAATTGGGTAAAGCAAGATATACCAAATTCACTAAATTATTTAGGTTGTTGTTAGGTTGTTATCAATATTTGGAACTCCTCCACTATTTGGGTGAGTATTCCATTTATGATTTATCTTTTGAAATTTATAGTTTCTATTCTAAGTGTTATTGTTTGTAGGTGGATTTTGAGGAACTTGCCTTTGTAATTGAATCATATCATTACTCTATGTTTCTAAACCATCCTTTGTATATTTTCTATCTTAGTATTTGAGTTATTAGGTTGATTTGGTGTTGATTGACTTGTTACATTATTTGTAGGTGAATATGTATTAAAATACAGGTAAAGTTAGTTGATTATTTATTGGAGATGTAAAATTTAGAATATTATTTGTGGTCATCTGATTGTCCAAATAATGTGGAATGGTTTATCAAGGGATCCATAATGAATGGTTTATTTTTATTTGGATACATGGACCCTAGTGATTTTTTCAACATGGGAAGGTGTTGCGTAAGGGCTTGGTTTATCAATGATATGGAAAGGTGAAATATTTAGAGAAAAAAACTATGAAATAAACTAAGTGCAACCACCATAAGCATGCATTAATTGAACATAATAAATTTTAAAATACTTATATTATAAATATATTCATTGAGTACATGGATTTGAATTTATCCACTTCTATGGATTACAATATCAGAGCTCAAAATTATAGAAGTTTGGTTTAGAAATGCCATCCAACTAGAAAAAAAAAGAAAGAAGAAAGCTAAACGGTCTAGTTAACATATGGTTTCTAACTTGATTAACTAGCCAATGAGCCATTGTTTATACCATTTTTTAATTTCACATAACATTATATTTACAATTAATTGTGATCCATTATGTGCCCCTTGGGATTAATTTTAGTCATAATTTGGCCATGCCTCAATAAATATTAATTTGCACGATGCTCAAGAACTCTAGAATGGCCATGTCTTATTAACTCTCCATTACTCTACAAAAACTAGGTTGATTATTAATTTTGCATATCTACCATCGTGTATGCTTGTACTTGCATGTCCAACATTAAAGTCTTATGTTCATCATCATGTTTTCCACCTTACATGATTGTACTTACCTATTCAACATTAAAATCCTATATCTACCATCATGTCTACCACCTTGTATGATTGTACTTACCCAATGAACATTAAATTCCTATATCCTCCATGACATCCACCATATTTAAAGCAACCACTAGCAAATATCCTATAAAACAAAAAAAAAGCAAAGGTTATAGTTTTAATATTTTTTTATTAGGGTAAAAATGGGATTTTGAAAAATCTTGAACCCTTTAACACCATAAGGTTAGCCCATAAACTGCAAGTTTCTAAGGGCAAGTGATTAGGTTTCAATAATATGATTATAATTTTATTAATTTTACAATGTTAAATAGGTATTCGAGATGCCAAATACAAGTTGTATGTAATAACATAAAAATATCAAACAACCTAACACATTTTCCAACTTTCTAAAGTGTTGAAATAATTGTCTATGCCTATCCATATCATCCATATCCACCATAGAAGCATTGTACTCAAATGCTTGTATAAAGAAGTGGAAGATAAGATGTTACAAATAGAAGTGCCCAAAAATAAAATCCTCAAAAGTGGTTCAAAAATGAAGAGAGATAGATGATGTACAAGAGCCCCAAGGATATCACCAAAAATCTATCAAAGAAAGCAATAATGAGAAAAATACATGCTAAAAAAAGGGTCCATTTAGGAATTTTCCAATGGGATCTTAAGGTCTGTTGCCTCTTGGTTCAACCTCTAGCATGTAGGAGTGAGCACTAATATGCCTAGCATGTAGGAAAAAGAACTACTATTCTTAAAAAACTTTCTTGTAAAAATGTCATTCAATATTCAAGAAGTCATAGCTCTAGAGGAAAAAGGCATCAATAAAGGAATCTAAAAAAGCATAGAATGGAGTGTCGGGTACCATCGAACTACACTCCTTATTACAAAAGCATAATAATAAAAAGCTTCTAAAGTATCAAGGCTCTATAGTCTTTAGAAGTGGTTGTGGTTTTAAGTGTTGAAAACTCTATAGTATTTGGAGATGTGGAAGTGAAGCTTGATGTAGTGTTGGTAGCTAAAAAATTTACAAAGAGACAATCCTACTAAGGGCTAAGACAATGCAAATACATGGAGTAGCCTTGTGATATCAAGGATCACATAGAAAGGGCCAAAGGTCTTATGAAGGAGAAAAAAATCCCTTACATGCAAGATAAATAGTATCCATACTAGACCTCAATTAGAAGTAGTCCTCCCTCATGAAATTTTCTAAGTCCTCTAGACCACCATTGGAGGATCCATCGGCTATCCTCTTCTTTAATGGAACCAAATTTCACTAGCTACTTTGTTAGTTTGTTACATTCTCTCAAGACATGAACAAATCCAACTTCTTCAACATGCTTTACAATCTCTTTAATATCTTTCATAATGTAATCAAATTTTCAATTAGATTATCTCTCATTTTTTAAAATATTTATAATATTCAAGGAGTCTCCTTCAAAGATAGCCTTTTTACCACCTAGATCCTTAGCTAGATCTACATCTAGATGTAAAGAATTAACTATAGCTACTTTATTACTAGTAGTAATTCCCAAAAATGTGCAGGATACCCCCACCAATTTACCTTGATTATCCCTCAAAATTGCTTCTACTTTAGTCTTACCTGGGTTACCTTTGGATGCCCCATAAAAATTTAACTTCAACCATTCATCTCGGGGTGGTTGTCATTTTACATCAGTTCCAACCTGAGCATTTATCTCTCCACCACTAATGGATTCCAAATTCCATGCCTTAGCTATCATAGTCTCTTCAATATTCTCTATATTGATAGGATACTTGATAGATTTAACATTCTCCTCTAACAAATGGGTGATACTTCCAAAACTTATTACTATTGATCTTTTTTCCCTTGTAAATTTTTTTTTGTTCCTCTCTAACCATACTCCCTACACAAAATTAAATATAATTGAGTTCCAAATTACATTAAGAATAGGAGTGAAAAAAAGGTTCTCCCACTGTTGTAACCATAAAACCATATTAGAAGGTATTGCCCAACATTTACCCATCCTGTTGATGAGGAGCTAGGAAATGTTTAGAGCATAGGAAATAGGGTTATGCATAAGGGGTCAGACCAAAAATATAATTATAAAAAATAGGTAAATTAGTTTTGAAATCCAAGCAAATACTAACCATATTCATGTAGTAGAAATGGTGAATTACCTTTATTTTCACCAAAATTTATAAAATAAAGGTAAATTGCTAGTCTGGACTCTGATTCGGTTGTAAAATTGGACTTGTATGTAGACCAGGTACAAAACAAGGACCAACCATAGATTTATTGCAAATTAAGATCCAACTGTAGACTAGTTGCAAATCAAGATCTGATCATAAACTAGTTATAAATCCAAATCCAATCGTAGACCGGTTACAAATCATGGTTTGAAATGTCTTGTCGTAGACTAGTTACAAATCAATTTTTAGTTGTAGATAGATTGCAAAACTAGGTTTGACCATAAATCAATAAAAAATCAAGGTCTACCTATAGACCAACTTGCAAATCAAGGTTCGATCATAGTTCGGTTGCAAAACAAGGTCCAATTGTAGACTATTTGTAAATCTAGATCCAGTCATAGATTGGTTGCAAATCTAGGTTTGATTGTAGGTCGAATGCAAATCAAGGTTCAATCATAGACTAGTTTTAAATCAAGGTTTGATCATATACCATTTGCAAAAAAAGTTCTGGCCATAAACCAGGTGCAAAAATATCCAAATTCAGGTTAGATGCACTAGGTTTTATGTTGCCACATGTCACATGGTCGATCACCCCCATGCATGTCGAATAACATGCTACCACGTGTCCAACTTAATCAATTTTGTCTATGAAAATGCATCGATAGTTGTGTTTTAGATTTTGTTCTTCTACACAAGATCAGATCGAACCATTCCCCCCAAGTGACCACTACCCCACACCTTTATAGAGTGAAGTTTTTACTACCTCCAAAACTTACAACAACCACCACGTCCACAACCTCTTAAAAAATTACATTCAATAACCAAAATTACACTAGAATTTTAGACCTATTAACCACTCCTAGTTAGGACCTATCATGGGTCATGGACTCAGGTTTATAGCCCTTGAATTCCATACCCCATTTCAGAACAGATAAATATGTTATGTATAGTATCATTGATGGCAATGATAATGATCTTGCGACCATCACTTTAATAATATAGAATAAAAAAATGTACTTTACCATCAAACCCTCTAAAATCCAAATATTGAAATGTCTTACCCACAAGGGTTTTGCTCCTATTTCACCAAAATTCATTCTCTCTACTAATCATAAACCTTACCTGGAGGCCAACTACGATCTCTCTTTAGAATTATTATCAGGTATAATTCTTGTGATTCTACTCTTAATTTAAAATTTGTGATTTGTCATATATATTTTTTTACAGCTTTCAGGGTAATTTTGTTTTTGTCATCAAAAAGAGGGTTAATGAATACCTCTATTACAAAACTAGATTTCAGGGTAATTTTTTATTTCTTTCAAGCAACACTATTTTTGTAGGGAAAAACAAATATTCCATTCTGGGCATTGGCTTATATAGTTCATTGTCTTCACCACTAGAAATTTGACTGGTATACATATATTTTGGATCACATCAAAGCAGAGATCCATGCAATTCAAATAAAATCAGGGGCTACAACGACTATAGAAAATTATGTTTTAGCACTTTATTATGAATGTTTTCATAATTTTTAGGATACTGGTGTATCGAATGTAGGGCATACAACCCTGCAAGCCATTGCCATGACACCCCAAAAGTTGAAGTTAATTATTCCATTTTTTGCCATAAAATAGTGTATTATATTTTAACATGTTTTCATATTTTTAACTTTTTATTTGTACGTAAATGTAGAGTAAGGTATAACACATAGACAAAATACGATGTTGTTGTTAGGGGTCACATGTTAGAGACCACTAGCGATTCAAAAGACACAATATTTGAAGCATCACCACTACACAGACCTCAAAAATATTTAAATCTAGCTCCTTCTCCTTAAGTTTCTTGTTCAAAATTTCCTACACATATTGTGCAATGTGAATCTAGTGAGGCCACACTAATGACAGGTAAGTTTATTATTTTGAGTTTCTTGATTCATTTCCATTACTACTTAGTTGAAATTATAAATTTTTCCTTTTTCGTATATTTTCAATGTTACACCTCATCCCCCTGCACCCACACTGAGTTGCCTTCATAGGCTGGAGGACAACAATAGACGTCATCATTGGGTAAGTGTTTTTTTATAAATAATATGTATTAATTTTATCCATTTTTATTTTATTTTAACAATATCTTATTATAATGTATTTAGGTGCCTCCTCACTATCTACTCCACCACCACCACCACCACCACCTCGAGCACAAAAAAAACTAAGGAGAGGTCAAATGGGTGGAAAATAAGTTATTGGATTGAGATCGCAAGGGCACCAACACAAACATCATCTCAGGCTACATTTCCATATATGTCATTTTCAATAGGTTGTTCAACTCAAGAAATTTCAAGCTTAGAATTAGATAATTCTCATTTAGAGGATGATTATCTATTACATGTCAACAACGAAGAATTTAAAGAAACATATGTGCTTCAAGAACAAAAAAAAAAAATAATATCATAAAGCTCAACAAAATTCATCATGACCTTCTGACACCAACAACCCTCGTCCTCAAATTGAGGATAAAAAAAATTAATTTTCTAAAAAAAAATTAATGTTTGATAATTGTGAAGCATTGATCAAAGATAGTTTGCTTCACAATGTAAAGAAAATAAAGAATTAGGAATTTTGGGTAAATGTCCTTATGAAAGAGTTAAATACATGATATAAATTTTTTGATAAAAAGCAAGATATGTTTTCTCTGGTTCAAATCAAACCAGAAAAGCTTGGTGGTTTGTTACATCAAGATGAATCAGGCTTAGTAAACACTTTGGTTTTATATAATGATGAAATTTTAAACATTATGTTGAATATATTGGAGAACTTAAATGTTGAAGCCCAAGCATATTATAACCAATGGATTTCTGATAAAAATAAAGTTGTAGTCGCTAAGGATTTAAGGGATGTGGCTAAGGTGAGACTTTAGTTGCTGTGAATTTTATGGTTATATTTTTTCATATAACACTCAACTAACTAATGTTTGCTTTTATTTTTTGCAGTAAAATTTTGATAATTTATAGAAACAAGTTGTAAGCATGAATGTTAATATCCAAGTGGTAAATAAATCACTCTAAGTTGCAATAACAATGAATAAGACTCTACAAGTCAAGATCAGAGATAATAATTATTTAATAAATATTATAAAGGAGCACAATATGGATCCATATATCTTGCTTAAGAAGAAGTGTGAAGAAAATGCTCATATAGTGCAAGAGGTTCCAACCTAAGAAGAAATAGTACTGATGGGGAGCTTACAAAATGTGGAAGAAGGCCTTATCAAAGCTAGAGGATTACCTGGGCAAGAGAAGGTTGTTGGCACTAGAGATAAGGAAAAAAAACCTAAAAATTCAAGAGCATATTAAGCTCAAGGTGATCAAGATACACAAGGATCAACTGAATCTCTCCCCGAGTGCCCATATAAAATTTAATATGTTGTAAAATGTTTAATAGTTGACAAAATATTGTGTTGTATTACTATCAATAATTTGGAATAATGTATATTTTCATTACAAATAAAGAAAAAATATTTTATTAATTTGTGTCTTCTATCATTCAATGGTTGTTTCCATTTATATTATTGTGCTACATTTAAATTTAGAATGATTCAACTATTGTAGTTTCAAATAATAAATGAAATATTACTATGATATAACTCAATTGTTCCAATACATTAATATCAATACATTAACAATACTATAACATAAAACATAAGGTTTTAAGAATGAAAATAGTTAGGACACTATGAATACTACTATATAAAACGTATAATTTGAAAAATATCACTCTAATGTAAATAATTAAATTAGCTAAAGCAATGTTGTGATAACAAGTCAAATTTATCAATGAAATAAAAAATAAATTCAAATTCATCAACGCGAAATCTTGGAAAAATTACAATTCAGGTATCTAAAACAAACACTTATTAGCTTATCTAGAATCACTGTTAAGCATAGTGAAAATTTTATGTCTCCATTATATGATCATTGCAAGCATCAGTATCATAATTATCATAAGTATTAGTGATACCCCTTCTATCTACTAGGAATTTACAGTATGCTAATGCTATGTCATAGGAAAATTTGTCCAGCTCATACGATGACACATATATTCTCATACAAATTTCCAAATTTTTATCTAGCCTATTATGGCGTTTAGATTTCACAAAATGTAGTGCACTAAAAAATCTCTCTTCTTCCATAGGTCCCAAAATAATTGTTTGACATAATTCATATAAATAAAAATACTCACTCATTGCATCTTGTGACACTACTTGGATCCAATTTTTTCCACAAACATGTAATGGAACCAAACTCATGATATTTACTCAAAAGTGATGTTTGTTCAACCATTGTCATTCCAAAATGCAATGATTGTTGTGTTAAAATTTCTTTGTTGAGAATACCTTTGATTTTAATACCATTGACTTCCACACTTTTACAAAAATATTTAGAAAGTTTACCCATATATTTAATAAACAATTCATGTGTAGATTGGTAGTCATTATAAGGACCTAAAAACATGGGGTTAACCACACCCATGACCTCAAGAAAATCATGTCTTTGAAATCGATCTCTTATTTCTTGTCAATGATTCTGCTATTTTAATCAAATTAATATTAGTATTTGGTAAAACTACTTCAAATGCATTTCGTGCTATGGTAATTTCTTCAATATAATATATAACTATATTTAATCACCTTTCAAAATAATAAAGAGGTATCATCCTTCCATGAACACTAATATAAAGATGATCATTGATGTCAAAATTTAAAAATATTTTTGGATCATTCACGTTAGTTAATATTTTCCAACTATCAAATAAGGATCTGTAAAATTTCCTTCGAATATGTATATCATGTCTATATGTATACATATTTGTTTTCTTATCCTGATGAAATCAACAATATAAATGGATATTTCTCGTGCATGTTAAATCAAACTAATCATTTATTCCAGCATTGGAAGAATACCAAATAATATTAGAAGTGTTTCTAAGTCTGCCAAACAATATAATTTTTTTTTTTCCCTATCAACTTCTCTATGATTTTCATACATAAACCCCATTAAGGATTTATATTCTCTAAAAACTTTGTATGTAGTTTGGTATAATGAAATCCACCTTGTATATACATATTTCAATATTTTTTTTCCTTTTGTAACTCCTAGTACAAATTGTTGAAACTCAGAAAACCTCTTTGGACTACACAAAAAATAAGAATGCATTTCATAGACAAGTTCCTCCACTATTGCAACATTATTGAAAGTGCTCACAATTTTGTATGCAAGATTCATTCAATGAGCCATGCAATGAATAGGTATAAAATACGTGATAATTGATGTTTGAAGTCGAACACATAGACCAATCCAGTTTCCTTGAATTGTAGCAGCACCATTAGCCCCAACACATATTAACTTTGTGGCTATTTCAATATCATTCATTCGTATAATATATTTTAAACTAGTTACAACAACATGATAGAGGTTTTCTGCATTATAATTTTCCATCATCTTATGTAATGCTAGCAAACTAGGATGCCTTACATGATTTTGCAATGTGTACACATGCATGCAAATCCAATATGTATTATCAATAACTGTCATCTCATCAATTAAAAGTGAAATAAATTTAGTAAGTTTTACTTTCTCCCTTAGGTTGTCCTTCTCAACCAATGATAGATATTTTACCATTTTCCAACCACTTCGATTAGACCAATGTGAACTATGAAGGTTTTGCACATATTTTTTTTTATTTGTGGAAAACATCCCAAAAGGGATGCCACTTTTGGGTAAGACCCAAGGAGGCAGGGGTATCCATTCCACCAAAAATGCCCAGGACTCGGACCTGGCCTACCACCTTTGACATACTCAAGGAGCAAACAAACACACAAAACCAATTTAAAAATAAGTAAATAACAACAAAAATAATAAAATAAAATAAAAAACATGCTCCTTGAGTGTGTCAAAAACAAAAGCACAACCAAACACGCACAATAAGATAAAATAAACCACAACACAAACCACATAGAAAAACACAAGAACCACATAACAAAACACAAACAAGACAAAAACAACAGAACACTACAAAGACATAACCCAAAAAAAACATGAAAAATAAACACAACCAAAACCTAAAAAATTAAAAAAATAAAATAAAAATAAAAATAAAAAACAACCAACAACAAACAATAAACAAAAACAAAAAAACATAGAAAACACTCACACATAAAAACACGAAATAACACAAACAAAGAGAAACCCAAGAACAAGAACGAAAAAAACACAAGAACAATAACAAAAAACATAAAAAAAAAACACAAAACAACAAAAACACATGAACAACAAAAAACAACACAAAGAACACAAAAACAAAACAAAACAAAAGAACCCACCCACCTTAAAAAACTAAACAAAAAAAAAAAAAAAAAAAAAAAAAAATTGAACATAACAATGACCTATCTAGACCAGAAGACTATTAAGGCAAGAATCAATAGAGGAAACAAAATAAAGAATAGAATGAGCTAGGGAACTAAAAAAACTGAATGAACCAAAGAGAAGCAAAAAAAAAAGCAAGAAGAAACTAGGTACCTTCAGAACTGGAGCCATCCAAAGAAATGATAGAAAGAAGAGCTTCCCTAATTTGAGAAGCCCACCATATAGGAGGGTGGCCATAACAAGTAAGATCACCTTTTTCCAAAGCCCAATTAGCTAAAGCATCAACACTCTTGTTTTGATCTCTGACCACATGATTGTAATCAACTTTCAAAAATCCCATCTGGATTAATTGAATCTTCTCAATAATTCTTTTTATTCTCCAATCCACCTTATGATTCTTAGAAGGAGTCTTCAAGAGATTAATCATAAGTTGAGAGTCGGACTCAACTAACACCTTTTCCCATCCAACCTTAGTAGCCTCCTGAAGGCCTCTGAGGATACCATACCCCTCAGCAAGGTTATTGGAAAGAATACCCAAATTCTCAGCAAAAGTAAAAACCAGGGAGCCATCTGAAAGTCTACCAATTCCTCCCACATTGGCTTTTCCAGGGTTCCCTCTAGAGGCTCCATCAGTATTGACTTTTCCAAAATCCTTAGGAGGAGGTTGCCAATTTCTAGTCCTATCCATCTTACTAATACTCACATTCCCTTTAAGTTGGTTGCCCTTAGAAGATTTAATCTTCAATCTTTGCATCACTTGATCCCATCTTTGGTGGGAGTTTTGGGGGTGATTAAGGAGTTGATGGACTGATTCAACTAAGTTGGCTATGGTCTTTTGCCAAATATAGTGAATATCCTTCCTATCTTGATTAAAAATTTGGTTGTTCCTTTCATTCCAAATATTCCAAAGAAGAATGGTAGAACCCATCCAAACTAACTGCCTAATAAAATGATCAACACCCTCTTGATTAGGCCAATCCCTCCAAAGTTGTTCAAAAGTAAAAAAATTGGACCATTGTAAGCCAAGTAAAGTGGCCATTCTCCTCCATAGCTCAGAGGCTAAAGTACACTCAATAAAAATATGGTTGAGATTTTCTACATTCTCTTCACACATTTCACATCTAAAAGGGCCATGAAAACCACGCTTCATAAGTTGCTCACCAGTAAGCACCCTACGATGCAATAAAAGCCAATTAAAGAACCTCACCTTAGGCCAGAGATTTTGAGCCCACAATCGAGAAAATATGTCAGAAGAATGGTTGGGATTATTATGGCATAAGGTCAAATAACCTTGAGCAACTGAATACTCACCCTTAGTAGTGTTGTTCCATCCAAAACAATCTTTTTCATGGGACCAAGAGAGGGATCTCATATGAAGGATGCCTTGGATATCTTGTCTTTGCCTTTCTGGGATTTGAATAGGCCAGTCCTCAATAGGGATCCAATATCTACCAACCTTTGAATTACCAATATGGTACCGATAGTAATTAGCCACCTTTATCCAATTAGCTCGGTGAAGCTCCTCCATCCAAGGCCTCCAATCGGGAAATTGAGTTATCAAAGGCTTGTGACCATCCCAAGAATCTGTCCAAAAATTTGCATTGTTGACCATTATGAATGATCCAAAATAATTTTTTCTTTATCAAATCCTCACCAGTCTTAAGAACTTCTAAAATGGGAGAACCTTTGGTAGGAAGTTGATAGCGAACAAGGTCTTCAGGCCTTTTGTTCTCAAGCATATTTAGCATGGAGATTATTGGCCCAAAGAGCATTGGGGTTATGCAACATCCTCCAATATAATTTAGCAGCTAAAGCTTTGTTGTTATTAATAGAAGACCGGAATCCTAACCCCCCTTCACTCTTAGGAAGACATAAAGTATCCCATTTCACCAAGGCCCATTTTCTTTTCTCCTTAGTACCACTCCAAAGGAAACGATGACTGATTTGATCCAATTCTCGAAGAACAACCTTTGGGATATTCAAAATAGAAGAAACATAAATAGGAATAGCTTGAAGGACTGATTTTACCAAGGTGATTCTACCCCCGGAAGAAAGCCACTTGTTGGTCCACTTTCCAATTTTCTTCTTGACTTTGTCCAACAACCAATTCCAATATTTATTTTTCTGCCTTTGAATATTTATGGGAATACCTAAATAAGTGATTGGAAGAGAGGTCTTCTTATATCTTAATTTATCCAAGACCATGGATTCCTGTCTAGCAGAGTAGTGAAAGAAAATAACTTTAGATTTGTCTTCATTGATCAACTACCCAGTAGCCTTAGAAAAATAGCTAATGATTTGCTTAATATTAGAAGCTTCCTTAATTGTAGCTTTACCTAAAAGAGTAGAACAAGAGTAATAGTTTTGATAATAAATTTTTTTTGGTTCTTCCACCACCTCTAAAAAATCAACATGAAGGATATTGAATTTGTAGAATCAATGGGAAAACCATCAAGACTCTGGGTTTTCCTTTTTGTATTTTAAAAATACTTGTTGAATCTCATTGATAGTAACTGGAGCAATTAAAACAGAGTTCATCCTCCATAAGTGATAAGAGAAGGGAATTGCTTGAAGAACATTTATTGTTGTGAATCTGAGTCAAGAGGAGTAGCAACAAAAATATTGGAAAAGTAATCAACAACAATAGAGTTCATGCCATCCCAAGTATAAACAACATCTCCAGAATCTGATTTTAAGGAAGAAATAAAGTTGTGAGATCTTCGAGCTAGAAGATATTTGTGGAAGAAATTTGTGTTTCGATCTCCTTCTTTGAGCCATTGAATTCTAGATTTTTGCTTCCATAATATTTCTTCTCTTTTTTCCCATTCCTCTAACTCGAGTTGTGAGTTTAATTTCATCTGCACTTCTCTTCTCTTGTGAGGCCATCTAAATGGATTTTCTTATTCAAATTTTCAATATGAGCAATAACTTCATGTTTTTTTTATGAACATCCCCAAACTCTTTCCAGTTCCAAGTCTTGATTTTGGATTTAATGTATTGCAGTATTTTGGAAAAATAGAACATCTTAGTCCCATGCCTAGGTTTACCTTCCTTCCACCATTGTTGCACACGAGGTCTGAAGGAAATGTCTCTAAGCCACATTAATTGAAAATGAAAAGGAGAGAAACTCACATTGGTTTTCCACATTTCCACCATGATCGGCCAATGATCCGAACCAACATTATTAAGAGTCTTCACTTTAGGAATGTGACCATGGATTAAGAAATTTTTAGAGAGCAAAAACCTATCCAATCTCTCCATTATACAAGCTAAGCCTTGCCTTCTGTTAGACCAAGTCATAAGGCCATTATCTCGGTTGGATATCCACAAGATGGAGGTTTGCAATATATTCGCTCATGAGGTCGGTGCTTTTGTCCAAATTTCTATTTCCCCCCCTTTTCTCATCCAGAGAGAGGATGGTATTGAAATCTCCTCCGATCAAGATCCAAGCTTTAGGAAAATGAGAGATAATATGAGTAATATCCTTCCACTGTCTTCTTTTTTCCTCCAAAGAAGTCGGAGCATAAACAATAATGCAGAGCATAATCTGGTTGGAATGTCTACTTTGAATAGCTATAGCCAACAAACCCCAACTGCCAACCATATGGTGAATAACTACCTCTTTTGGGTCCCAAAGACAAGCAATGCCACCCGAAGTCCCTTGGGAACCGAGGGAAACCACTTTTCCAGCTGGCCAAATTTTACTGGCAATTGAGTCCATATCCTCCATTGACATCTTTGTTTCTTGAAGGAAAACAAGATGTGGATGATTTATCTGAATCATTCTTCTAATTTCATTTTGTTTTGAAAGACTCCCTTTGAGTCCTCTAATATTCCAAGTGATGATCTTCATTAATACCAGGGCTAAAAAATTTGGGAAGGGCATTAATCTTACCTTCCTCTACAAGCTTTTCACCTTCTTTTACCATATGATATTGATTGGTCTTGCGACCTGCTTTTTGATTAGAATCCATCTTCAATTTTTTTTTCCCTGTTTCTTGACTTATTCCAATTGAATCTGAGATGGCTTCTAACCTTGAAGAATGCTCGTACACAGCCAAAATTTTACTAGATGGTTCAACGGAGTCTATATTGGGACCTGCATTATTTGAAGTTTTGACATTTGAAAGATTGTTTTTCTTGTGTAAATTTTCTCCTTTTTTTTTTGTTGAAAACCTTTGATTTGTTGGTTTGTCTCTGAGTTCTTCCCTTCATATTTAAATTGTGTTTCTAAGATTTCAGTTTCCATTATTTCCTCTTCCTCACTTGGGACATCATTTGTGGAAAGGATTTCAAACATATTAGCAGATGACTTTGATTGATCCTTCATAACTGGTTTTTTCTTAGTGTTCTTCTTCTTAGGTATTTGGAAACTTGCTGAGTTTATATCTTCTTTCTTTTGATCGAGAATTTTATTTGGGCAAGCACCGGCCAAATGACCATATTCATGGCAAATTCTACAATGAAAAGGAATGTTCTCATAGTCCACTACTTGCTCCCAAGTGTCTTCCCCAAATTGTAATGTGATATTTTTAGGTAGGGGTTTGTCAAAATCCATTAAAACACAAATTCGAGCATAAATAATATGTTCAAAATTTTGAGTACAATCATAAGTCATCATAAAAGTTCCTAAAGAGTTTCCAATTGAAGAAAAAATAGTAGGATTCCAAAATTCAATAGGGAGGCCAAAGAGTCTAACCCACATGGGAGCTATAGAAGGCATCTCTTCTTCGACTTTAAATTTAGTATGCCAGGGCTTCATGAAAAGCCCTGCCCTTCCAAAAAACCAAGGACCCCCTTGAAAATTTTTCTCTCTATCTTCATTATTAGCAAATAAAACAAGAAAATAACCATTTGGATAAATAGAGATTTGTAACTCACCTTTAGTTTTCCAACTTTTTGCAGCCCAGACTTTGAAAGTAGATAGACTCGAAGAAAACCCACGAACCGACAAATTAGTCCTCTTTTTTCCAAATCTTCAATGCCAGTCTGAATGTTACCCATATCAAGCTTAACAATAGGAGTTCCATCAGCTGCTTTAAGACATCCCGACTCCATTTTCCTGGGATCAATCTTAGGCATTCTTAGAGGTTTATGGGAAGCCCTAAGATTGATATTAGCATTGGGCTGAGGCTGTCCACCATGAAGGGC
This sequence comes from Wollemia nobilis, assembly GCA_028583015.1. Lineage (NCBI taxonomy): Eukaryota > Viridiplantae > Streptophyta > Pinopsida > Araucariales > Araucariaceae > Wollemia > Wollemia nobilis. Next base: position 3,290,961 of record JAQPPZ010017052.1, on the reverse strand, counting down.
ATCCCTAAAATTCATTTTTGGGACTGAGTCTTCAAAATTCTTACCCTTGATAGGGGTTTTCATAGTAGAATTATTTTGTGGGTGCACCTTAGCACCAGATTCACTTGAGATATGAGCCATTTTTTGATCAACTACTTGAAACTTGTTTCGTGATCTCTTTAATCCTTGCCCTAGACGTCGTGGAAAGGTATGGTTTTCACTTTTCTTTTGTGCAACAAATTGGAAGTCGTTGTCACTCAAGTTCACAGTATGATCTATTGAAAGACAAATTTCTAACCCATCTTGGATCCCCTGCAACATTTCTTGCTAAAATATTGAGCATAAACCACAAAAATATTGGCCTCTAGGGCCCGAAGGCCCTAAAAACCAACCTCTGGAGCTGCTTGCACTCAACCCAGATGAAACCCTCGCATAGCCGCTTGCCAAATATCTCGTTCACACATAGGGATGCGCTAGGATCTGTGTTGCTCCAAATGATATGAAAATTGGTGGAGACGTTCTAGGGTTTTTCAAGCATCTACCCTCAAAATTTTAGCTCAATCCGAGTCCGGATGAGTGAGATATGGCCGAAACGAGTTTGGTAGTTTGGGCAGTCCTGCGAAAAACATCTAATGAATCAATCTCCAATCACAAATCTCAATTGAGCCATTTTTGCACATCAACTAGATAAAATAGGTGCTTATAATCAATAAAATTAGAAATGTATCTACCCTTCTTAAGAATACTATATACAACAACAAACTATAATATTTTTGAATCTAAAGTATTCTTATGAATTTTATGAAATTGGGCTTGAATTATTCCACCTTTCTTATCAAGAGATTGTTGTAGCTTCATTTTTTTTTCATACTCTTTAGCATATATAGCATGCACACATTCTGATGCATCCTTCCACATAACTATTTTTTTAACTGTTCCATCACTTTCATTAATTACTGAATAAACTTTCCCATAATATTTTTCTATTGTATCTAACTTCAGTTGTATCTTATGATCCTTTCCTAGTTTTCAACTACAAATTATGCATTTAGATTTTTTTGGAGTGTCACTGTTGTTCTCTGGTTGGACTGGATCTATAAAAGGATATGTTGATGACCATTCAACCTTAAATGATCTTCCAATAGTCCATGTATTTAACCTTCTATGTTTATTTTTTGTGTTGAATATTTTCTAGAAGTTTATATTGTATTTGATTTATTGCTTTCTTTTTCAAGTGATATGTCATTTTTAGGAATATCTTCAAGTGTTTTTTAGATGTCATTGTCAAAAGAATTTTCATATGAAGGCATCTCTTCATGAGGAATATCTTCAAGTGGAGGCATAATAGGGTCAAGCGTATATTCTACATACAATGATATTCTTTAGCATTTTTGGATGTAAGAGAACATATTTTTACAAATAGAAAAAATATTCAAAACAACATGCAATATGGCCAAATCCATATATTGAAACTTAAATTTTGAAGGAAGAAAGCATTATTAACTAAAATTTAATAGAAAACAAAACAAACTATTTTAGAAGGTAAAAATAATTTGTACCTTTAATTTATACATATGTCGATGGCTCGTTGGATTTTGATATATGGCTAAAATATTTTAGGATACTCTTTTCAGTAGAAGATTCACCTCCCTTATTTCCATTGCTAGTAGGTGTTATTTTACTAGTAAATAAAATGTTATTCATTTTAGAAAATTAATAAAATGTTGATTAAATATTACTACTATAAGACCTCAAAATAGTATTGTAATTAAAATAAACAAAGGTTTGATTGGTAGAAAATACATACCAATTTCCAGTTAGACTTAAACGTGATTTTTTCTATGTATTGCACTACTTTGTTTAATGGAGATAGACAATTATCTCCACTTGTATTAATATAAAGGACAAAAAAGTCAATATATAAATTCAAATATGCTATCATGAATAGGAATTTCTATAATTTAACAAAAATTGTATAGAAATACGAAATATATTTAGAGATTCAAATGTTGAAAAATACTAGATTATGGTACTAAATGGCCTTGGAACTCATAGTCTTAGTGGAATAGACAAAGGATTGCAATATCTTTATAGAAGGTCTACTAGCTAAAAAATAAATGAAAACACTCACTTGTAGAATAGAGGAAAATAGGGGAAAATAGGGAAACAAAGCATTCACCTATTTGAAATAAATGACAAAAAAAGAAAAATAAAATCTCTAATTTTATGATAGAAAAATAGAGAATCACAATCTCTTAAGAGAAGGCCATCTAGCTGAAAAATACATCAAAACACTCACATACGAAATAGAGGAAAATAGAGGAAACATGGCAAACAAATCATTGACATATTTGTAATAAATAAGATCTTATTACTTCAACTCCTTGAACTCATATTATCTAAAAAACAAGAGAAACATGGAATCATGGTGTCTTAAGAGAAAAAAGAATCACAGTATTTTAAGAGAATAACAACTAACTATAATATGCATCAAAATACTCACATGTGAAATAGATAAAAATAATGGAAAAGAGAAAAATAAAAACCTACAATTTTTAACAGAAAAATAAATGTTACTATTACAACTCCTTGAACTCATTCTCTAAAAAGAATAAAAGAGGTGAAATTTTTTACCTTTATTTTTACTACTGACGCATGATCTGGAAAGGGTCCGGGTGCAAAACTTGATTTAGATCATTTTTAGGTTCAAAATAGGGTTTGGAAACCCATCCATGTGGAAAATAAGGTCTAGCTCCTATTCAGGTGCAAAGCAGGTCCGACACCTATTTGGGTGTAGAGTAGGTCTGACTCCTATCCAGGTGCAAAGTAGGGTGGAAATTTAAATTTGGATGTCATTAAAGCTCAAATAAAATGATCCAAGTGGAAATTTAGGTTTGGATATCATATGAATGCAAAGTAGATGGTTCAAGTGGAAATTCAGATCTGAATATCATTCGGGTGCAAAGTAGGGTTGCCCTCCTTTTTGGGTGCAAAGCAAGGTTTAGCTCATGATCAGGGTGGAAAATCATATTTGGATCTGGTCTGGGTGCAAGCTAGGGTTCGACTCCTTTTTCAGTACAAAGTAGGGTTTGACTCCTGCATGGGTGTAAAATGAGGTTCAACTCCTTTTCGGGTGAAAAATCATTCCATATACGGTTGAGGAAATTCAAAGGAATTATACAATAGATAAAATGTTTAAGTCTTGTCTTTTATGTTGGAAGGTTTTAATTTTCATTACTGTTGCACATTTTTTAAATACTTTGAATGATTTACATTAATAAGTATTATTGTTGCATTATTTATATAGAGGTATAAGAGGTAAATTTGACAGGATAATTTTAAAATTTTATAATTTTAAGGTGAAATGGGTCCATGATTTAGGTGGGAGTGTTGGTGATTTAAAAACAAATTGTATTATTATTATCAACATGTGGTGAGCTGACCCCTAATTTGTGTTTACACCTAGAAATTTTGGACAAATGGGCCGATGTCTAGGGTCCCAAAATTCACAAATTTACATTTTTAAAAATGCTAGCATTCATGAATTTACAAAGATTTTCCATTATGCATAACCTTGGGTGACACCAACACAAGTTTCTCTAGTTATGCATGTGCAATAGGGGGCCAACATGTATCAAACATTTATCTCAATGATAAAAAATTGAAAGCAAATATGGAGGGCCCTCATGCCATCATTATGGTGTAATTTCCATTGGCTGAAGTCATATGATAAACATATCATCGAGTAATGTGAGTTGAATGACCATCTTGACCACTTTGTAGTGGGTATGCTATTAGTCAAAAAACTAGGAAGTTATCCAAATAGGGATAAATTGTGAGAAAGAAACTAATGCATGCTAAAAAACTCTCTAGTATACCTAGGGATGAAAATTAAGACTTTGAAGATTTTCCATCCCTGTAAGAGTTCCTAGAACTAGCATCTTAAGTTAGATACTTGGTTCCTTGCATGTGTCATCAAAAGGGATCTATGGTCTAGATAAGTGTAGATAATCTAACCAAGTCCCTAACATACAATATTGAAAGCTCCATTAGCATGATGGATTGGTAATAAAATTTGATTGTACTTTAACAACAAAATTTAAAATATTCCAATCACAATAAATGGACACATAGACTAAGGAGTCATAGGAACCCAGAAGAAGGCTAAAACCATCCCCTATAACCATAATAAAGGATAATCACATGTGTATGAATTCATATGTACTTTAGAAAAATCTAGAGCCTATTAATACCCTCAACCCCCCAATATTTCTCATTATGTCATAAGTAGTCGAGGTCACCAAGAGATTTGGAGCACATAAAGTTGTTAAGCTAGTGTGAAGGGAATATGAAGTTGTGGATAAGTCACAAAAACCATGGAGTAAAATAAGAAGAACTCATTCACCATTTTAGCCTCTAGATCAACATGTTCCACTTCAAGAAGCACATATTATAATATTTAGTAGGTAGAACCTCATCACTTTATCATTGATAAAGTGAAAAGGATAGGCGACCCTAAGATTTTAAAGAGTACCAAGAGTTTGAAGGAAGGTACCTATGAGAAAAGAATTAGAAAATAAGTTGAGTCCTTTTAAGAAATAATTTGTACAAGTTATCTAGACATATACATGGTGCCTTAAGTGCATAATTGCTACAATATGGTGGTAGCATGTGCCTTCCATTATAACCCCTATAAAATGATGGTTAGAGGTTGTGATAGGTTCTTCAAAATAATAATCTTAGTGAAATTTATGTGAGATATGTGGATGGTACCTTTAGAAATCACAATGGACCTAGATAATTCCAATTTATACTACTCTTAGATCCAAGAAAAAATAGTATGCCTAAATTTTGAGCTCTAGAAATCAAAGACCTCTATGCCAAAATTTCCCTTATTCTAGAAAACCTTCAAGAATGATGCCCATGAAGTTCCAAGCATGGTAGCATTATTTTTTAATGTATACAACAAAAATAAGGTATATGAAGAAGAACTAGGCATCCTACATATGTTAATGTGTCTCTAAATATAGGATGTTGACCTTAATTTAAGAACCTTCATAGTCCACTATATTCATGAAGATATATAGAGTTTTAGGGATGTTCCTACGTTCAAGTATTGTTATTTTTAATTTACTTGGAATTATTGATGTAGTGAAAAGGAGGGTAATTTATTTTCCTAAGAAAAGGGTGAATAAAAAATGTTTTAGTCAAGTATGATGGCTTTATAAGCCTTATACTACCACAATATATCATAGGTTATTTCACACATGACCCAATATAAAATAGCCACAATGTAATAAAGGTCAAAATAATAATATGAGTAGAATAATATGATAAAAATAATATGTATATCAAGGACTATAATAAATCAAATAAAATTCATTTATATGATGAAATATGAATGTAAATAGCCTGAATCATTCATGTACTATGCATAAAATATAACTTACAATATTAATTGCTCAAAATATATACAAGCTTTATTACTCCTTTTATATTACAAATTCAACTTGCAGTGCTTGATACTTGATTAAATTACTTGCCTTCTATGGAGTCTTCATAATATAGCAATAGTAATGTGACTCGTTGGATACTTGACTATTGCTTTCCATATGCCAAGTATCATGACTCTTGGCTTATCTACTTGACACTTGCATACTTTATGAACACTTGAATCTATAATACTTGCACACCTTTACATGAATCTTACACTTCTACTACTTGCACACATAATCTAGGACACTTGTGCACATATTCACATTACATATTTGTTCTCATACATACAAGACACTTGTGCACATTTACTTAACCTACATTTGCACTCTAACTAGCATGACACTTGTGCATTTCTTGCACATTAGAACTTTACATGACACTTGGGCATTTCCTACACATTCATACTTACATAAAGAAGGAAATATAAATCACACACTAAACTATTGACGCAACCCTAATCTATCAGTAATATGCCATTAATAAAAGCTCACAAAAATAGTACAATGCAATATAATGGAGGACTTGAACACTCCAGAATTTTTAATGAAGAACTACATTGTACCTACTCACTACTCTCTATCTTGACATCATTCCTCTCACTCTCACTCATTCATACTCTCAAAGGCCTATATATAGGAAGATATGTTCCTTGGCCTTTACTCTACCCATGACTCTTCATCTACCTATCCTATGACTCATGTACATGTGGACTACATGCACATTTACATCATTGCACATTCTAACACTTGTGCATTTATTACATTGCATGAAGTAACTACTCAAACCTTAATCTAAGATAAAATCCTAATCTAGAAATGTACCCAAGGTGGTACATTGGCATGTACCAAATAATGTAATATACTCTAACACCCCCTGTATTACATTATTTGGGTATTGAAGACTTTAGTCTTCAATATGGATCTTCGTCTTTCAAATATTCTTCATCTTGATCAGGTCCTTCTCTTTCATTTGGTTTGGTCTTCATGTTGTCTTTCATTGTCTTCTTCATTCCTCTGGTTTCTGTTGTTTCAAAGTGTTTGGTAGAATATTTGTTCTTGAAGTCTTCAAAGTGTCTTTGATGAACTAGAGATCTCATAATATTGCAGGTCATAAGTGGATCAAAATTGCTCCATTTTCTTTCCTTTGGTTTTCTGAATGACCTATTTCCTTGATCTTCAAAAATGTCAAGCTTGAATTCATTGTTAGTGGAAGCTTCTAAAATAAGAACTTGGAAGAAACAATCTAATCTGAATATTAGTCTCTCTTCAAATATTTTATAGTACTTGTCTTTATAGTAATAGAAGAAATATGAATGAGATTTTCCTCCACAATATTTGCATGGATGGAAACTCCAACAATTTGCTTTCTCATGACCAAATTTGTTGCAATAAGTGCATAGTGAAGATATCCCAATTTCTTTATCACTATTTTTAGGAGAATCAAGTCCATCCATTTCCTTGATGAAAGAGTTAAACCATCTATGTATGATTGAAGCTATTTCATCCTTGCTTCTTTCATAAATTTGTAGGATATATTTTTGATGAATACTCTTTTCTACCTTTTGAATATGGTTCTCAATATCTTCATTAGTATAGTAGTAATCATCAAAATATATTTTTGAAGAATTTACTTTTCCCAAATTATCGATTTGTGAATTCTTAGAAGTCTTTCTAAACCATATTGGTTCTTTTCTTCTAATTGTATTCTCCTTATTATCAATCTTGGAATCAAGTATGTCTTTGAACCATTTTGGTTCCTTAAGACCTGTATATTTAATAAGCCTTTCCATAGTTCCTTTTAAGTAATCTTCTTTGATTACAAGAGAATAATTTTTGGTAGAAGTTTTGTATTTCAAAATATTTGAAGTTGTCTACCTTATGACTCCCTAGTTTTAAGTATATGCTCAACCTTGCTAAGAACTTTTCAATTTTACAAGTTTTGTAAAATGCCTTCTATCTTGCAAGTGTTTGAATGCACTATGAGTCTTGATAGTATGCTTAGCTTTCCTAGTTTGAGTTGAATTCCTTTTGTCTCCCTAATGTTCAACTTCACTTTCTTGCCTTATTTCTCCCTAATAATTAGTAAGTAGAAAGCTAAAGATAAATGATGATGCACCTTCAAGTTTTAATAAGGTTCTTTTCCTTCAAGACCTTTTAGTTGGATTAATGTCTCATAAATTAGTGTAAGAGACTAATGTAAAATACAATTTCCAACTTTCAAGCAATTAATGGTTTTGCTTCTTTAATCCTTCAATTCTCAATGGTTCAATTTTCTAAATTCCAAGAAACTAAAGTTTGATGTAGTATTCCTTATATCTCCCTAATTTGGAAATTTAGAAAGTAATAATATTTGCAAACTAGTATTTCAATTTTCCAATGTTGAAAACCTTATATCTCCTAATTAATTATTTGCAAATATTTTAATGTTTGAATCTCATGCAATTTGTAATATCTTTTAAGATATACTCCCTTTTCTTTAATTGCCTTCTAACTCTCTAAGGTTGGTATTTGCTTAGTTCTTCAATGCAGTAATAAATAAACTTCAACCTTATATTAAGCACCTTATAACTCCTTATACTTAAGGAAAGCAAATATTAAATCATGTAAATCTTTACCTTCCTTGCAATGTAAAATGTGTGTGTTGATTGGCTTCTGGTTTGACTCTTCAATCCAAGCTTTGGCATTGTAATGCTAGTCTTCTATGTATGACAAAGAGCATTTATTGCTCATGGGTGCCTTATGAGTCTTTCTCCTCCTTAAATGCACTTTGACCTCACTCTCAATGCGTAATCTATGTGCTTCCAATCTCTATGCTCTTCTCAACTTAGGCGCTTTAATATCCTTTGTCCCTTCTTGATGCTCTAGCCACGTGGCACGTACATTGCTCAGGTGTGTAGGTGGAAAATGGAGGTTAGCATTATTTGGTGAACCTTCAATGCTCTTCCTTTGAATGATGTACAATAATTATGTGCCTTCAACCTTTGAATGATACCTTCAATGCTTCAAGATGAGCATTACTTCTATCTTGGGTGCTTCCTTCTTGCACAAGCATTATAAAGAATATTTTAGGCACCTTCTTTTGTTGTGCCAAGTGGCACAAGATACCTTAGCTTGAGGTGGCAAGTGGCACTCCTTTCCTATGCATGTAACTCCACCTTCAACATCTTCTATCTCTCAATGCTTCTTGCCAACAATTGCAAGTTGTTTGGCTTGGCATTCAACGTTCTTTCTCCAACAAATGGTGGTTCTATTCTCCCATGAAGTTGGCTCCAACAATGGTGGTTCTAAGGTGCTCCAACGCTGCCCTCTTAGCTGGCGGTTCTACTCCAATGATGGTGGCTCTAGAGTGCTTCAAGCTATCCTCTTAGCTGGTGGTTCATCCAAGCTATTGCTTGGGTAATGCACTCTTTGTTTGCACCTTGATATTTTATGTAACTTGTGTATGTTGTACTCTTGTAACTTGCACTTTGTTATCCTTTGTGCTATTCTTCTTGCTTTACGTTGGACTTGCAATGGATGTAATGTTACCTTACATAGGTTCTTTGATGTTGCAGGTTACTTCTCTTATACTGCTTGTAGGTGCTCTTTTCATGAGTCCAATGGTGCTATATTTGGTGTCTTTAGACACCTTGAAACTTGGCTATTGAGCCCTTCATTGGCTCTCTTCCTTGCTTTAAGTTTACTCCTTTAACTTGATGATATGGCCACTTTGTAGATGTAATAAGCTTGTTGTTGTAGTGTCTTAAGACACTCTGGATTTTATCCTCTTTTTGCTACGTAGGACAAGAGAAATATGGTGCAATAATGTAATGCAAATAGCTTTGCAATAGTTAGAAAAATACCTTAACTTGCACCTATACTTTGAGATCTTTAAATCTCCCTTTTTCAAGCTTTCTCTCTTCCTTGATGAGGCGGCTTCTTGCTCTACTCCTTGGTGGAAAATAGAGATTTGATGTTGCCTTCCTTACTAGACAACTCTCTCCTATAATTCCTTTGCTTGGTTAACTTTGCAATAATGAATCCAAGCCTTTAATCATGCAACTAATATGCCCTTTTGAATGGCTTAACTTTGCACTAATTTTCCACCTTAACTTAAATACTTAATGCACCTTTAATAACTAGTATGATGCAATAGTAATTTCTCCTTATTGCTCCTTTTAATGAACTCTTAATCTATGCAACCTTCACTTAAGAGTAATGTCTTCTTTGCTTCTAATAGATAATAGGAAGTTGATATTCTTATTTTTCTTGAAATATATCTAACTCCTATTTTTGATGTGCAGGTTTTAACCTTATAAGAAACTATCTTCTGCACTCCCTTGAATACTTTAATATGCAACCTTCTCCTTGCAACTTTTAAACTCTAATATGGTGCTTAATGAAACTTAATAATGAACCAAGTAACTAATGTTCAAGTAATGAACCTTTTGCACCAAATTTTCTTACCTTAATGACCTCTGTAGATGATGGAAATCTTGGTGATTAGATTCACCTAAATGTTGCCCTATATTAGATGAAATCATAACTCTTCCTTGTTGTCCAAAATAACTATTTATCCCACCAATTTGCAGCTTTGAAACCCTCTAACTTGCTACCTGAAAAAGTGTAGTTTGGTGGCTTTAACTATCCTTCATGATGCTCCCTTGAATTCTATAAATTAGCAGCTAGTAATGTTGCCCAAATTGCTGCCCTTTCATAGTCAATTTCTCCTTCAAAATGTTGTCCTCGAATCTCCCTCAATTTGGTAGGAAACTCCTCCAAATTGTAGTTGTAACTCTTCTCCTAGAAGCCTTCAATTTTTTATTGTAGAAACCAACAACCTCCTTTCTCTTAATTAACCTTCAATGTCAATCTTCAAATCTCTTAGATTTGGTGGCTTCTTCTAACTCCTTTCTCCTTCAACCTCCTTGTTGAATTCTGACTTCAATCTTGGCCTATCTAGTGGCCTTCTTCTCAATATTCTGACTGTCTTGAGGTCTTCACTATTCTCCTCTAAAATTTGGAAAACTCCTTGCCAAATTCTTCTCCTTTTGGGCTTGTTGTTGGATGGCAATAATTGTCCCAAAATCTCCTTTATTAGGAACTCCTTCTTGCTAGTAAATTTCTCCAATGAGTTCTCCTAGAAACTCCTTCAATGGCCTTCTTTAAATTCTATAATGAGGCTTTCCTAGCCTTCTCCTTCCTTGAGACCTCTTCTCTAGGGTCTTCAAATTTCTGTAGCTTCTCTAGTCTTCTCAATGAGACCTTTTCTTCAATATTCAACTATGGAAGTTTTGCAATGAGATCTCCCTCTTGGATCTCTAAAATCTGTTGCTTTTAAAATCTGGAATAGGACTTTTGCTAGTCCTTCTCTATCTTCAATCTTCCAAAATTAGAAGTTCTTCAATGGGACCTCTTGTGGGTCTCTTCAGCTTCTTGAGTTGTTTTCTCCTTGTATAATCTATAGGTCTTCAATATTCAATGGAGATCACAAATCTCCAATATTCTCCTAGACTCTTTCCTGGAGTCTCTTCTTCTTCAATCTACAATAAGGCTCCTCTGGCCTTTTCTCTCTTCTACAATATTACAATGGGACCTTCTCCTTAGGCCTCCAAATATTCGATCCTTTCATTTGTTGCTTCAATTACTTGATTCCAAAGAAGATATTCTTCCTAGCTCTTTGTAGGAAGCTTCCCAACTTTCTTTGAATCTCCTTTTCCTACAACAAAGTATTAGGACTATAATGGATGAAACTCTAAATATAGAGATAATCAATCTTCACTAGTTGATTTGTCAATCTAGTGGAATCAATGTTGAGTCCTAGTCTTCACGAGTTTTTCTGCAACCCTGTGGAAAGACTCTAGCCAAATGCAATTTTCAAAAATTCTAAAAATGAGATTTTTGATCTCCTCTCAATATCTCTTGTGGCTCTCTCTATTTCCTATTGATCTACCATGGCTCTGATACCACTGTTAGCTTTTGAGGATGTATATTAAAGGAAATGCAACCACAAGATGTAAAATAAGCAAGCTATGATAACTATATGATAATGGCACTATAATATGCAGGAAAACTAGATGATAAACTTCTGCAATAACTCAGTAATATGCCATTAATAAAAGCTCATGAAAATAGTACAATGCAATATAATGGAGGACTTGAACACTCCAAAATTTTTAATGAAGAACTACATTGTACCTACTCACTACTCTCTATCTTGACATCATTCCTCTCACTCTCACTCTATTCATACTCTCAAAGGCCTATATATAGGAAGATATGTTCCTTGGCCTTTACTCTACCCATGACTCTTCATCTACCTATCCTATGACTCATGTACATGTGGACTACATGCACATTTACATCATTGCACATTCTAACACTTGTGCATTTATTACATTGCATGAAGTAACTACTCAAACCTTAATCTAAGATAAACTCCTAATCTAGAAATGTACCCAAGGTGGTACATTGGCATGTACCAAATAATGTAATATACTCTAACATAATGGACCAAGTCAATAAAATGGAATATTAGGACTAGTATTTCAATAAAATGCATGCCAAAATGGAAATAAATCCTAGAGAGGACAAGGATTTTGACATAAAATATGGTCTTTTGTGATTTAAATACTAAGTACGTATACCCAAAGTCATTTACTTGAGGAAATTGATCATGCAAGAAGCACATAGATCATCTTACTCCACTAACCTAGGTTAGGCTAAACTGAGGGAGAACATGGAAAAGATATTCTATTGGTCAAGTATGAAGAGAGATATCACTAATTTTGTTGCTCGATGCATGAAATTCCATAAAGTGAAAGCTAAACATAGGCTATAGATAGGACAGTTATACCCACATGATATACCAATGCAAAAATGGTAGTTAATATCTATGAAATTTATTGTAGGATTACCTAAGAATAGGTACCAACATGATGCAATCCTTATCGTGGTCGATAAGTTGACCAATTTTATACACTTTATACTCGAGAGTACCAAGGATAATGCTATAGTGATGGAAAATAGGTTTACAAAAGAGATATTCAGGTTACATGGGTTTCTTAAGGTAATCATATTGAAAAGGGGTTGCAGATCTACATCTAAGTTTTCACAAGCTCTTCATCATGAAATTTGCATAAAGTTGAACATAATTTCTGCATGTCATCCAAAAATAAATGGTCAAATTGAAAGGATAAAGCAAGTCTTGGAAGACATGCTTCACATGTACTACATAAACCAAAATTCTAAATGGGAAGACTTTTTGCATCTTTTAGAATTTAATTATAAGAATGATTATCATGATTCCTTGAACATGGCCCTGTTTGAAGCCTTGTATGGTAGGAGATGTAGGACTCCTCTATTTTAGGATATTCTGAAGGATCAAGTTTTCATTAGATCAGGCGTAGTTCAAGTGATGGGGAATATCTTAGGATGATTAGATAGAGGCTTATGGAAGTTATTGATCATCATACAAGCTATGCTAATCTAAAAATATCACCTAGATAATTCTCTATGGGAGATAGAGTATTCTTAAGAGTTAAACCCATGAAAAGTACCATCAAGTCTACTAATTTGGATCTTGATAATGTTGGACATTTTGATATCATTAAGAGGATAATTCTAGTAGCCTATCATCTTGCCTTGCAACCCAACCCTCCAAAGTTTCATGATACTTTCCATGTACCTTGAGGTAAAACCAATGAATATTATAGAGTTTCATTCCAAAATTTTGAGGAAACAAACTCTAGAATAGTGTAAGGTCCAATGGGACCAATATTATAAGAAAAGTGCCACTTGGAAAAAAGTGGATGAGATGAAAAGAAAATTTCCTTATTTATTTGAATGAAAATGTAATGTACTATTTATTGCAAAAACAAAAACCCAAAGGACTATGTTTTGTCCAAGGGGGTAGTATGTCAAGACCCACCTTAGCATGACTCATTTATGAGTTGGAATATGTATTGATTTGATGTTTTCAATGCTTAGTATTAATTACATTTGAATGTTTATTTAAAATTGATGTTTATTTTATATGAGAATTATATTACTGATATTTTGTTTACTTGCAAGACCAGGTACTCTTGTGGGTGGTTGAGGAAGATGTCCATAAAGAATAAGATACCCAAAAATTAAAATTATGTGATAACAACTCCATTGTGATATCTACCTTCATAACAAGTGGTTACTATATATAGTTGTATTTCATGTCTGCTTGTTCGAAGAAAACTACCATCGACAAGGAATTTGCTATAAGAAGTGAAGTAGGTGAAGTGGAAGTTGACAACCTAGAAGTTATCATACTATCTTCTACATATTTTGGTGACAAACACTTATTTCGATTTGCTTGTGCTTGGTCAATTTTTATCTTATTTGCATGTGTGATTAGTTGCTTTGTATGATAAAATTTCCATGGATGAAAATAAATTTAGAAATTACTTTATGATTTCTTATGTTGTATTTATATTATTAAGGTGGACTTATTAATATTTAAGGTTATATGTTATAACTAACATTAGATTTCTAATGTTGCGTTAGTATTAATAAGGTGGACTTATTAATATTTAATGTTATATCTTATAATTAACATTAGAAAAGCAAACATTAATATTGAGGAAATATTAATGCAAAAACAAAATTGAGGGCAACATGATCTTCCTTTTGGAAGGAAAACTTATTTTAAAATAACAAAGATATTATTAATAGTATGAAAAAGCTTTGATTTTATTAAAAGTTTAAAAGAAATAATTTCTTTTCAGGAGGTTGAAAAATTTAGTTCTTGAGGATGGGTGGACCATCTTCTTGCTCCTTTAAAACCTAATTTAAAAGGAAAATTAAGGGCTAATGATATACATCACAAGGATAGAGGATGGAGAGTTTGGAGATATTGCATTGGGAAACAAGAAGTGGTTTATATCATCTCAACTCACCCTTTCTACATCTAATAGTTCCTAAAATTTAAAGGTATTTTATGATATTACCTTGTTTTTTGGAACAAATATTTTGGTTAAGAGGGATATCATTTAAGATTTGCTATTTGGAATGAATGCTTTATTTGGAAGAAATACCTTGGTTAAAAATGGTGTACCTGTGTGGTGTAAACTCTAGAATAACTTGGTAAAGTCTTAATAAAATGAAATTGTTTTATATGTCACAAAACTATGCATGATAGAGCCATCCCTCTCTAAAGTCATAGAATTTAGACTTCTAGGTATCCTATGTATACTAGGAAATAGAGGTCTCAGTTCTATATTGTAGGTGGATGCTGGTATGGTGAAAACAGTGGCTTGTTGTGTTTATGCAACATTCTAATATTCACCCTTTTGTTCATTTATTAATTAAACCTTACCCTTATAAAAATTAAACCAAACAAATATATTAAGCTTCATGTGGGCTTTTCATACCCTAATGCCCATCAAAGACCCTCACAGATGTTTGACCATGCACCTAGAGAGAGGGCTCAAGATTTGAACTTATAATTTATTTACTTTGCATGGTATGCTCTTAGGATTTTCACGATTCATGATTTCACATAAATCGTATGTGTTATTTAAAAGGGAGGTGGGTTGAATAAAGTGGGTTTAACACCATTATTTTTGGGTAAGTGATTAAAGTAAAAAAAGAAGGAAAAATGAGTCTATGTAATTGTACATAGTTTATTTAAGGGAAATAAACTGTGTTAGATAAAGTAATTTTTGTATTTTATAAATTTTACAAATATGTAATGAGTTAAATTAAATAGGATTTGAACCAATTAATTAATTATGATATAATTAAATAGTTAAAGAAAATAAAGATCTTTTTTTTTTATTTACTTAGACTTCTTAATTAAATTCTTAAGAAGGTTCAAGTAAATATTTGATTTATTAATTAATTCTATACTTTAGGATATAGGAGAACTATTGATGTTTTATTGAAAATGGAAAGAGAAGTATTACATTTGCTTTATGAAAACTATGTACATTTAATTGGATGTGGAGTCCAATGGCAATAAGAAAATTTATGGGGGTTTCCATTTCCTTAAAATATAAGTAGGCCTTTTTTTGCCGGGTTTTTTGTTGGTCGTTTGTGAGGCCGGCTGGAGGGCCGACGGTTTTGGGTTAAGACGGAATGTTTAAAATTTAAAGATTGGGTAAATTTTAAAATTTAAAAAATTTAAAATTAGAAAAACCCCCGCCCCCCTCGCTTTCCCCTAAGCATATATTTTTCAAATTTTTTTTTCTTTTAATTTTACTACAAAAAAAAAAAAAACAAAACAATTTTAATTTTTTTTTGAGCCCTCTTTTTTGCGCGGTTTTTATGGTTGTTTTTTTATGAAAATATAAAAAAATTAAATAAAACAAAAAAAGCCCCCAAAAAACAATACCTTTTTAGGGCTTCAAAAACCCCAAATTTTTGTATGAAAATGCTGGATTTGATTTGATTAGGATTCTCCATGATTCACCTTGATATTGATTAGGATTCACCATTAGGATTCACCATAAAGTACATATTTACATACAAGTACATTTTGCAACCTCTGCACCCCGAAGTAGAAAAATGTATTGTGGAAATACTTTGTTTACTTAAAGGGATAAACTTTTTTGAGGAAAATTATGGGATTTTCCTCCTTGTATTTTAGAAGTGTATTATGGAAATATATTGTTTGCTTATAGTGATATAATTTTGATTGAGGAAAATTATGTGGATTTCCTCCTTGTATTTAAAAAGAATGACTATGATTTGTTTACTAGATGCATTGAAAATAAATAAGCATTTAGAATTGCATTATTATTTGACTGAGTTGTCCTCACCCCTTATCATTTCTCGGACTAGCTCAAGGATATATTGATCAAGAAGAGTTCCTTTTATGTCTTTGGAGAAGCATTCTATTTATGACTATTCTATAAAGAAAGAGAGGATTTCATTGGCAAAATATTAAATGAGTAGCTTTGTATTAAATAATGACTTTTATTTGGAGATAGATTTTGTAAATTGAGTTTATTTATTTTCAACTCAATTTTGAAATGATATTATGGTTCCTTGTGCAAAATGAATGGAGGAGATTTTAAATAATGGTAAAGAGAAAGTTGTTATATTGCTTTCATTGATTAAAGATCTTTTTAGGTTTACTCTTTTGATTAGGATTGCATTCTTTAAAGTATAGTACATATTTTGAAAGCGTAGACGTTACATTTAATTTTATGCATATAAATGATATTAAGATAACAAGAAAAGTAAAGCTTAATATTTGATGCAAGAGAAAGAGTGAGAGAGAATGTTTGAATGGATTCATGTTCATTTTATGGGTTTAGGATTTTTTATGGGTGTGCTCTTAGTTACCCAAGACTAGAAGTACCTAAAGGATGAAACCAAACCTGAAGTAGTTATGAGGAGGCAACACTTTAGGGGTTTACAATAGGAACATTTCAATAAAGGATTATCAAGGTGGGACCCAAATATAGGGAGTCTTTGGAAAATATTTAAGTGGTGTAGCTTGAATCTTCCTTCCAACTATGGATGTTTAGAATCCGTTAGCAAAAAATATTTTGTGATGGTACCCTAAATTATAGTTGGGTGTCCATGTGAGGATATAATATGAAGTGAAAATGACCTCAATTGAACCATCATAGAGATGTGATAATTGAGCATTGTAGTTTTACTCATTATACCATGGAGGTGCAATATTTAAACCAATAGGCTTTACACCTTTACACTAGTATAGACAAACTTATGCTAGTAAAGGAATTGGCATCCTCTTCTCTAAATATTGATAAGGGATAATCCTAACAATGTGCATAATATGCCTTACATTCATGGGGAATATAAGGAATATGGAGTGACCATATAAAGCATCCTTTGTGTTGTAGAGGTACTTAAGGGAAACCCTAGAATTTACAAGATATTGGACACTCTATCCACTCGATATATGTCTATAGCATTTTTAACTTAAAATGTGGTGAAGCCTCTATGAATATAAATTATATATTAGAAACATCTTTGAGAACCTTGTCAAACTTTGTCTTGCTAAAAAAAGAAAAAAATCTCTCTCATAGGTTGGTTAGATTTGGTTTGTTACATGATCAAAGAGTTGACTAGTTAAGGTCTATGTGCATATATGTATACAATACAATAACTATGTATAACAGATAGTGACCAGTTAAGGTCTAATATAGTCAATGTCTAGTGAAGGCCTATATGAGGAGTGACTTGTTAAGATCTATGTACACATATATGAATAAAATATGTACAAGATAAAAGTGTTGAGTTGAAAAACTATAATAAACAAGGATGAATAGATGCAATAGTAGATGATGCTATAATGTATCCAACAATAGAAAGCTACCAACTTTGCTAGATAGATATGCATATGAATACAAAGAAATCGTAGGAGGTAGTAGGTTCCAACTTGGTAGAGCTCATGGATAAAAATAATAATGTAAAAGAAAAATGAGATATGCTGGAAGGATAACCAATAGCCTAGCATTAATGTGAGTAATCATAATGCTAATGAGTTAGTATATCCTACCCCCATTCCCTCATTAGCAAGAAAAATGACTAAAAATAGGATGGTGTAGAAGATACAACCTTGCAAAAAGGGAAAAGAGGTATGAAGGAAAGATAGACTATTACCTAACATTATGAAATGTGAGGCAAATGTTTGAGAGGTAAGCATATCTTTCTCCCATTATCTTTTTAGCACTTGAATACAAAAAGGAAGAAGTTTCCCCAACTAACATTTTGATAAATAAAACATGTTCATATAATAACTAATGGTTGTATGAACACCATAAAATGATATTCACATGGTATATATCCTATCCTATGAATGCCCCTTGATAACTAAGAGGTTAATGAGGGTGGTAAAAAGAAAATAGACTATCTTGATATATGCTATCATAGTGAACCTATTGTTTTATTTATTGTGTGGTAACTATTTTAATAAATAAAATATTAGGGAACCATGATAGGTTGTGGGAAATGATCAAGATATATGCAAGAAGAAGAAAGAGAGAGGAATTAAAAAAAGAGGAAAGAATATAGTAAGCAAAGAGGGTGAAAGAAGAAGGAAAATAAGAAAATTTCCAAAGTGATTGGGGAACATGAGTGTTGAGAAAGTAGGTGTTCATTCATTTTGCTATTGTAGTGTGTTTTGTTTTATTGATTAAGTTGGTGAATAGGGTTCCCAATAAATAAAAACTTAGTGAACTATGATAGATTCTAAAGTATGATCAAGGAGAAACAAAATCATGATTAAAATAACCTTAGGATGAGGGAATGTATAGGTAGAGGAAAATAAGGTAGGGTGAATATTATTAATATTTGTGAGAACAAGAAAAACAATGGCAAGTCCCAACCACCTCACATATAACTATGAAGGGATTTCATATAAAATTCAAGGGAAAGCACAATATTGGAGATATGTATGTTGATATATAAATGTCATATGACATCTCCCTTTATTAATTGAGAGTTTTTTAGGAGGAAGAAGAAAAAAAAAAATAGTGTATATCCCTTGACTTCGTGAAAATTAGAAATATTTATATATACCTTCAAGGTCAAGGGATATACAAAAAGAGGTGAAAATAAAAAATAAAGTATAATATTGCATGAATAATTGAGTGATGGATCTTGGTGTCATCATCCCATGATATATATAAATGTGACAAATGAGAATATACATAAGAAAAATAATGATGAGCCATGATACACCACATGATACTACAATCAAGAAAAATATGTGATAGAAAATAAGAGTGGATTTGAGGAGATATATGTAATATCAAAGAGAGATATTGGATTCACCAGCCATCAGAAATCTAGTGCTATAGGGATGAAAAATGCATATCCTAACTAGGATCATCATTTGACATCATTGCTGAATCCAAGACTCTAAGTGATTGTATATAAGAGGAAGAAAGTAAGAAGTAAGAAGGGTAGCACATCTAGAAAAACCCTATGAATACATAAGAAAAATTATTCTAAGTAGTTTATTGAAGGATAAGTGATGTAGATACGTATTGATTCTCAAATACATAAGCAAAATCAATCAAAAACAATAATTTTGCAATTGAAATTTTATTATTTTCTTGGATCTCCATCCCCCTTACAATGAAATCACTTCCTACATATAATATACACAAAAAACCCTAACCTAAAATGAAATTACTATTTTTAGTAAGTATCAGGACTTACTATTTTTAGTAACTCTAAACTATCACTCGGATATATCCGAAAAAAATATCATGCATCTGTTGTTAAAAAATTAAGACTTTCCTAAAATATCTCCCTAGACTGAATCATGCAACAAAAGATATTAAATACCGAAAAACTAAAAAAAATTGAAACAAAATATTTTTAGCCCATTTCTAGTCACCAGGTGATGTTTTGGAGCCCTGAAACATGTTGAAATGGTCACTTCAGTGATAGCACTACTAAACACGGTGAGGTCAACTCAATTTTGTGCATTTAAAAAAAATAGGCTCAAACAAACACCCGAATAAAAAATTATGACCCCAAGAAGTTGGAACTTTTACTCGGCTAAAATAGGAAAGTGTCACTGGATGTTGTGAGTGCATCATTCTCCTCTGGTTGAAAAGAACTCAGCTCCTATGATTTCTATTGATGAAAATCCTAAAGCTTATCCTATGCAATCTTCTTCAGCTCTCCTTCAGAAATCTAGGTACTTTCAGCCGATGATAATCCTTCCCACTGTACCAAGTACTTGTTGTAGCTGCCATGGCATGTGGTGATCACCTTCTTATCCAAGACTTGCTCAACATGTTACTTCTTCTTCTTGGGAATCTGTTGCACCTAATTTATCACTTTTGGTACCTCAAAATCCACTAAATCTCCATGAAATTCATACAGATCAAAGACATTGAATATTGCTGAGATATCTAGGTCCTTTGGCAATTCGACCACATAGGCATTATCATTCCTTTTCTAAAGAATCCTACAGGGCCTAATATTATTCATTTTGAGATTTTTGTATATGCCCTTTGGAAATATTTCTTTATGAAGGTGGACCATTACCAAGTCACCTTCCTAAAACACCTTTGCTTGCCTATGTACATATTTTTCTGCTTTATACTTGGCATTACTCTCCTGCAACCGCTGTTGAACTTCCTCCTGCAATTTTTGTATATGTTCTGCAAAAGCCTCTGCATCATCACTAATAGTTTTGATAATTGAAAATTCCACTAAATCAAGCACACCATGGGGATTGTGGCCATAAACAATCTGAAATGGGGACTTCCCTATCAAGCGATTTACTGAGCTATTGAATGCAAACTCTGCTTGTGGTAATGCTCGATCCCACTATTTTGGCTTCGTACCAACTATGCACCTCAAAATATTATCGAAACTCCGGTTCATGATCTCAGTTTGTCCATAATTCTGTGGGTGATACACACTATTGAAATAGATCTTTTTATCAAGCTTATTCCATAATATCCTCCAAAAGTGGCCCAAAAATTTGACATATCGATTTGAAGTGATAGATCTCGGAATGCCATGCAAATGCACAATATCGTCAAAAAATAGGACTACAACTCCCATTGCATATTTAGTTTTATGGCAGGGGATAAAGTGAGCCATATTAGAGAACCTATCAACAAAAACAAAGATGGAATCCTTACCTATATGGGTACATGGAAGTCCTAACACAAAGTCCATGCTTAGGTCATTCCAAGGTCGTGTGGGAACTGGCAAAGGCATATACAACCCGGTATTCTGGGCATGGCCTTTAGCAATTTGATAGACTCTGTAACAAGATACAAACCTGGTTATATCTCTTTGTATTTTTGGCCAATAATACTTCTCCACCACAAGAGCAATATTTTTGTCCACCCCAAAGTTTCTGACTAAACCTCCACTATGCAGCTCTCTCAGGATGTTCTCCCTCATGGAACCAACAGGAATGCATAACTATTTATTCCTAAACAGGTAACCATTTGGCATAACCACCTTATTATATTTTCTTGATAATCACCTTATTATATTTTCCTGCTTTATGCTTCAAAGTAAACTCATACTATTGTAAATATGATACCCACTTTGCATGTCTACTATTCAAATTTTTCTAGGAATTAACATACCGTAATGCTTCATGGTCCGTGAAGAGTACAAACTCTTTGGATAATAGGTAATGTCTCCAGTATCTTAATGCTTGCACAATGGAATAGAATTCAACATCATAGGTGGAGTAATTTTTCCTGACCTCATTCAAATTCTCATTTAAGAATGCTACTAGATACCCTCCTTGGCTCAACACAATTCCAATTCCAATATGTGATGCATCACAATAAACCTCAAATAATTTGCTAAAATCGGGTAACACTAAACTAGGTGCGGTGGTTACCTTTTTCTTTAGAAGCTCAAAGTCCTATCCTGCTACCTTTGTCCATACGAATTCCTTATAGGTACTCCCAACTGAGAATTTCACTAGAAAACTCTTATATATAGTCACACCATTCCCATTTTTAATCCATGAAACTCGGTAGGAGGTTGGGTGCTTCTCACATGGCAGATTCATTTTCTCAACCATAATATTTCATGCCATGTTCTCACAACTACCAGGATAAATAATAACTTTACATACCTTTCCTCCTCAGGTGCATATTATTTGAAATATGTTTGTATGAAACCATGATTCATCACCATCTTCTGCCTGCATATTTCCCTTATTTGGAGCAATCAATGTCCTTCGTATCACGAGACTTTCACCCATATCAGCAACAACTTCTATTTCATATTCCTCCTCTTCCTCAACCATATTAACTCTATCTTGGCCTCCTCGCTCTTCAGCATCATAGTGGGGGTATTATGATGCTCTATGACATTTCTCACCATATTTGTAGTAGATAAAGGGCCTGCATGGTCCACTCCAAGTTTGACCTCCCCAATTACCTCTACCTCTCAGGATTCCTCTTCCTCCTCGATAGGAATCACACTCTAGTCCAATCTGTTGTGATTTTTTTGCATACATAGAAGATTCACACTTGGACAAATTATATCCACCATACCCATGACTTGAGGAAGATGCATATCCCATCTTCTAATATCTCTTCCTGCTCTTTATCTTATCTTAGGCCCTCATGGCTAACTCATATGCTGCATCTATCGTAGGATTATGATGCATGCACAACTCATCTTGAATAGCATAGCTTAGACCATTCACATACCTCCCAACCTTCTGATCTTCTGTCTTATTAAGTGCTACCCATATAGATATCTTGTAGAACTCATTGGTGTAGTCCTCCACATTGAGATCCCTTTGTCGTAGGTTTTGAGAACTACAAAATAATGTCTGGGCATAATCGGTAGGTATAAACTTCTCTTGAATCTTCTTAATCATATTATCCCAGGTCCTGATATTATATTTTCTATTATTATCTCATTCCTTCTATAGATGGTACCACCAAATTAGTGCATGTACCTTCAGCTTTGTACATGCAAGCTTCACCCTCTTCTCCTCAGCGAGATTACTCCATTCGAAATATTTTTCCATACTATTCGCCCAATAAATGAGCTCCTCTAGTTTTAACCCACCAGCATAATCAAAAATATCGATCTTGATACTATATATATTACCTCAAATTCCATCCAAGGCTTAGAGCCATTTTTCTTAAAAATATGGCTCCTCTCCTGGGCCTGCTTTAGATTTGTCTTCCTCTACCACACCCTCGTTAGTAGATCATAGATCTGAATGCAAGTTGGGACATCTCTCCATCATGTAGTAAATCACATTGGTTAGTCGTGCTACTTCCCCATGCAGATCTTCTATATACCTATTCATCTGAGCATAGTTAGCTCGACCTCTCCTAGGCAGCATGGTATCTCCACCAACGAGATCTTACTCAGCTCTGATACCAAATGATGTAGATCCGTATTGATTCTCAAACACACAAACAAAATCAATCAAAAAACAACAATTCTACAACTAGAATTTTATTATTTTCTTGGATCTCCATCCCCATTACAATTAAATCACTTCCTACATATAATATCCGTAAAAAACCCTAACCTAACACAAACTTACTATTTTTAGTAAGTATCAAGACTTACTATTTTTAGTAACTCTAAACTATCACTTAAATGGATCCGAAAATAATATTATGCATCCGTTATTCAAAAATTAAGGCTTTCCTAAAATATCTCCCTAGACTGACTAATGCAACAAAAGAAATTAAATACCGAAAAACAAAAAAAAACTAGAAAAAAATCTGCTAAGCCTATTTCTGGCCACTAGGTGATGTTTTAGAGCCCCAAAATGTGTCAAAATGGTCATTTCAATGACATTGCTTCTGAACACAGTGAGGTCAGCTCAATTCTATGCGTTTAAAAAAAATGGACCCAAACGGACAACCGAATCAAAAGTTATGATTTTGGGAAGTTGGAAATTTTACTCGGCTAAAATAGAAAAGTGTCATTGGATGTTGTGGGTGCATCAAGAAGAATAATTTCATGTCATATTGTCATAGTGATAAGAGATATGGTAACATAAAAATGGAGTGAAGAGAATCAAGAGCCTTTATACCAATTGATGCAATCACAAGTGAATGCATGTGCAAAAGAGTAAATCCCACCAGTTTGGAACTACCCTTATTTATGGATGGGATAATCATAGCATCTTGGTACATAAAAATAAAGAATCATGTCCTAGGTTTGGGTATTCACTAAGTATTAGTGACCTAGTGGAAGTGCAATGCATATGAGCTAACCTGACTAGTTTTCATCATTATAATTGTAAAATACTTGAAAATTTTCATGAGCAAGCTATCAAATGTGCATATATGAATGTAAAGTAGAAATGCATTGTATGTCAGGCATAAGTGCAAATATTAAATGCCAATCAATTCATTTTATACATGAAAAGCAACATGTAGTATGATCAAGAAAACAAATACAACTTGACACAAGATGTATCTTAAGGAATCTAGTAGAAGTAGAGGAATTGAGATAAGATGAACACAAAATTTTGAAGAAGAGAGTGAAGAATTGGGAAGATATAAGTTAATTTATGGTTAAAGATCTTATTGTCAAGGCCTCAATATCTTCTCTAGATTCTAAAATATCCAAAGAATAATAAGATGCAAGTGAACAATCACACAATAATGCATAATATATTTTGAGACACATAATATTCATGGGTTCTTTGAGACCTTTTCCATCTAGGATTTCTAGACGATAAGCTCTTGAGATGAATTTGGTTGTAATGACAAAGGGGCCTAATTCATTAGGCTCAAACTTATCTTTTAAATCAACTTGAGCATTGGTATTCTTTTGGTTTTATTTGAGGATAAGGTTACCTATTTTAAAAGAACAATTGTAGGTCCTCTTACTATAGAAAATCTTAATTATATTTTGATAGGCTTGAAAATTCTCTAGGGTATAAATGTGTTTTTTTTGAGTAAATATAATTTATCTAAATGAGTGAAGTGATACTCATCACCAACTGAGGTATATTGTAATACGATGTACAAAGAAAGGGCTTCGATCTTGAAAGGAAATATGGCCTCAATCCCATAGACTAGAAAATATGGGGTTGCACCTATAGGCATATGTAAGTTGGTTCAATAAGCCCAAAAAGCAAGATAAAGCTGCATATATGAATCATGACTGGACTTATTCACCAAATTCTTAAGGATTTTTATTAAAGATTTATTAGAGGCTTTTTTTTGGCCACTTCCTTGAGGATAATACGGAGTAGACCATTTATATTAAATTTTACACTTAGTACAAATTTTATTAACATATTTATTATTAAAGGGGGTTCTATTATCTAAAATTATGATAGAGGGAATTCTATACTGATAAAGGATTTGATTAGTAATGAACTTAGAAACTCAAACTCTAGTGACCATGGATAGCGATATGGCTTCTACCCACTTAGTGAAGTATTCTTTGACTATGGTAATAAATTTATGGCCATCAAATGAAATAGGATTAAATTTTCCAATGATGTCTACACACCATATAGAGAGGGGCCAAGGAGAAGAAATTACCTAAATATTTTTTGAAGGAGCATGAATAATGTTATGATGACATTGACATTTTTCACAATGTCAAACATAGTCACATTAATCATTTTCATAGAAGGCCAATAATACCCTATTTGGAGGAACTTTTTTAATTTTTTTTTACCACTAAAATGTCCTCGATAGGATCATTCATGGGATTCATGAAGGTCTTCCTAGCTTCATTAGTAGTAAGGCATTGCAAAAGGATACCATTGAAAGAACACGGATATAAGATATCATTGATGATAAAAAATTGCATGCTCTTTTGCATAATAGTGTTTGCTTACTGTGATATAATCCTTTAGGTATAATTCCATATTTTAAGAAGGAAAATATATTCTTGTACCAAGGTTCAAATGGAGAAGCTTCAATGGCCAAAAAATCTAAAGCAATCTAACTAGAATTATAGTTATGAATTCTCAAAGCTAATAGATGATAATTATAGCATGGTCATCCTCTAACTCTAAAGGAGTAAGGGATGTGACTATAGACATTACATCTACATGGTAGTTAGAAGACCTAGGAATGGATTCTATGGTTATGTTTTTCAAGGTAAACATAAGCTTTACAATAATGTCTTTTTATAGCTTCAACTTTTCATCTTTAGTATGATATACATCATTGACTTGATTGGCCATAAGTTGAGAATTTCGAAAGATAGAAAGGTTTTTATATTTTGGTGATAAGGTAACTCAAAGGCCTAGGATGAACACTTCATATTAAATAGTATTTTTAGTGCAAGAGAAGTGCAACTTAAATGGAAGAGGGATTAATTATTTTTATGGGGTCACTAGGATGATAGTCGATATCTTGACCAGGTCTACTTAAATGCCTTTTTTAGAAACAATAAAACCTAAAAGTTTAGTAGATATTATTCCAAAGACACACTTAGAGGGCTTAATAAATTTTTTTTATTCTTGTAATCATTCAAATATGAGCCTTAAATATTGTGCATAAGTGTCATGATTTATGGAGTGATCAAGGAGATCGTCCACATAGTTTTCTACAATCTCATGCATTACGTCATGAAAAATATTAGTTATAGCCCTTTGATATGTGGAACTTGCATTGTTTAAGACAAAATGCATAACATTATAGTAAAAGGTGCCCTAAGGAGTCATGAAAGAAATTTTAATTTGGTTTTATCCTAAAAGCCATCCATTAATGATAACACTCCACATCTAGCTATGAAGTCTACAATCATGTCTATATTAGGCAAGGGGAAATAATCTTTATGACATGCTGAATTAATATCTCAAAATTTAGTGCATATTATGATTAAGCCTTCTTTCTCAAAAATACATACAATATTGGATATTCAATAAAAATAGTTGATAGCTTTGATGAAATTGACATAAAGAAGTTTTTAAAGCTCTTATTTGACCGACAAGGAAATTTTAGGATGCATTTTTCTCAATTTTTTTCATAATTTTAGTATTTGGTCAAACCACTAAGTGGTGCATGACCAAAGAGGTATCTAGCTCAGGCATATTGGTATATGACAAAGTAAAGATATCTTGAAAGTCTCTTAATAAATTGGTTAATTATTCTTGTTCTTAAATGGTGAGGGATTACCCCAATATTAATATCTATAGTCTCTTAAATGAGGATATGGAATTCATCATCATAATGGAATGGGGTAGGAATAATCCCTAATTTTTAAATGCCTTTAGGGGATAAAGATGCTTTATCTTCTTGTTCATTTTAATAGATTCAACATGGGCTACATATGGAACTGACCCATCAAAGAAGAAGTTATTTTGGAGAGTATCTTCATGAGGAATGTCACAAATTATATCTCCTTCAAATTATTCACCTTAGGTTGCAATTAATTGAGGATGCGAAATCGTGATAAAATACCAAAATAGAATTGATGATTGGGAAGAAGGTTCTTCATCTTGATGAATCCAATGTAACACACGATGATTATCTTCATAGGTTATGATTTAATCATATTTCAAATTTGTCAATAAAGGTTGATTTTTATTAAATATATAACCAATTCCATATCTTCCAAGGTAATTTTCAACTTCTAAAGGTTCTTTAACCTCTTGTTGTTGAGACCCTAATCCTTTGACTTGGTATCCCATATTGGTTAAAATTTTCTTAGGTAAAGGATATTATTTAGATAATTAACATATTGTAAATTGTTTTTCATTGGGATATGGATTGCTACCACTAATTTTTTCTTCATGGTAGGTTCCCACATAAGTAAACATGCACATGCGAGCATGCACCACTTTACCTTTCTTATGAGGCAATCCTAAATATCTTGGTGAAGGTGATAAAATTACAATATCTATGAATGCATCTTGGTTTTTTTGATTTCCTTGAACATTATTGGGAGTGATTATTTGAGTTTCGTCATTAATATTTACACTTTTAATATTTTTGGTTACTTGTGAAGAAGAATATGAAATATAAGAAGAGGGAAATTCATTTAGAATACAAGTTTGTCTTGGTTTGGTATCCCTCAACCATTGTACAATATTGAAAGGGATGAGGATCACTAGGAATATTAAAAAGTCGGTTTTGGAATTCATATTTAAGATATTGATGAAGAGTGTATGCAATAACCTTCATGACATGAATCCATGATCATCCAAGAAAATAATTAAAAGACATTTGACAAGATACTACATAAAAAAGAGTGTTAAGAACTTTTTAGTCCAACTTTAAGAGGCAATATGATGATCCCACAAGATTTTTGGGCTTCAATAATAAACACTCTTATGACTATATCATATTTTTCAAGATCTTTTTCTCCCATTCTAAATTTTTGGATAAATTGAACTACATATATTTAAGGATGACCCATTGTCCACCAAGATTCTTTTTATAACTTTATCTCCTATGTAGGTTATGATATAAAGTGGGAAATCCCCTTGTATGTTTGGGAGAGGGAGATAATATTCATAAAAGGTTATATTATTTACCCCAAGAGAAACAATAATATTAGCAAGATTTTTTAGTAGGATATCTTGAGGGGCTACATATTGACTTAAATATTTTATTAGAGCCTCTCTATTAGTAGAAGAGGTTTGGAGAAGCTTTATAAGAGATGTTTTAGATGGCGTGTTAGCAAGTTATATCAAAATATGCTTTAATCTGAGATTTGATAATTAAAGGTGCTTTATCAACATTAATGTTTTTGTTATTATTATTATTTTATAATTAATGTTGGCTTAGGAGGTTGATTAGAAGTTGGATTTTCTTGAGTTTAGGGTTGTTGAGAGGGTTGAGATTCACATTGTTGCCTTGTGGTAAAAAATATCATCCTAATCATATTATTATATGATGGTGTAACAACATGAGAATAAACTTTATTGGTTTCTTGTTGCTCATGATTAGGTAAGGGATTTTCAAATATTTCCATATTTTGATCAGTGGAAGGAGTATGTTCAGAGTCACATTCATCTAATAAATATTGGATAACATGTTTATGTCTTTTATGATGATTAGTGAGATGCCATTCCACTCTATGATAATTGTAACATTGGTTGGAATTATACCAATTAGTAGTAGTATTAGGTTATTATATATTTGGAAGTTCAATCATCTTGGAATATAAAAGTTGCTTAAGAATTGATGATAAAGGTTGATTAAGCTTAGTGAATTTCCTTTGTGGTTTTTAAGGTTTATTAAGAATCAATTTTTACAAAGTGCTTATGGTATTAACATTATTATTTTGGTAATTATTAGTGACACCATCACCTACCACATGCTTATTTTTATATTGATATTTAGTATATTTTTCTTCTTCTTTATTAGGTTTTAATTATCCTCTTTTTATAAGATATTTTTTTACTCTTCTTGCCAAATCAATTGCTTATTCAAAATATGTGATAATTATGACTTCTAATTCATATTGAAAGCACTTGGATACGGAAGCAATGGCATACCGGGTGTGATGCAAACAAAAGAAAATGTAACGCTAAGTCCTACGAATGAACAAAGAACAAGTGCATGAAAAGGGAAAGTGAAGCATGAATGAAACGAGATGTAAAGCAAAAGTAAAGTGCAGCATCTTTTATTAATTTTGCTTGATATCAGGTTACAATACATCTCCCCCCTTTTCAGGGGCTAGGAGCGTTCGATACAATTGTTACACCAACGGATGATACGCTTCCCTTCGGGATCTTCCGCGTGCCCACATTTGAAATGGGTGGGCCAAATGTCGCCGCCACTTGCATGAGTGCATCTGTAGTTCCTTACTACCCCTCCGATGTCAAGATCCTGTATTCAAAGAAATAGCAAACGATTAATAGCACATACGGATGGAGGGAAACATGCAATCCCCAAGGCCTCCGGTTAATGCATACATGAAATAATTAAAAAAATGATCAAAACATATCAAAATAAGGTGAAAATTGAACAGAGACATGTAAACATCATCATGAATATGCTGCAAAAAGAATAGTCAAGACATATGATGTAGATTTCTAATCACTCCGGGGTGGGATGATTAGGACTGTCATAAAATGTCCGAAAGCGACCTCCCAAATGTCCCATCCAGAGGCCTCCAAAACACCTACAAACTTGGGTTTAGGTAAAATGGGGCATTTTGAGACGACCCAGAAGGTCGGATTCTACAGATTCTACCCCGATCATCATGTATCCGAAGGCGCTCCCTGTATATTAGTGAAAGCATAAAACAATGAAAACACAGTCAAAACAATTCAGAATGCATTGAAATTTGAACTGCAACATATATGAAACACACAAATCATGATGTAAAATAAATAGTGAAGAAATCTAGTGTAGATTTCTAATCACTCCGGGGTGGGGCGATTAGGACTGCAATAGTGTGGGGGGCACCCAGGGGCAGGACGCCCGCCGTTTGGGGCTTGGTTTTGACACCAATCCACTTGGGATGGGTCCAAAACCTCCTAGGGGGTTGTGTCAACAAATTGGGTGTGGGATTATGGCCAATTGTTTGGGTTTTGGGTCTGGATTACGCTCCTAATGTTCACCCGATAACCTCCCTTCCAAAAGAGAGATCAAGGATGTAGGAAGCACAATGAGGGTGAGGGTATAATTCGGCAGCACTCCATTGCTCCAAATGCTCCTGCTCTATCATTTTTTTGGGGTGAGAAGACTCACCATTTTATAGACCTGAAGGTCTGCTTTGAATGTGCATGCAGGGGTGCCACTTGGCCATCATGCCTTCCTAGGGGAGAGAAGATTCCTCCCTGATTAAGGGCTCCATGACTGCCTCTATGACTGCCTCTTTGAGCTTTGAAATGCTCACTCGCACTCCCATGCATTGAAGGTGGAGTTGAGTGGTGGATCTAGGCTACCATTTGTCAAGGTTTGACTTTTTTCCCATCAAACCTGCTATTCACCCCACCCTAGAGTGATTGCTGCTAATCATCTCGAGGTGGGGCGAATAGCATTCTATTCACCCCAGGGTGGAACGAGTAAGGAGCAGGGTGCTTGAAAGGTGCCAAATTGACCTTTGACCTTCCAAAACTACTTTGGGAGTGGTTAGGACCACTTTTTAACCTCTTGGGGCTACCCTAGGGGCTGTGTATGCCAATCCGGTCAGTGCTTGTAGCCACATAATCAGATTGGTGCTATTTTGGTGTCTATAGATGCCCCTTTTTGGGATGTGTTGCACGTGGTGCAGTGTTGAGCAAAAATAGATAACCAAAGCACTTAATGATTAGGGTTTCTCAATAACCTAACCAAATTTTGATGCCCCAAGTATGGAAAGGGCATGCATTCTTGAATCCTTACTTCTGACGAGCTAAGGAGATTAATTCAAGTGTTAACCTTTTTTGGTGAGATGTTACTTGATCTTGGACATTGTTCAATCATGAATAGGCAAAGGGCAACCTTTTGTCTATGGGAACCTTGAGTTCATGATTCTAGAATACCAAGTGTTTGATCAGCTTGTGATTATTGCTTGTTTGCTGCCCCAAGTAGGAGCGTGATTATCTTTGTCAATGATTCTTTGAATGCATGCCATTTCCTTGATTGGGTGTGTATTTTTTGATTGGTGACTAAGTGTGACTACCCCCTCAAGCGACGAATCGATGAGGGAATGACCAACATGAGAAAAGCGATGAGTCGCTTGACCCAAGATGACTTTTGTAAGGGTGCCTTCAGTTGTTTTTCATTGAATGGTTATGCAGTTTCCCAACAATCGGACCTATTTTTGGTAGGTGTTAACCCTTTTTGTGATGCCTTTTGGGGATGAAATTCTCGAAAATCCTTCCTCCCGTGGAGCGGTCCGGCTATGGTAGCCTTCTTAGGGAGTAGGATAGTGAGGATTTGTGACCCCAACATCAGTTTTGTATGCCAAGAATCGTAGGCACAAAGGTGCCTTTGTTTGGTAGTTTTATTGTTGTTTTTGGGTGGGTTTTGACCCTTTTTGTGACGCCTTTTGGGGATGAAATTCTCGAAAATACTTCCTCCCATGGAGCGGTCCGGCTATGGTAGCCTTCTTAGGGAGTAGGATAGTGAGGATTTGTGACCCCAACATCAGTTTTGGATGCCAAGAATCACAGGCGCAAAGGTGCCTTTGTTCGGCAATTTTATTACTATTTTTTGGTGGGTTTTGACCCTTTTGTGACGCCTTTTGGGGATGAAATTGTCAAAAATCCGTCCTCCCATGGAGTGGTCCGGCTATGGTAGCCTTCTTAGGGAGTAGGATAGTGAAAATTTGTGACCCCAACATCAGTTTTGGATGCCAAGAATCGTAGGCGCAAAGGTGCCTTTGTTCGGCAATTTTATTGTTGTTTTTGGTGCATTTTGGATGCAATTTTGGTTGTTTTTTATTTTCTTGCTCTGTAATCATCCCAGGGTGGGACGAATACCATTTTTGTAATCTTCCTAGGGTGGGATGAGTGCTAACTAGAGCGCTCATCCTAGGGTGGAACGATTAAAGGCCTAAGAGCCTATATAAGGGCCAAAACTAGGTTTTGGGCTCATTTACAATTGTTTTTTCTGGCGATTTGGAGTTGTGGGGAGGAGTGCTAGTTTTCGAAGCGAAGCACTGCCAAATTTTCATGGACACCATGAGTGCACGGACCGGGTCTTCGAGTGGCGGAGCCAAGGCAAGACCGGTAGGTGCTCCTCCTCTTTATTTTGTTTGTTTTTATATGAATTTTTAAAACTCACATTTTATTGTTGTTTTTTGTCACATTAAGGTAAAAACCCTAAATGAATGTTGTGGTTTTATTTGTTTTGTTTTTTGTTCATAAGGTTTAAAAAACCCTAGTTTGAATTTTTGTTGTTTTTATTTGGTTTTTTGTATTTTGTTTTTTTAAACTAGGATTAAACTTTTTTGTTTTTGATTTGTTTTTAGCCTAAGGTTAAAACCCTAGTAATTTTGTTATTTTTGTTTAAACTAAGGTTAAAACCCTAGGTTAAAATTTGTTTTGTTTTTTTTTTTGTTCATCATTAAGGTTAAGAACCCTAGGTTAAAGTTTTATTTGTTTTGTTTTTTGTTCATAAGGTTTAAAAAACCCTAGTTTGAATTTTTGTTGTTTTGATTTGTTTTTGTTAAAACCCTAGTAATTTTGTTATTTTTGTTTAAACTAAGGTTAAAACCCTAGGTTAAAATTTTTTTTTTTTTTTTTTTTGATCAAAACCCTAGTTTAATTGTTTTGTGTTTTGTATTTTGTTTGTTTTTCGTTTAGACTAAGATTAAAAACCCTAGTCAATTTTTTGTGTTTTTTTGTTTAAACTAAGGTTAAAACCCTAGGTTAAAATTTGTTTTGTTTTGTTTTTTTTCGTTTAAACTAAGATTAAAAACCTAGTTTAATTGTTTTGTTTTTTGTTTTTTGTTTTTTTTCGTTTAGACTAAGATTAAAAACCCTAGTCAATTTTTTGTTTTTTTTTTGTTTGTATTGAGACTAAGGTTAAAACCCTAGTGATTTTTTGTTTTATTTTGATTTTTTTGTTCACACTTAAGGTTAAAAGAACCCTAGTATGAATTTTTTTGTGTTTAGATTTTTTTTTTTTGTACAATTTTATTTGTATGATCTGTACTTTTACTGTACAATTTTTTTGTACTTTTGTTTTTTTGTACTTTGTTTGTCATCTGTACAGTTTTATTTGAATTTTAGAATGTTTTTGCTTTACATTTTGTTAATTGTTTTGGCTGTACATTTTGTAAATTGTTTTTGCTGTACAGTTTTTGTTGTACATTTTGAAATTAAGGTAGAAACTTTAAATGCAGTTTTGTTATTAGTGTTGTTTTATTTGTTTATATTGTTGTACATTGTTGTACATTTGTTTTGTTGTCATGTTTTAATGTTTTTGTGGTGTTTTTTTTTTAGGTTGTGAAGAGTCGGTACCGTCAGCCGACGGTATTTTTTGATGCACGGGATGCACTGACTGTGGCGATACTGGGAGTGGCTTGATGCCCTTGGGCTCAAGCAGGTGACGTGACTGGAGCCTGTGGTGGGGGATCGGGCATATCTGACTACCCTGATCAATTTATGGGATCCCCGCACCAACACCTTTCATCTCCCAATAGGGGAGATGATAGTGACTCTGGAGGACGTGTATCAGATTCTATGAATTTCGATAGACGGGCTGCCCATTCGGATGACTCCTCGGGATCAGCGAATGACGGTGCTGACACGGTGCTTTGGGCATGCGACAGAGATGGGGGTGGATGGGGCGGTGGAGAGGGCAGAGGGGGACTGCCTGATTGGCAGGATTTTGGTGCGGTGGTGGTTTGAGAAGGGCATGTTGGGGGTGAGGCATACATTGCTTATGACCCTCATCTCCAACATGCTACTTCTTGACTCCTCAGGTGTGAGGTTCCCTTGGAACTTGCTTGAGGTAGTGTTTAGACTTATGGAGTGTCTAACAACAGCACCACTGATTCTGAGGTGGGGTCAGAGGCTACTGGCACATCTGTATGACGAGCTATACGAGGTCCACTGTCAGAGGTGGAAGGGGATTGGGTGTAGCTATCAGTTGCAATGTTGGGGGTGGCAGCACATAGCTTTGGAGTGGCCGTAGGGGTTTCCTTGGACCACTCGGGGGGAGATGGTGGATAGGGATATTGGCTATGTTGCTCTATGGCGAAGGTCAGAGGAGCAGGGGCAGAGTCGATGATGGGCAGGTGCCGTAGGGCACTCTTCTCACATCTTGCTCCAGGGGAGGTGTTCTGGCAGCCATACTGGGACTGTCCAGCCTGGCCTGAGGCTGGGGAGTGGCTTCGATGGGCGTGTAGGGGGATGTGGCTGATCGAGTGGCATGGGATCGAGCAGGAGTACTTCTCATACGTTCGAGTGACTCGAAAGTTTGGGATGCACCAGGGATTTCCTGGTGAGCCCTTGATCTATCGATGTCGAGGCAATGAGAGGACTCTAGCCTGGCCGATCATTGAGCCACTAGGTGAGGATTCGGATGCAGTGATTGATGTCCCTAACGTGGAAAATGTTGGGGTGACTACAGAGTACGACCAATGGTGGACGATGCTGTGATGGCGGGGTGAGGGGCCTCTAGGAGGTCCGGATGCGGTAGCAATAGGCGGTGGGGTTGCGAAGGCATCGAGGGAGGGTTGGGGGGCTCCGTGCGATGATGTGGATATGGTGGAGGTTGACAACTTGACTGGGGATGACCTAGGGGTTCCGAAGTAGCCAGATATATAGGATGTTCCAAAGTAGTGGATGTCAGAGCAGCATGCCATCTTGGAGATACCCATGCCTCAGGTAGTCCCGGGGGATATGGAGGCTAGGTATCGCGCTGAGATAGCATGATTGGAGGAGCTACTACGGAGATGGGATGAGGAGCACAGCGTCGAGAGGGATCACCTACGAGCTTAGTTGGCATAGCAGGATGAAGCATTGGCTGCATACCACCGATGGGATGTGGAGTGGGGTCAATTTTGGGTGGAGTTGGAGGCTGAGATTATCCGCCTTGGTGGACAGTTACCTGAGCTCACTAGAGGTGGATCTTCACGCCGAATGAGATATAGTGAGACTGAGCAGTCTACTTCCTCTCGTCATAGGTGGGTGGGTGAGGGTAGTGCTAGTGGGCATGATGTGGGGGCTGGCAGTAGCCGCCCTGAGAGGTCCCATAGGACCCACACCACTAGGGGTAGTTCCAGTCACACCGATCCTGCATGATCATGGTGGCCGACTCCCTAGGCTTGGGGTTTTCAAGTTTTTTATTTTTTTGTGAGGTCAGAGGACCGTCTTATTGTAGCCTACGGGTGTTTTTGGTGATATATATACATGACCTTTTTTTTTTTTTTTTTTTAAAAACCTTTACCCCAAGATTTTCTTTTTGATTATACACTTGTCATGATTTATTGTTACTTTTATGCACATTTATTTACGTTGATGTATGCATGTGTTATTATGAATGCGATGTTTCTAATTATATGATGTATGCATATGGAATGGATGAAATGATTTGTTGATAACTTGGTGGTGGCACCATAGACTGTACAGGATTTACTGGCTTTTTGTTCTATGTGATGACTTTGCATGTGTAATATTTTTTTTGTTTGTATTTTTTGATGGTGATGTAAGAATGGAATGTACCACAGGTGTTCTAGAATGTAGTTAAGGTTTTTTCGAGACTCAGATGTTTTAACTAACTAGCCAAGACTATACATTTATCTTACAAGACTTTTGAACAAGGTACAAATTAGACTTGAGTTTGACCAAGTTATTTCACATCCCTGTGTGTGCGATTGAATTTGTTTATGTGGTAGTTGTCAGGATACCGCCAGTGCCAGATAGGCTATCAACCAAACCTGTACTGAGGATCACCTAACTAGCTCCACTAACTCCTTTGTTGTATTTAGTAAGATTAATCTATGGTGCAATCTAGGATACCATAAGCTAGCTCATCCACATGCAAACATTGATCTATACACAGTTTTAATGCGACAGATATATCATCATGCGGGAGGTTTACCACCAGTGACCAACAGGCTATCCACCAAACCGGTACTGAGGATCACCTCATGACCTTTCGAATGCTGAGAGTTCCAGGGATTCAAGTTTGACTCCCTTATTTTCTTTACTTTTATTGGGATACTTGCTCGCGTATGTAGTGATAAAAATCACTATTTATTTTTATTATTTTTTTCTTTTGAGCAAGGGATTTGAATTTTGAGTGATGAGAATCACTATTTCTTGTGCTTTTTGATGTATGCACTGTGTGGGTTTTGATGTCAAACTTTGGAGTTTGTATTTTGACTATTTGCAATTCTTTGATGCTTGAAACCCTTTGAGAAATTTTGGGATTTTTGATAGTGGTGAAAACCACTGTTTATTTAGGGGAATTGGGTAGGGAAGATGCTTGTCCTTTTGCCAACTCTCAGCATTCTTGGGGTCATTCGCATAGGGGGATGAGCAAGATAACCGTTTCACTTATGGTAACCTAGGTCGCTATGCAGGTTTCATCTTTCGTTCACACAACTTGGGAGTTTTTTATGTGCTTTAACTTGTGTTGGGATGCGACGTAACAAGGTGTGATCCAAGTAAAACTCTACCTTTGTAAAAATATATCTGACTTTGTACAATTTTTGGCTAGAAATCTAAAGATAGGTGAATGGCAAAAACCCTAAGGATATTAAAAGACAACTGACTATGACATGGCAAAAAATGTGGATGGCGTTTATTTTTGCTGGATTATTTACAAAGTGGAATAATGCGGGAAATGATGGAATTTCCGAGTAATTACAGTCTATGGTGCCTTTGAACTGTATGACCAACAAATATGCAATGTTTGTGATGCTTAATGCAGTTCTTTTTGTGTTTTGATTTTTAAGCTTATGCATGAAAGTGAGATGCAATTTTTTTTTGTTATTTTTTATTATTTTATTGTTTTTGAAAATTTTTTATGGTTGGTTTATCCCGAGTGGGTGCGGACCAAGTGATCCTTTCGGATCCTTGGAGGTTTTGACCAAAGGGATTATAGATACCTTTGGGGCATTTTGGGTGACCAAGCGGTTGTGGGAACCCTTGGGGCTTTTGGTTTGACCAAAGGGTTTATAGATACCTTTGGGGCATTTTGGGGTGACCAAGCGATTGTGGGAATCCTTGGAGCTTTTGGTTTGACCAAAGGGATTATGGGCACCTTTGGGGTATTTTTGGGTTGACCAAGCGATTGTTGGAATCCTTGGAGCTTTTGGTTTGACCAAAGGGATTATGGGCACCTTTGGGGTGTTTTGGGGTTGACCAAGCGATTGTGGGAATCCTTGGAGCTTTTGGGTTGACCAAAGGGATTATGGGCACCTTTGGGGTGTTTTGGGGTTGACCAAGCAATTGTGGGAATCCTTGGAAATGTTTTGGGGTGACCAAAGGGTTTATGGACACCTTTGGGGCATTTTTGGGTTGACCAAGTGATTGTGGGAATCCTTGGAGCATTTGGTTTGACCAAAGGGATTGTGGGCACCTTTGGGGCATTTTGGGGTTGACCAAGTGATTGTGGGAATCCTTGGAGCTTTTGGGGTGGGCCATGGCTCTTTTAAATGTGGAATGGCCTCAAATAACTAATGTTCAAGGGTTCTAGTTCCTTGATTCCTTCAAGAGAGGTGATCCAATATGCTCTAGGTCCTATTTTACTATCGATGACATAAGGACCTAACCAATTTACCCCAAACTTATCCCTTAAATGGGGCGGCAAGTTTGAATTTTTTTGGTTCTCTTTTAAGACCAGGTCACCAACCTGAAAATCCCTCAAGTGAACTTTCATGTTGTATGCTTTCTTAAGTTGCTCTTTATAGATATGTAAATGCTCAAGGGTATTGATGCGTCGTTCTTAGAGCAACGTAAGCTGGTCTAACCGGGCCTGCCATGCAGTGTCATCATCGATGAACTCTTGCATTGATATGCGCAAGGAAGGTATTTCCAACTTGAGAGGCATGACTACCTCGGAGCCATACACCAGCAAAAATGGAGTTGCCCCAGTGGGCATCCGAATGCTAGTGTGATAAGCCCATAGAGCAAGCGGGATTTGAATGTGCCAATACTTATGACTATCTATGACCATATTTTTAAGGATGGCAACTAGCATTTTTTTTGACGCATCTACTTGCCCATTTGCTTGCGGATAATAAGGTGTCGAAAAATTGTGCTGAATTTTGTACTTTGTTGTTAAAGCACGCACGTCTTTGTTCTTAAATGACGACCCATTATATAAGATGATCTTGGATGGAATACCAAAACGACATATGATGTTATGTAAAATAAACTCCGTAATGCGGGGCCCAGTCGTAGAGGTAAGCAAAATTGCTTCCACCCACTTGGTGAAGTACTCTGTGGCCATTATGATAAATGTGTGATGACCTGATGATGCAAGGGAGATATTTTTGATTAGATCTAAGCCCCACTATGAAAATGGCCAAGCCGATTGGATCGACTGCAAGGCTTGAGAAGGTACGTGTGTCAAATTAGCATGGTGTTGACATTTCACGCACTTCCTTATATACGCACAACAATATCGCTCTAAATATGGCCAATAATAGCCCATGCGAAGGATGCGCTTTGTGATGGCCATACCGCTGAAGTGACCACCGCATGTACCATCATGTGCTTGGGTGATCGCCCAAGCAGAATCATGTTGGTCCAAGCAACGGAGGAGGATCCCTTCGTAGCTCCAATGGTACAAAATGTCTCCCAGCAAGACATGTGTTTTTGCTTTCTATTTGAATGATATTTTCATGGCATGCATCAATCCAAGTGGGAGGTTACCTAGCTTAAGGTAGTCTCTTATGGGTGTGTACCAATCCTACTGATCAGAAACCTCGATGGCATGAACTACCAATCCCTCTTGAAGTTCATCTCTAGCAAAAGCTGAGTGGGAATGAACTTGTAAAAATAGCGTTGTGTTGCTATTAAGAGGGGTCGGGGAGAACAAGGACCCCCAATATGTGTGATTCAGACTATTTTGGATTCGAGAGAACTTATCTGGAGATAGTTCAATCTGGATCAAGTGGATTCTTGGCGTTATGTTAGAGCTTGCACACTCCATCCTAGATTGTGATAATGTTTTGACTTGAATGGTTTTCATCTCACAAAAAGGGTCTTGTGGGATTAGTGACCCCAAGGAGGCCATAGTATCAGCAAAATTATTCAATGATCGAGGGAGTGCCTCAATGTCGTACCATTCAAGTTTTGCTAGGAATTTATCCATAAGGGCTTTGTAGGCCTATAGAACTGGGCATTTGCATTGGAATACCCCTTTTACTTGGTTGAAAATAACAACGAATCACCAAAGATGTTCAAGAATTTTATTTTCATGGTGATGGTTGTCTGAAGACCTATGAGCAAGGCTTCGTATTCGGCATTGTTATTGATGCATGAGAAATCAAGTTTAAATGATAGAGGTATTGGAGCCCCTTGCGATGTGAAGAATATGATTCCTGTGCCACCCCCTTGCTCACATTTAGAACCATCAAAAGATAGGGTTATGTCATCCTTTGACTCAGGCTCATCAAAATATAGCGATTATGAGACATGGAAGACCCCATCATTGGGCAGCTCTTGATAGTCTCACAATGACACTGAGAGGGGGGGTGAATCAGTGTAGCTATTTAAATTCAAATCTACAACTCTTAATGTCGAAACAATGAAAATTTAAAATCAGATAAAGCAAGTATAATAAGAGAGCATTCCACAACACACGATGTAACGAGGTTCACCAATTTGGCTACTCCTAAAAAATGACTGCTTGGACCCCCGTCCAAATCTAGTATTTTTAAAATACCAGTTTTATAATCAATTTATGATCACCCACTAGAAGGAGCACCAACCCCTGATTTATCTGCACCAACAGAAAGGAGCACCAACCCCTAATTTATCTGCACCAACATAAAGGAGCACCAACCCCTAATTCCAAGCACCAACTCGGACTACAATTTTGAAACTATAAGATTGACATAAAAATGCCTTCACTTATCCAAGAACCTGTCTGGTCTATTGCTAACCCAACCTCTCTCGCTATTCACCAAACACACCACACACACTTACGGATCTACTTGCTACACTTTTACAGCCCTCTTGCTGCGCTTCTCACTACACTCTTACGGATCTCTTGGCTCTGCTTAACACTCTCTTACGACACTCTTTCAACCCTCTTTATGCAGCACTCTTCAGCATTTTTTCAACAATATAATTCTCCACACAGATCTCCTTTTATAACCTTTTCTCCGTAACTGCACCTGTAACTGTCGTACCGACTTCTTCTATAACTACACCTGTAACTGTCGTATCGACTCCTTCTATATCTGCACCTGTAACTGTTGTATCGACTCCTTCTGTAACTGAACCTATAACTGTTGTATCGACTTCTTCTATAACTGCACCCTGTAACTATCGTACCGACTTCAGTTAACTGTCACATATCTTCTTTCGGTTGGGTTCTCTTCTTAGCTCATGAAAACACAACATGTCGCGATATTGTGACACT
This sequence comes from Wollemia nobilis, assembly GCA_028583015.1. Classification (NCBI taxonomy): domain Eukaryota; kingdom Viridiplantae; phylum Streptophyta; class Pinopsida; order Araucariales; family Araucariaceae; genus Wollemia; species Wollemia nobilis. Next base: position 3,250,112 of record JAQPPZ010017052.1, on the reverse strand, counting down.
TTCGCCTCCTTGCTTCTTTTGTTTGCTTGCACTCACGAAAACACAACATGTCACGATATCGTGACACTTTCACCTCCTTGCTTCTTTTGTTTGCTTGTACCCGTGAAAACACAACATGTCGCGATATCGTGACACTTTCGCCTCCTTGCTTCTTCTATTTGCTTGTATCCGTGAAAATACATGTCACGATATCGTGACACTTTCACCTTTGTACTCTTCCTTTTTACTTTTGTCGTGATATCGCAACACTTCTGCCTTCTTACTTTCTCTCTCCTCCTAGAGTCGTGAAAATGCGACATGTCGTGATATCACGACACTTTTTCATTCTCTTCCTTCCTGTTCGCTTTGGACCGTGAAAATGCTACATGTCATGATATCGTGACACTTTTTCCTCCTTGCATTTTCTCTTCGCTTCGGACCACGAAAATGCAACATGTCACGAAATCGTGACACTTTTTCCTCCTTGCATTTTCTCTTCGCTTTGGACCACGAAAATGAAACATGTCATGAAATCGTGACACTTTTTCCTCCTTGCATTTTCTCTTCGCTTTGGACCACGAAAATGAAACATGTCATGAAATCGTGACACCTTTTTCTCTCTCCTCTTTCTCTTTGCTTTGGCCCACGAAAATGAAACATGTCGTGAAATCGTGACACCTTTTTCTTTCGTACAATTTCTCTTGCAATATGTCACAAAATCGTGACACTTTTTCTACTTGCCTTTTTCTCTTCCAACATGTCACGAAATCGTGACACTTTTTCTTTCGTACTATTTCTCTTGCAATATGTCACAAAATCATGACAGTTTTGCTTGCTTGCACTTTCTCTCCGAACATGTCACAAAATCGTGACAGTTTTGCTTGCTTGTGCTTTCTCTCCGAACATGTCACAAAATCGTGATAGTTTTGCTGCTTCTCAACATGTCGCGATATCACGATAGTTTTTCTTTCTTGCTCAACATGTCGCGATATCGTGACAATTTTCTTCCTTGTGATTTTCTTTTGATTTTTAGCATATGGGCCACTTCGAACTTTTGGATAATCACTATACATACTCTGAATAACCTCTTAACTCCTGTCCACTTCATCAATACTCTGAAGAACCTCTTAACTCCTATCCACTTCATCAACTGATCTGTCTCACTGTGTTGACAACAATGACAACAATACTTTTGCTGCACGTTGCTCAACAATCTCCCCCTTTGGAATTGTTGGCAACACACTTACTGTTTCCTGTAATTCTTCTCCCCCTTTGACAATAATACCAAAGGGCTGCTGCAGACTCCCCCTGAGTCCATGCACAACATTCTCAGGCACAAATTAGTACAGTTAGCAAAAATTACAAACATGAGCAAAAAGATAATCAAATATATAAATGCTCCCCTTGAGAATGTGGTCCCGATGGCTAGTCAATGCTTGGGAAGCGTGACCACTCCCAAATTATTACGAAGGTATTCAAAAATTTCTTTGGGTAGAGGTTTTGTGAAGATATCGACTACTTGCTCTATAGTTGGGACAAAATCCAACTTAACCTCACCTTCCGCAACTTTCTCCTTCAGAAAGTGATATCGAATAGCAATATGTTTTGTGCGGGAATGCATAACCGGATTCTTTGAGATGTTAATGGCACTGGTGTTATCACACTTAACTGAAATTGGCTCACTGAAGTTAATGCCAAGATATTTCAGGGTTTGTTTCATCCATAAAACCTGCGTGCAACACGTTGATACTACAATATATTCTACCTTTGCTGTGGATAAGGAAACTGAATCTTGTTTCTTACTGTGCCATGTGACCAACTTGTCTCCAAGATAGAATGCACCTCCACTGGTACTTTTTCTGTCATCGACACATCCTACCCAATCTGCATCTGAATATGCAATAAGGGTGAAATCCTTACCTTTCGGATACCATAACCCATACTCCATAGTTCCCTTCAAATACCGAAGAATCCTCTTCATGGCTGTCACATGAGTCTCTTTGGGACTAGCCTGAAATTGTGTGACCATGCAAACTGCTTGCAAGATATCTGGTCTTGTAGCTGTCAAATATAGTAGGCTCCCAATCATGGATCTATACATGGTTTGATCAAAATCTAGATATTTGTCATCCTTGATCAACTTACAACCTGTCGTCATGGGAGTGCTAACAGGCTTACAATCCTCCATTGTGAATTTTTTTAGCATCTCCTTCACATATTTAATTTGAGAAATAAATATGCCCTTCTTATTTTGATTAACTTGCAGTCCGAGGAAATACGCAAGTTCACCAATCATAGACATTTCAATTTTTTTTTGCATCTTAGTTGCTAAATATTTACATGACTCATCATTGCTGCTACCAAAAATGATATCATCTACGTATACAACAAGGACAATGAGATGGCCATTCTCTATTTTGACAAACAAATTTTTGTCCACCATACCCTTTTTGAACCCCTGTTGAGTAAGATAGTTGTCTAGCCTTGCATACCATGCTCTGGGTGCTTGTTTCAAGCCATACAGTGTTTTCTTTAACTTGCAAACGAAGTAGGGATTATCACCGATTTGAAAGCCATCTGGCTACTCAATATAGACCTCTTCTTCAATTTTTCCATTCAAAAATGCTGATTTCACGTCCATTTGATAAACTTTGAAATTATTGTGAACTGCTAAAGCCAAAAACATTCTAATTGCCTCAAGTCTAGCCACTGGTGCAAAGGTTTCTTCAAATTCAATACCTTCAACTTGTGCATAGCCTTTACAGACCAATCTTGCTTTATTCCTGACTATTTGTCCATCTTCATTCAATTTGTTTCGAAAAACCCATTTAGTATCGATTATATTTTTATTTGCAGGTCTTGGTACTAACTCCCAGGTTTTGTTTTTCTCAATCTGATCTAATTCTTCATTTATTGTTGTCATCCAACTTTCATCTTTGCTTGCTTTAGCAACATTTTTGGGCTCAATGCTGGATAATAGAGAGTAGTTACTTACTATTCTTCTTGTCTGAACACCAACTATGGGATCTCCAATTATTTGCTCTTTAGGATGATTTTTTTGCCAGATGCCTATTTTGAATTTCTTGTTTTCTTCCTCTTCTGAAACACTACTTAAATCATCTGAGTCAAATTTTTGTTTCTTTTCCGTTTCCTCTTCCTCATCTCCTTCAATAATATCTTCATAAATTGGGTATTTTTCTTTATAACTAATCTCTCATTCCCTACCTTCATCAACTTTAACATCAGCACTCTCCACAATTTTCTTTAGCCTCTTTTTGTAGCATGTATAGGCTTTGATTTTTGTCGAATAGCCAAGAAAAATACCTTCATCAGATCTATCTTCAAACTTACCAAGATTATCTTCAGTTCTTTTGATGTAACACTTGCTGCCAACGACTTTAAAGTATCTTGTTGTTGCCTTTTTATCGAACCATAGCTCATACGGAGTTTTGCTTTCATGTGTCCTCAATATACACTTATTTTGGATATATACTGCCGTATGGACGACCTCTTTCCAAAATATGTCTACTATTTTGCTCTTAGTCAACATAGTTTGTGCCATTTTCTGCATTGTCCTGTTCTTTCTTTCTACCACACCATTTTGCTGAGGTGTCCTTGCTGCTGAAAATTGTCTCTTAATCCCATAATTTTCACAGTACTCTACAAACTCCTCTGAAATGAACTATCCTCCTCTATCTAATCTTAAACATTTAATCATTTTTCCTGTTTGATTCTCAACTTTTTTTTTGAAAATCTTGAACATCTCAAAGGCATCTGATTTAAGCTTAAAAAATAGTACCCATGTCATCCTGGAATAGTCATCTATGCACAACATAAAGTATTTGTCACCATTTATGCTTTATGTTCTCATGGGTCCATATAAATCAGTATGTATTAGTTCTAAAGGTTTGCTAGTGAAGTACTCTTTTGTTTTAAATGTGCCTCTAGTTTGATTGCCATTTTGGCATGAAGCACAAATGCTATTTAATGGTTTGCAAGTGGTGGGAATATCTCTTACTGCTCCCTTTGAGTTGATATTTACTAAATTGTCAAAGCTGATATGACCGAGCCTCTTGTGCCATAGAAAATTTTCTTCTTCATGGCCAATCAAGCATTCTCCTTCTAAAGTCTCTAAGAGAGTATATAGGTTGCTAGATGTCCTTGATCTAGTTGCTATCAACTTTCCACAGTTTGCTATTCTGACTTCACAACCCTGCTTCTTGAAAATTACTTCATGACCTCTATCACAAATTTGAATTACACTTAACAAGTTATGCTTCAAACCAATCACAAACAAGACTTCTTTTGACTTGATTTTTCCATCATTGATCTTAACTGATCTTTTGCCAACTATCTTAGCTCCATAATTATTTCCAAATTTTACAGAACCACCTTCATATTTCTATAACTTCTCAAATTTTTGTTTGTCACTTGTCATATGACTGGAGCATTCACTATCAAGTATCCATGGTGTAGATTTGTTCTGTGCTTTGAATACTGTCTGTACAATCAAGGATTCATTTTCTTCCTTGAGTCGCTCCTTTTATTTCCACTCTGGTTTGATTACAATTTTGGTCACTTGTTTTGACTTTTCTTTATCAGTAGCCTGTGCATGTTTTTCGAGAAATATTCTATTTTGTCTCAAACCATTTGGTTGAAATTGTATTCCTTGATGTTTATTTGCTACAAATGTACTTTGACAATTTCTTGCAATGTGCCCAAAATTATGACAGTTATAACATTCTATTGCATAGTCCATCAATGGTGAAAAAACATTTCTACTGACAAAATTCCTTTGTCCTACATTATACTTGCAATCTGCAATCTTATGTCCATAACCATTTCATTTAAAACAATAACCAGAAAAGAAATGAGTGAACTTGGGTGATGGTTTTTTCCATTTTGTAGTAGGAACCACAAATCTTCTTCTCCTTTGATGAGTGACATTGGTGAATTCATCATTGTCAATACTCCTCTCGTGCCTGGAATTATTGCTTTCTTTAGCATGATTCATTTTTTCTTGATCAATCCTGATCTTATCTTCATTCTTTATGGGTTCTACAGTTATGGCATTTGATCCATTTGATGATTCTCCTTCAATGAAGCCCAAACAAAATTTGATGCCTGTAGTCCTTTGGCTATTTATAATCTTGTCCAACTTTATAGAACTTTCTTCAAGTTTGTGATAACATCTCACTTTTCGATTCATCTCTTCTAGCTGCATCTTTAAACCAATAATCTCTTCTTCTAACTTGCTGCACTCATCTATTTTCATGATTAATTGTACTTCGATATCTTTAGATATTTTCTTAGATTCGTCTATCTGTACTTTCAAGCTGGTTATGATTTCATTGGCATCTTCAAATTTTCTTGAGATTTTCTTATTCTTTTTCCTTTCTCGTTGTGGCTGATCCACAACACACCCCAAAATTGGGGACCCACATTTTTTGCATGCTTTCAAAGAAAATCTCGGTGACCCAGATGCTAAAAATCAAGAAAAAGGGGCAAAATTGCACAAGGATAAAAATTGTCATGATATTGCGACATGTCGCGCCATCGCTGCCAAAAAATGAAAATTGTCGCGATTTCACGACGTGTTGCGCTGTCACGGCCGAAAATGAAAAAGTGTCACGAAATCATGACATGTTGCTCCGTCGCGGCCAAAAGCAGAAAAGTGTAGCGAAATCATGACATGTTGCTCCGTCGTGGCCCAAAGAGGAGAGAGAAAGGCAGAATGGAAAGGTGTAGCGAAATCGTGACATGTCACAAAATCATGGGTCAAACCAGTCAAACAGGGCAAAGCAGAAAAAACATCGCGATATCGCGACAGGAAGCAGCAAACGGGGCATGAAGCAAAAAAGCGTAGAAAAATCGTGACGTGTCACAAAATCGCGGTCAACGCAGTCAACGGCAGCAGGTGGGAGGAACCGTCACAAAATTGCGACGTGTTTGATTTTCACGGCTTGCAAACGGGCGAAAGGCATGAAATGTAAAATGGTCACAAAATTGTGACAAAACCGAGCCAAGGGTGATAAGGCGCAACAGTGTAGCGAAATCACGACGATAATCGACACAAAGCGCATAAGTCGAAAGGTATCACGAAATCGTGACGCATCGCGTTTTCGCGGCGTGAGTGGACTAAAAGGACTAAGTGGTAAAAGGCATAGCGATTTCGCACAACTTTTGGAGGAAATGTTCCAGATGGACAAAAACATCGCGATATCATGACATGTTCTTTTTTTGTCATGATTTACAAGGGGGCAGTTACGAAACATGCAGAAAGCACGAAACACGTGGCATACAGGTGTCAGAGTTACATAAGCGTTACATGTAACATAAAATATCGAACGTTTCGGCATCGAGCATGAATTCAAAGCAACGAAAAGGCGGGAATACGAAACGATGCATTCTAGGAGGTGAAACGAAGCGACGCAGGGAGAAACAGAGAGCCGCGCCAGACAGTATAAAATCAGAAGCGCAAATTGATACGAGGGTTGGAAGTTGCTGCTAGCAGAGTTGCAGAGACAAGGGCAACAGGCCATTCTGGACCTGCACTTGGAGCAATTTCCTTCACTTGTTCTGGATTTGTTAAACCTGGAACATTCTATCATTGTAACTGATATATTATTTAATACAGAAACACAGAGAGTTGGCATCTCATTGATAAGAAAGAAGGAGTCATTTTGCATGCAAGATTTAATGTTTTACCTTTCCCTTTCAGATTTCTAGGCTTTTAGGTGAAGTTTAATGCAAGTGTTCTTGGTTGCTTCATGCGAATGTCTAAATCTGGAATTACAGTAAAAACCCCAGAAACCCGCACCTAGCTTATCTGGATTGTGCGAATTTGCAGGTTCAATAGGTTAGGTTGCATGCAGAAAACCTCATTATCTTCGGTTTTGTCAAAATAAGATGATAGCACTCTGGCCGTAGTTTAGTTTCATTTTTTTTATTTGCATTTCTTTATTTTCAATCCTTTATTTTTATTCCTGCATTTTTTATCGTCATTTAAGTAAATAACTGAAAATCCATCAAAGCTCAAGATCGAAATAGATTCATTTCTTAGATTTATTCACTTTGAGTCCATTGCAAATTCAAATTAAAATAAACCATAGTGCCCCTTGTTAACATCCACTTGCAACCCTAAGGTATTCCCAACATTTAAATTGAACAACATCATTGGTAAATAAAGAGCTAGCATAACAGGAACCTTGGAGAAATTATTCTGTTATAATTTCTTTGCAAGCAGAGGATTTTGGGACTCAGATCCTATCGGAGAGTGTGCTTTCACAATTGGGTGAAAACACCACTCAACAGATTGGCGCTAGAAGGAGGGCCGAATTGGTTTACTTTATTTTGATTTTCATACATAAGTAATATCTTTTTGATTCGATTTTGAAATTATCTCTTAAATCTCACAAACGGCTAAATTGCAACATTTGTTTTTCTGTTGCAGGTTTTCTTGGTGATAATCGGGAGTTTCGTCAAGGAGGGCTGAAACGGTTTATTGTGATTTAAGGGCTACAGGAATTGCTATGCACTGTTCTTAACGCTTTGATTGTTCATACAGGAATAATATGATTTGGTTTGATTTAAAAAAAAAATAATAATAATAAATAAATAAATAAAAATAATAAAAATAAATAAATAAATAAATAAATAAATAAAAGGGAATTTTTGGGTATTAAAGTTATATTCTTTAAGATTCACTAATGGCTATGTTTACACCGTGGATGACAGGTAGCCCATTGAATATACCGGGAGTTCAACATTATTTGCCCGTTGGTTTTGAGAGATGTCTTCCTCAATTTTTGTCTAATGGGACAAATACTGCAGAAGAACATATTCAAGCATTCAAATTTGTTGTGAATCACTTAACAAGTTGGTATGATGATGTTGCTTGTAAAATGTTCCTTTACACCTTGGACAAAGTGGCATATGATTGGTTTACAAGTCTGCCTTTAGGGTCTATCACTTCTTGGGCTCAGCTAGAGGCAACATTTCTCAATCAATTCAACAAAAAGCGAGTTGACCCAATCCTCATGTACAATCAGTTGGTCTATATTAGAAAAGGACCAAGTGAAAATGTGAAGTCATTTTCTGAAAGGTTCTTTGGATTATATACGCAATTAGTGACATTTTATGTTCTTCAAGAAGAAGTGGCTCTCCAAATATACATCAATGCTCTTGACTCACCCATGTCCACATATTTGCGAGGGATGCCTCAAATCACATCTTTGTCACAAGCCTATACTCAAGCAATGGCAATTGAGCAACAATTGAGTTGTCAAAATTATGGTGTGGGTTTTGGATCATGTAATCTTCAATCATTTAATACCTCCTTTACCCACCCAATGATTTATCCACCTCAACCAAGTTCAAGTGTGAATCAATTTCAGAATCAACAATCATTCCCAAGCTTCAATCAATTTCAAAATCCTCAACCTACTATGCAAGATCAACCATCTTTCTTAAGTATGAATCAACTTCAAAATACTCATCTTGATTCAAAAGATGTTGCTAAAATCAATTTCAATGATTTTCATAAGAATATGATTTTAGGCAAGGGAGGAGTACTAGATCCAACTAGTATGGAAACATGTGACAGATTGGAAACCCTTGACTCACCAAAAGATGAATTCTATGAGGATGAATCTGATTCGGATGACACATTGGATGACATTGTTGAAAGTAATGGCCTAGGAAATTCACACCTTCCAAATCATGTTAAACATGAATCATGGGTTACACATGTGGATTATGATAGCCTTATCAATTTGAATGCAAGCAATAACCCAATTTTGGAAGTAATTGAACCATCTAAGGAAGGAGAAGATAAATTTGATGAGAAACATGTTGATGAATTAAAAGATGATGAAGAAATAGTTGAGCATCACAATCTGATTTTGAAAGATGATTGTTATGATTCTTGGGAAGAGTATGCTCACTCCAAACCTTCTAATGAAATTTGTGTGCCTATTGATATGCAGGATAATACAATTGCCCTTTCATATGAGGATATTACAAGTCCTGTACAATCCGAGAATGTTTTGGAAGAAGGGTTGGAATCTCATCAAAGGTTGGAGAAGGATAATGATTCTACTACCATGGATGAAGAAGGAGAATCAATTGTTTTTGTTCCCCTTGGGGGGCAAGAAATTGAAAATATTGATCCACCTATTGTTTCTACAATGTCTATGCCATCTCAAAATGATGAAATTACAAAACCTAAGTGGTGTGGGTTGGATGCTATTGATGATCTTAATGAAAATATGGATTTTGGGGCAACTCAAGCCATTGATCGTGGAAAGGTGTCACGTGACACATATCTTGAAAAATTAGGCTCTTGTTTTGAAAAATATGGACGCATGTTTGATTGGGTGCCTAACTTTGGTGTTTTTGAATAGGTATTGGATGATGAAGAAGACAACGAGAAAAAATAAAAGGCTACTAATACTCATCAAGTTATGATAAATTTTAATCATGATGGGTTGAGTATGGATGACAAGGGGAAATATTTACCTTTGGTAGTAGCTACAAAAATTTCAAGTGATAGGTTACATGATGTCCCTTTGGATGCTAACATCATTAATGAGGAAATGCCAAATTTTGTTGATGCTTGTCAAGTTTTGAATGATTTTGATTGCTTTAAAATCCTGGAAAATGATTTGAATTCAAGATTTTTAGAAATAGGCTCTTGTTTGCAACATCTCACATTTGAAAAGGAAAGCCTACTTCTAAATCATGAATGGAATGATGAAACTTGCACTTTAAAGAATAGACAAGATAAAATTGAATACCAACCATTGTCTAATCAATTTGATTTGATTCTCACCTATGATGTTGGTAATAGAACTAAATCAAAGTGGAATGGTGAGCATGGCAAGTTGAAATTTGTTGCATTGCTTGGTTTGATCTTATTGTTGTTGGATTCCTACAAAATTTGGCATGTGTATTGTGTCATATGTTTTTTGATGTGTTCTAATCATGTTTGGGATCCAGGAAAGTAATAGTCCAAGCTTGGCATCATCTTGTACAATAGTGTATATAATTTTTGGTTTTTTGGTGTGGGCTTTCAAGTTTTTGTTTTTGGGATTGTTTTTGGGTTTTGGTTTTGGTTTGTGTTTTTCAAGTTTCATTTTTTGGATTCTTAGTTTAATCATGATTTAAGTTGTGTGTTTGATTTCAATTGACATGCTTTGTTTGTTTTTATAAAAAAATAAAAAAAAATAAAAATAAAAAAATAATAATAAAAAAATAAAAAATAAAATTGAGATGTCAACTTATGCTTAAGACTAGGAGAATATGAAATATTGGAATTGTCTTGTAAAAGCTCCACAAGTAACACAAACATTTTAAGTTATATCGTTTGAAACTTGTGATGCATGAAGTAGTCAGTTTTGTATGGCAAATATTTCATCTGCAATTCAAGAGATAATGCATTCATGTTACATCTCACTTTACATATACATTCCATCTTAGTTGCATATGCATCTTAGGTACAAATCATTAAAGTGTGTCAAATCCTCTTAGGGTTGTGCTATAACATAAATGTAAAAAAATCCTAAGGTTGGAAACTGAGCCTCGTGATATCTAGAACCAAGCACATCTTATACATTAAAAGGATCTTGAGCAAAATGATCAAAACCTAACTTGGAAGAAAATGTTGGGCGAAAGAAGTATTTCAGGTCTATCCTATTATGCAACATGATCCTTAAAACAATGGTTTTGACCACTTCCATAAAGCTTAAAGCCTAAAATCAGAGTAGTAAGGATAGGGCTAAATCCTCATCAAACTTAGGTTGAGGATCCAATTCCCCAAAGCTTTGATTTGACCTACATGGAGTAGTAAGGATAGGGCATAAATTCTCATCTCGCTTAGGTTGAGAATCTGATTCCCCAAAGCTCTTATGTCTCATTTCATGATAAATCTTGGATTGGAAGGATCGTACTACTTGTCCTCTGCAAAGGATGGGTAGTCATCCCCAAGGTCTAAGCAATAAAATTAATATTTTCCATTTTTATCCAAAGCTTGGATTGGAAGGATCGTACTACATGTCCCTAGCAAGGATGGGTAGTCATCCCCAAGGTCCAAGAAGTAAAAAATTAATTTTTCCCATCTCATATTTATATTGGATTGGAAGGATCGTACTACTTGTCCTCTGCAAAGGATGGGTAGTCATCCCCAAGGTCCAAAGAAATGAAGATAAGTCTTGGATTATGGGGTTAGGTATGCCCATGCATGGCAACATGTCTTGTCTAAAAAACAAGACCACTGATTGTCCAAAGGGTTAGACTAGCATGACCATTTCTTCCATAATTGGTTAAATTATTTTTCTCAAAGTGAGGTAATGAATTCTAAATCAGAATAGTAAGGATAGGGTTAAACTCCCATCTCGGTTAGGTTGGGAGTCTGATTCCCCAAAGTTCTGATTTCACATTCACTTGCACATGGGTTCAAGATAGTAGGGACTCATAACCAACTTTGGGATATAATAAAGCAATTCATTAGTGGATCCTAAGAGGGTTTGGTAATCTTGAATGTTTGTGCATGATACTAGAAAGTTTAGGCCTTTACAAGAGCAAAATCTCTAAGCATAGTTATCAGGTTACACAAATCATTCACAATCTCACATATGCATTCATGTAAAACTGACAATGGAATGTTGATCAATTTCAAACGATAGGGAATGAAATTCATTGCACACACCGAGCTAATACTTGATGATTCTGATGATTCATGTACTTCTGATCTTTGGGCATTTGTTTATATTGCTTATGTGCTAACACATGTTTTCAAGTTTGTATACTTCCAGGTTGGTTTCTCACAAAATGCTCAGGAGCATTTGATAGCAAAGTCGCCATTTGTTGTGGCTGATCCACAACACACCCCAAAATTGGGGACCCACCTTTTTTGCATGCTTTCAAAGAAAATCTCGATGACCCAGATGCTAAAAATCAAGAAAAAGGGGCAAAATTGCACAAGGATGAAAAGTGTCACGATATCGCGACATGTCGCGCCATCGCTGCCAAAAAATGAAAATTGTCACGATTTCGCGACGTGTTGCGCTGTCACGGCCGAAAATGAAAAAGTGTCACGAAATCGCGACATGTTGCTCCGTCGCGGCCAAAAATAGAAAAGTATAGCAATATCACGACATGTTGCTTCGTCACGGCCCAGAGAGGAGAGAGAAATGCAGAATGGAATGGCGTAGCGAAATTGCGACATGTCGCAAAATCGTGGGTCAAACCAGTCAAACAGGGCAAAGCAAAAAAAACATCGCGATATCACGACAGGAAGTAGCAAACGGGGCATGAAGCAGAAAAGCGTAGCGAAATCGCGACGTGTCGCAAAATTGCGGTCAACGCAGTCAGCGACAGCAGGTGGGTGAAACCGTCACGAAATCGTGACGTGTTTGATTTTCGCATCTTGCAAATGGGCGGAAGTCATGAAATGTAAAATGGTCATGAAATCATGAAAAAATTGAGCCAAGGGCGATAAGGCGCAGCAATGTAGCAAAATCGCGACGAGAACCGACACAAAGCGCATAAGTCGAAAGGTGTCGTGAAATCGCGACGCGTCGCATTTTAGCGACGCGAGTGGACTAAAAGGACTAAGTGGTAAAAGGCGTAGCGATTTCATGCAACTTTTGGAGGAAATGTTCCAGACGGACAAAAACATCGTGATATCACGACAGGTTATTTTTTTGTCATGATTTACAAGGGGGCAGTTACGAAACATGCAGAAAGCGCGAAACACATGGCATACAGGTGTCAGAGTTGCAAAAGCGTTACATGTAACAGAAAATATCGAACGTTTCGACATCGAGCATGAATTCAAAGTAACGAAAAGGCAGGAATACGAAACGATGCATTCTAGGAGGTGAAACGAAGCGACGCAGGGAGAAACCGAGAGCCGTGCCAGACAGTATAAAATCAGAAGCGCAGATTGATACGAGGGTTGGAAGTTGCTGCTAGCAGAGTTGCAGAGACAAGGGCAACAGGCCATTCTAGACCTGCACTTGGAGCAATTTCCTTCACTTGTTCTAGATTTGTTAAACCTGGAACATTCTGTCATTGTAACTGATATATTATTTAATACATAAACACAGAGAGTTGGCATCTCATTGATAAGAAAGAAGGAGTCATTTTGCATGCAAGATTTAATGTTTTACCTTTCCCTTTCAGATTTCTAGGCTTTTAGGTGAAGTTTAATGCAAGTGTTCTTGGTTGCTTCATGCGAATGTCTAAATCCGGAATTACGATAAAAACCCCGAAACCCGCACCTAGCTTATCTGGATTGTGCGAATTTGTAGGTTCAATAGGTTAGGTTGCATGCAGAAAACCTCATTATCTTCGGTTTTGTCAAAACAAGATGATAGCACTATGCCGTAGTTTAGTTTCATTTTTTTTATTTGCATTTCTTTATTTTCAATCCTTTATTTTTATTCCTGCATTTTTTACCGTCATTTAAATAAATAACTGAAAATCCATCAAAGCTCAAGATCGAAATAGATTCATTTCTTAGATTTATTCACTTTGAGTCCATTGCAAATTCAAATTAAAATAAACCATAGTGCCCCTTGTTAACATCCACTTGCAACCCTAAGGTATTCCCAGCATTTAAATTGAACAACATCATTGGTAAATAAAGAGCCAGCATAACAGGAACCTTGGAGAAATTATTTGTGATAATTTCTTTGCAAGTAGAGGATTTTGGGACTCAGATCCTATCGGAGAGTGTGCTTTCACAATTGGGTGAAAACACCACTCAACACTTTCTATACTCAGCTCTTTAAGTGTAGCGATCAACTCACCTTCCAGATCTACTTCAGCCTCAGCCTCAAGTTTTTCTTCTTTGAATGCCATGAAAAGAGCTTCACCTATTTCTTCTTCAAAATCCTCACCGGAGCTATCTTCTAAAGGACTGACATTCTTGGATATGAAACTTTTCTTCTTGAAGTTGCCTTTTCTAAAATTTGATTTCTTCTTCCAGTCACTTTTTTCTTGGTGTGAACCTTCATCACTTTTGTTTTTCTCATTGAGTGGACATTTAGCTACAAAGTTCCCAATGCCTCCATAGTTGAAACACTTAAATGGTATCTTTTCTCTATATTTTCCTTTTCCCCTTATTAGTTTCCAAAAAAAAATTTCTTCCGTTTCATCTGATGTCTCTTCTTCTTCGGATTCTTGTTTTGCTTTTATATTTTTATGTGCTTTAAAAGTAGCTTCTGTGTCTGTGGGCTTAGTTTTTCCTATTCTCATCTCATATGCAGTCAAAGAACCATGCATCTCATCCATACTAAAAATATTTAGGTCTTAAGATTCTTCTATTGCTGAAACTTTAGAATCAAATCTTTGGGGAAGAGATCTTAGTACCTTTTTCACTATGACAACATCTTCCATTTCCTCACCGAGTCCTCTAATCGCATTAACGATTCCATTAACTCTCAGCATGTATGCCTCTATGTTCTCATCATCATTCATTTTTAATGCTTTGAACTGGGCTCGATGCGTTTGTAACTTGGCCTTCTTGATCTTGCCGTCTCCTTTATGAATGCTCCTTAGTTTATCCCACATGTCTTTTGTCATTTTACAACTCATAATATTTATCAGTTCATTGTCCACTAAACCGCACATGATAGCATTTTTTGCTTTAGAGTTATTCTCAAACAGTTTCTTACCAACAACATCGGTTGGAGGAGTGATGGATATTGTGTATCCACTGTCTACTGACTCCCAAATGTCATATCCCAAAGCACATAGATATGTCTGCATCCTGAGTCTCCAAAATGCATAATTAGTTTCATCAAATAATGGTGCTTTGTTTGACGAGAATCCTTCACCACCTGCCATTGTCTCACTTCCAAGATCACCTTAGTCGATTAAGCTTGTTTAGGAACCAGGATCTGATACAAATTGATAATCTCACAATGACACTGAGGGGGGGGGGAGGGTGAATCAGTGTAGCTATTTAAATTCAAATCTACAACTCTTAATGTCAAAACAATGAAAACTTAAAATCAAATAAAACAAGTATAACAAGAGAGCATTCCACAACACGTGATGTAATGAGGTTCACCAATTTGGCTACTCCTCAAAAATGACTGCTTGGACTCCCATGCAAATCTAGTCTTTGCAAAATACCAGTTTTACAATTAATTTATGAGCACCCACTGGAAGGAGCACCAACCCCTGATTTATCTGTAGCAATAGAAAGGAGCACCAACCCCTGATTTATCTGCACCAATAGAAAGGAGAACCAACCCCTGATTCCAAGCACCAACTCAGACTACAATTTTGGAACTATAAGATTGACATAAAAATACCTTCACTTATCCAAGACCCTATCTGGTCTATTGCTAACCCAACCTCTCTCGCTATTCACCAAACACACCACACACACTTACGGCTCTGCTTGTTGCACTTTTACAACTCTCTTATAGCCCTCTTGCTATGCTTCTCACTGCACTCTTACAGATCTCTCAGCTCTGCTTAACGCTCTCTTATGACACTCTTTCAACCCTCTTTATGCAGCACTCTTCAGCATTTTTTCAGCAATCTAATTCTCCACGCAGATCTCCTTTTATAACCTTTTCTCTATAACTGCACCTGTAACTGTCATACCGACTTCTTCTGTAACTGCACCTATAACTGTCATATCGACTCCTTTTGTATCTGCACCTGTAACTATCGTATCGACTCCTTTTGTAACTAAACCTGTAACTATTGTATCGACTTCTTTTGTAACTGCACCTGTAACTATCGTACTGACTTTAGTTAACTGTCACATATCTTATTTCGACTAGGTTCTCTTCTTAGCTCGTGAAAACACAACATGTTGTGATATCGTGACACTTTCGCCTCCTTGATTCTTTTGTTTGCTTGCACCCATGAAAACACAACATGTCACGATATCACGACACTTTTGCCTCCTTGCTTCTTTTGTTTGCTTGCACCCATGAAAACACATGTCGTGATATCGCGACACTTTCACCTCCTTGCTTCTTCTATTTTCTTGTATCCATGAAAATACAACATGTCGCAATATCATGACACTTTTACCTCTGTACTCTTCCTTTTTACTTTTGTCACAATATCGCGACACTTTTGCCTTCTTACTTTCTCTCTCCTCCTAGAGTCGCGAAAATGCGACATGTCGCGATATCGCGACACTTTTTCATTCTCTTCCTTCCTATTCACTTTGGACCACGAAAATGCTACATGTCACGATATCGTGACACTTTTTCCTCCTTGCATTTTCTCTTCGCTTCAGACCATGAAAATGTAACATGTCACAAAATCGCGACACTTTTTCCTCATTGCATTTTCTCTTCGCTTTGGACCATGAAAATGAAACATGTCACGAAATCGTGACACTTTTTCCTCCTTGCATTTTCTCTTTGCTTTGGACCATGAAAATGAAACATGTCATGAAATCGTGACACCTTTTTATCTCTCCTATTTCTCTTTGCTTTGGCCCGCAAAAATGAAACATGTCGCGAAATCGCGACACCTTTTTCTCTCTCCTCTTTCTCTTTGCTTTGGCCCGCGAAAATGAAACATGTCGCGAAATCGTGACACCTTTTTCTTCCGTACAATTTCTCTTGCAATATGTCATGAAATCATGACACTTTTTCTACTTGCCTTTTTCTCTTCCAACATGTCACAAAATCACGACACTTTTTCTTTCGTACTATCACGAAATCACGACAGTTTTGCTTGCTTGCACTTTCTCTCCGAACATGTCACAAAATCATGATAGTTTTGCTTGCTTGTGCTTTCTCTCCGAACATGTCACAAAATCGTGACAGTTTTGCTGCTTCTCAACATGTCGCGATATCACGACAGTTTTTCTTTCTTGCTCAACATGTCGCGATATCGCGACAGTTTTCTTCCTTGTGATTTTTTTTTATTTTTAGCATATGGGCCACTTCGAACTTTTGGATAATCACTATACATACTCTGAAGAACCTCTTAACTCCTGTCCACTTCATCAATACTCTGAAGAACCTCTTAAATCTTGTCCACTTCATCAATACTCTGAAGAACCTCTTAACTCCTGTCCACTTCATCAATACTCTGAAGAACCTGTTAACTCTTGTCCACTTCATCAACTGATCTGTCTCACTGTGTTGACAACAATGACAAAAATATTTTTGTTGCACCTTGCTCAACAGCTCTACGGTCAGAGGTTGATCGTATTTGAGAGGAACCTCTGCTAATTGATCAGTGATGACTTGAACTTTGATGGACTTTTGTCCAACGAATTCGATGTCAAACTCCATCAACAACATGATCCATTTTTTTGTATGGCTACTATGATAAGTATGACTCATCATGTACTGCAATAGATTCTCCTTAGACACAACATACGTTGTATTGCTCAGCATGTAATGGCATAGCTTTTTGGTGGTAAATACCACTATTAAGAATAGCTTCTCAATGTATGCATAGTTAAGTTCATAATTGACCAGTGTGCGGCTAAGATAATAATTAGCATGTTCTTTATGTAGTTTATTTTTTTGGGCTAGCATGGCGTCCAGTACCACCTTAGTAGCTGAGATGTATAAGTAGAATGACACTCCTAGTCTAGGTGGTGCCAATACTAGTGGTGAAGCCAAGTATTGTTTGATGTCATCGAAGGCTGACTGACACTCGTCATCCCAGTTAAATGCTACCCCTTTGTGCAATAATT
This sequence comes from Wollemia nobilis, assembly GCA_028583015.1. Classification (NCBI taxonomy): domain Eukaryota; kingdom Viridiplantae; phylum Streptophyta; class Pinopsida; order Araucariales; family Araucariaceae; genus Wollemia; species Wollemia nobilis. Next base: position 3,232,438 of record JAQPPZ010017052.1, on the reverse strand, counting down.
TATTCATGGGTCGACACTTGTTAGATAGATATGCTATGAAGCTCTTGATCGACGTGACCTTTCCATGCAAGCTTCTGAGCTGCTTGATGGTGGTTGGGGGAAGAATTTCAAGGATTGCATTGACTTTATGTGGATCTACCTTGATGCCTCATTTTGAGACTATAAAACCCAAGAGTTTTCCAGATGTGATGCTAAATACACACTTATTGTGGTTTAGCCTAACTTTGTGTTCGATGAGGCGATCGAGGATCTTGCTCAAGTCATAGAGATGATGTGGGCGCAAAAGAGATTTGGCCAACAAATCATCCATATAATCTTCCAAAGTTTTATGCATGTGATCATGGAAGATGTATGTCATAGCGCGTTGGTAGGTGGCACCGATGTTTTTAAGGCCAAAGGGCATGACCTTATAACAAAATGTCCCCCAAGGCATCGTGAAGGCCTTTTTGAGTTGATCATCGGGATTGATATGAATATGGTTGTATCCTGAGAAATCATCCATGAGGGAAAGCATTTCGTGGCCTACTGTAGTGTCTACCAATACATCAATGGTAGGAAAGGGGAAATCATCCTTAGGACTTGCTTTGTTTAGATCTTGAAAATCGATGCATATGCGAATCCTCCCGTCAGGATTTTTGATGTATACCATGTTGGAAAACCATGGTGGATAATCTACGCAGATGACAAACTGTGCATCCAATAGCTTTTGTAATTCATATTTTACCATTAAGGCCATTGTTGTGTGCATCTTACGTAGTTTTTTCTTAATTGGCTTAACTGTCGAATCAAGCGTTAGATTATGTGTGACTAGCTATGGGTCTATCCCTAGCATGTCTTTGTAGGACCATGCAAAAACCTCCTTCTCTTTGAGAAGGTCAATGTAATCAGCTTGCTCTTCGAGGGATAGGCTTACCCCTAGCTTGATGATTTATGGATTCATTGGATCAGAGCCGATGTCTACGTCAATCGTCTCTTCGACTGACATGTGGGACCTGTCCTCCAACTGGTGTGGAGTTGGGATCAGGTGGATATCATTTGCTAAATTTAGATCTATGTTTGGAACATCGGGTTCCTCTTCAATGTGGAAGATATCCTGAGTTGGTCCTAGGGTGAAATGAAGCATCTCATCGCAAGGCTAATACTCTAATGGAGATGGTGGTGAGTTAGCACGATCCCAGTCTATGGCATCTAGGTTTAGATACAATGGTCATGTTGGATTGGTTGGATTGTAGATGGGGGCGGTTAAGTCAATGGAGATCATGTTGATGAAGTGAATTTGGTCTCCATTATCACACGGGTGGTGACTCGGACATCCTTGGTGATATTTGTGCTCTGGATCTAGCTCTATGGGTATTGGCACAAATGGATTGGCCCTATGTGTAGATAAAAGGACAGGGTCTACCCTTGGCACTGATGGCTCTATAGGGTCTCTAGGTGGAGGGTGCTCTCTGTATGCCTGACATGGTGGTTGTAGTACTTGGTCCAACTATGCTTGGTTTAGGTGCCACATATGCCTTGGTCCTATGTTTAGCTATTCAAACATATCATCAATGTCCATGGAGTATTGCTGCTGCATATGATTGAGATATGCCATCTCAGTCTCATCTTCATAATCGCTATCATATATCCATAGGCCTTCATTGGATCCAACAAATATTTACGGCATGTGAGGCTCATTCTGATCGAGCAAGTTAATTTGGTCCCATTGGGGTTGTTACGCTCTCTACAGGAGGACTTTATTCTCTTGAGGTGGAAATTGTTTGATTGGAGCATTCAAGGGGAAAATCACCATAAAGTTCTCTTGATAGTCATCTATGGGCATCACTTGCAAGTGATTGCTATCAGACTCGAAAGGGTCCCAAGGTGCTACCTCATACTCTGACTTGTATTTTGAAGATCCTTCTTGGCCTTGTCTATATCCCTTTTGGAGGCAAGTTCTTAAACTTTCCCCTTTCTCGATCGAAGGGGAGGAGTTGTTGAGGCCCACAAGGTTGGTTGTTAACAATGGGAGATAATCCCTCAATGTGTATGTTGTGTTACGATTGGCATATGGATATTGTGCCAACCCATCCTTGTTGCCTAGCCCTATGCCTTGCATTTTTTCTACCAAGATGTCAAGGGGTAGAGGGTGGTTGAACCCTACTCCTGATTTTTCGTATGGCATCTGATATCTTGGTTGACAAAGAACACATACTCCTTGTTCATATCTGTCCAACCTATATCCATGCCAATTACATTGGCAAAGGTATTTCAAAGCGAAGTCTAGGTTGGATAGATAGTTGGCATTCTAAGCAAAGGGCTCTTCATCTTCTTCCTCTTGCAGATAAGGTTCAATGTCATTGTCAAGGCCCCCATATACAAAATTTGTCTAGTTCGATGGGTATCCTAAAGGGACAATAGTGTCGATGGGGAGGTGAGGTCTCCCCATGTTCTGCATGGACTCAAGCACAGGTGTTGCTACAATGTTCTGCACTAGATACTCCCTCAGGCCCGTATTGGCCATCTCAATGATGATCATTGGTGGTTGAGGGGGAGGGAATGGGAGTTCTTCCTGAGTCCACTCCATGTTGGGTGAACCAGGTGTCTCAACTTCCATTTGGTTGGGCACCTCTTCGGTAGAGATGGTTGAGACTAGTGGTGGTATCTCTTCCAAGGGCTTCTTACCGTTGTCCTTAGGTGTGGCCACCATAGGTGGAATCGTTGGTGAAGGACCAAATAATGAATATGGGCCCAGTTGATGATTTGAGGGACTTAATAGTAGTGATGTATGCAGAATCAGACCCTATTTGGACGGGTTCAACTGAAATTCCAAATATGTCGATAGGAGGGTCGATTGTGGCATTAGTTGCATCGCATTGCAATACTTGAAGGGCTCTAAGTCTACTAGGACTACATGCACTTGCCCTTAATATGTGTACTTTAGGAATTGATGGGCTATCGAAGGGACACACTTCATGTACCTGATCCAAGGCTAGACCAGCAAAATATTGTAGGCCATATCACCTTCCAAGATGTGGCACAACGTAGGAATAGTCTTTTGTACCACTTGTATGGGCAAGACAATTATGCCAACCGTCGAGCATATCACGTCATTGAATGCTCGAAGAGTATAGGTGGAGGCCACAATATGAGATGCTGGAAACTTGAGGTGTTTCAATGCCATTGTGATTATATTGTTGGACGAGCCAGTGTCCACCAACACCCTCTTAAATGGAATCTTGTTGACCCGTGCAATGATGTGCAAGGGTGGATTATCCATATCACCAGTCACTTATTTTAGTTCATATTATCTAAAGGTGATGACTGGTTCTATACATTGTTTTACATGTCCCACAAAGTTTTTGAAAGAGTTTTATTCATGGGGTTGTAGCTCGATGTCTTTGAGTATCTCCATTAGAGCCTCCCGATGGGGTAGTGATTGTTGGATGAGCTCATATATGGAGAGCCTAGCCGACGTGGTCCTTAAAATTTGGGTAAGTTTAGTTTGAATCATGGCCATTGGTCTAGGTGGGGGAGGTTGCGTAGGGTGATGTTGAGGTTGTGACGTTGATGGAACCTCTCCTGTAGCTGCAACAAGGGCAGCTATGCTTGGGTACCTCTTGTTTCATGTCACTATGCTTATCATCCCTACATACCCCTACATGGGGTAGTTTTGTGTCACCTCATTGACCTATAGAGTCTTTGCCTATGCATCATGGGTAGGTAGGGGTATTTGAAGACCTCCATATGTTGGTTTCTTGGTGCTACGAGATTATCCACCACTAGTGTTTTATTGTCTATTAGGTCTTGCACTAAGCTTTTGGACTTCCAACACGTGAAAAGGTCATGTCCTTTCTGCCGGTGAAATCTACAGTATAAGTCTTCCCTATAGCCCTTGTTTTTTTGTGCGTTGGGGTCTATGGGTCAAATTTATGGCAGGTTTATCAATTTTTCCATGGAACAATGGTCAAAAAAGGAGTCTTTAGACTTTGTGAAGGGTGTGAAATGTCACCTAGGGCGACGCTACTAATTTTGCTCTTGCTTATGATTTTCCTTCTCATAGCTATCAAGAGGTACTAACTGATAATTAGCCTTTGGAGGTTGTGTCATCTGTGCAGGCTTTGGTATGTTTATGGCAACCTGATTGACTGCAGCGGGTTTCGGTTGCATGGACCCATTTTTGGCATTTTTGGGCCACTCTTTCTTGCATGGCTTGGCAATATCACCATCCTGTATCTTGATCTCCTCAATAATTTTGGCTTGCACCAGGGCTTCCTCGAGAGTGACATATTGTTGTAGCTGTAATAGCATAGAGATCAACCTTAGGCAACTCTTTGAGAAAATTTGGGTCAGGTCGGCCATGGGAGGGAGGTAAGGTAGCCTTGAAAGCAACGTCCTCCACCGATTTCCATAAGCCACCATGGTCTCTTCCTCATACTACCTGAGGCTATCTAGGTCACTTAATGATGTCTTCTTCTTGGTGTTGAAGGCAAAACATTCAAGGAACGCATCCACTAGCTGGTCTAGGTTGCTGATGCTATGCTTTAGCAACTGGGTAAATAAATCCAAGGTAGGGCCTATGAAAGTGGTTATAAATGTTCTTAGAAGCAAAGCATCATTGTCCTGAATGCTAAAGCATTGACTCAGGAATATTGTCACGTGCTCTTGGGCATATTCATCCCCTCTAAAGATTTCCAATTGAGGCATTTTGAAGTGTTTAGGGTATGGGGGTGCCAGCATTGAAGGATGCACAGGGTGACTGGGGAGCTGGCATAAAGTGAGATTTTGGGGCCCATAAGTCCTGGTCTCCACAGAATCTAAGCGCTCTAGAAGTGCTTTGTATGCATCAGAAGATTTGATCTCTTCCTCCTTGGTTTTTTACCATTATGAATTGTGGGGAACTTGAGGCCTATGGAGGGGTATCTGGATAGCGCCCCCTACCTTGGTAGGGCATTTCAGCCCTCTCTTCTTCTTGCTCAAATTCCTCATAGGCTTCTTGAGGAGTTCCTAGACGTGACCTATAAACATGGGTGGGTGCCCAAGGAGGGTGCCCATCATTGGATCTAGGGGTGGCCTCCTACTCAGGTCTAGGAGGTCTCGGAGGCAACACTTGATATGGTTGTGGAGACCTGTCTTGCACCAAGGGGTTGGGCCTCTCATAAATATCTATCTTATGTGTACAAGGGGTTGGAATCCTCTCATGCATAGTGTTGTGGAGAAAATCATTTGTCTGATGTTGAATGCACTCTTTGCTAAGGTGATATAGGTGCTATAACTATTGTTGATCTTGCTCAAGCTGCATGATTTGTGCTTGGCGGGCAACGTGTTTGGCAAATGCCAAGTCAATTTGTTTCATCGTCTTAGATCTAGGAGGCCTATATGTCTCCCCTACATATCTACCTCGGTCATAGTGATACGAGATCTCTATAGGTCACTTCCCTCTATTTAGGTTAGCATCATTCACCTGAGGCTCTAGCCTCAGTAGGTGATCCTGATAAATAGCAGGTGTGGAGGAGCATTGCTTTCACACAATGTATTAAGAAATGTAGTGGTTTTCCTCATGCTCTCTTTCATATGTGTGAAGGGGGCGAGTAGAGTTGGCTCACCTTGTATGAAGAGCCTTGCGCTCTGGGTTTGGTCTACTATTTTTGATAGTAATAAGGGGTAGAGGAGGGATGATGTAATCGTGTGGCCCCTCCTTATGGACCCTATGCTATTCTAGCACTTCATCGCGTGGTGGCCACTCATAATGAGTGTCTAATGGGGCCTTCCTATGTATGTAATCCTCATGAAAGGGTCTGTGTTGAATGGGAGTGCCCCTCAAAGGGGTGACTCTATAGACCTATTTTGTCATGGTATGATGTGGACTATTTTGGGGGTTAGGCCGCCAAGGTGGTATGACCAAGTCCTTGGAGCTATAACAGAGGTGACTTGTGCCTCCTTGTACACTTTTTGCCGCTTATGCCCGTGATTGGGCTTGGCTACGGGTGTACACCATGGTGGTGGTTATATAAAAGATATGTATATTTTTATCTTCTTTTATGATTTTTTATGCTACACTAAACAAAAAGGACCACACAATCAAATAAATGATTATATCGTTTATAGATTAGAGATGTGCCCTAAATCTGGTTTAGTGTGTTTTGATTTTTGTTGTGTAAAACCTTGTAATGAAAATTTTGTTGTACATGCAATATGAGGGCTCTTATGTCTCCCAAAAATGGTTGCCCCTTTGATATACCACTACCAGGTCGTTATACCGAACCTCTCAATATACCCGCCCTTACGTGAGGGAAACTATTGGTATGTGAGAGCAGAACAGTACATGGAACATAGGCGATACGAAAGGGGAATCACTCTATTTTTGAAACCTACCATAGAAGACTTATCCTCATGCACTAGGAATCATCCCAACTACACTTGGTCAGATTTCATTAGGATTTACATCTAGCAACAGTCACGATCGGGGTTATGTATGCAAAATTCAAGCCAAGGTGGTGATGAAATCCACCATTGGTCTTGATCAAGTGTTGGGGTTTTACGACCAAATCCTTGATGTTTATATTATCATGTGGTGTGTGTGGTTATTTTTACTTGCACAAAGAAAGAAAAAATGTAGTAAAATTTTTCCATTCAATCAAAGAAAATAGAAAAATCATAGAAACAGAGATAGAAAATTACAGAGAATGCTCAGAAGACCTACCTCTTCTCTGCCCACACCAGATGCCCCTGAGTTTCTGCTCAAAAAATGCACAGAGAGCTAATCATCTTGGCGTGAGATGAATAGCAGATCTATATTCATCATAGTGTGGGATGAATGCTTTATTCATCCCGAGGTGGCACGAATTCCAGTCTGTATTTGTCACAGGGTGGCACGAGTAGTAGTCCAGCGCTTGAAGGATTAACACCTGCAAGAAAAAACACAATATTTTATTCAAAAAATTGATCCTAAAATTAGGGGACATAGTCCCACCATGATCACCACTAAAATAACTTAGATACGGAAGCATTGGCATACTGGGTGCGATGCAAACAAAATCGGATGTAACACTAAGTCCTACGAATGAACAAAGAACTAAAGTGCATGAAAAGGAAAAAAAATGGAATGAAATGAGATGTAAAGCAAAAGTAAAGTGCAGCCTCTTTTATTGATTTTTCTTGAGATCAAGTTACAATACATCGCCCCCCTTTTTAGGGGCTAGGAGCATTCGATACAATTGTTACACCAACATATGATACGCTTCCCTTAGGGATCTTTCGCGTGCCCAAATTTGAAATGGGTGGGCCAAACGTCATCGTCGCTTGTATGAGTGCATCTATAGTTACTTTATAACCCTTTTTTGTTGATATAATATGTTCAAAGAAATAGAAAATGATTAATAAAACATGCGGATGGAGGGAAACATGCAATCCCCAAGGCCTCCGGTTAATGCATACATGAAATAATTAAAACAATGATCAAAACATATCATAATAAGATGAAACTTTAATAGAATCATGTAAACATCATCATGAACACACTGCAAAAGGAACAGTCAAGAAATATACTGTATATTTCTAATCACTCTTGGGTGGGACGATTAGGGCTGTCATAAAATGCCCGAAAGTGACCTCCCAAATGTCCCATCTAGAGGAATATAAAACACCTAAAAACTTGGGATTAGGAAAAATAAGGAATTTTGAGATGACCCAAAAGGTCGGATTCTATAGATTCTACCCCGATCACCCTGTATCTTAAGGTGATCCTTGTATGTTAGTGAAAGCGTAAAACAATGAAAACATAGTCAAAACTTATCAGAATGGAATGAAATTTGAATAGCAGCATACAGTAATTACATAAAAAAATATGCAAAATAAATAGTAGAGAAATTAGCTATAGATTTCTAATCACTCCGGGGTGGGGCAATTAGGATTGCAACAGTGCGGGGGGCACCCGAGGGCAGGACGCCCACCGTTTGGGGCTTGGTTTTGACACCAATCCACTTGGGATGGGTCCAAAAACTCCTAGGGGGTTGTTTCAGAAAATTGGGTGTGGTATTGTGTCCAATTATTTAGGTTTTGGGTCTGAATTGTGCTCCTAATGTTCACTCGATAACCTCCCTTCCAAAAGAGAGATCAAGGATGTAGGAAGCACAATGAGGGTGAAGGTATAATTCGGCAGCACTCCATTACTCCAAATGCTCCTGCTTTGTTTTATTTTGGGGTGAGAAGACTCACCATTTTATAGACTTGAAGGTTTGCTTTGAATGTGCATGCAGGGGTGCCACTTGGCCATCATGCCTTGTCAGGGGAGAGAATATTCCTCCTTGATTAAGGGCTCCATGACTGCCTCTATGACTGCATCTTTGAGATTTGAAACACTCAATCAAACTCCCATGCATTGAAGGTGGAGTTGAGTGGCAGATCTAGGCTTCCATTTGTCAAGGTTTGAATTTTTGTCCATGAAACCTACTATTCGCCCCACCCTGGAGTGATTGCTGCTAATCATCCCGAGGTGGGGTGAATAGCATTCTATTCACCCCAGGGTAGAATTAGTAAGTATCAGGGTGCTTGAAAGGTGCCAAATTGACCTCTAACCTTCCAAAACTACTATGGGAGTGGTTAGGACCACTGTTCAACCTATGGGGGCTGCCCTAGGGGCTGCGTATGCCAATTCAGTCAGTGCTTGTAGCCACATGATCAAATTGGTGTTGTTTTGGTGTCTACACATATGATAATTGATATTGAAAATTATTAATGAAGACTTCCTACATATCCTTAGGTGGTGGGGTGTATTTCAATATTCCCATAAATCCTCTCCATCAAGATAAGCAATCTATAAATATTCCATATTTGGCTTGTTTAAGGAGATAATGATCTTGGAGGCTCACTCTCTTTTCCACTTAAACACTGAAATGTTGGACAAACATTTTAGCGGTTTCTTCAAAATTTCTAAGAGAATGACAAGGTAGTTTATAATACTATTCTAATTTCTATCTTCCAAGTATTTTAGAGAAAACATATAATAAAAGTATGTCATCATAAGCAATTTCATGGAAAGTTGTTTGAAACATCCTTATGTATTCTTTTGGATCCTTCATACCCTTATATATTCAAAGTTTAGGTTCAAAAAATTCTTTGGGTATGGTCGATAATCTACCATAGAATCCAAAGGTTTGTTACATATTTGTTTATATAAATAGCTGAAGATTGGTGCTTAAATAGTATCTATTCAATGAGTAAGTTGTTTAACTAATGTTTTTCAATTTTGAATTTCAAAATTTTGATTATTAGTTTACAAAATTAAATATTGAGTTGTAGGTACATTCATCCTAAAATTATTAAAGGGTGGATTATAATTATTGGTCATAGGATTTTGAAATGGAATTTGATTCACATTTGATGTATTCATATTATTATGATAAGGATTATTATGCATATTAGAATAAGGTGGATATTGTGTATTAGATTATGGATGAATTGAAGTGTTATTAATATTAGGTGGAATAGAATAGAGATTGTTAATATTAGGTGTTATAGGGGAAAATATTTACATTAGGATTAATAGAAGATAAAATGTCATTAGCAAAAATAGAATAAAATAGATTATTATTAGGGGGAATATTATTATTTAGGGATGGTTGATAAAATCCCCCTAAATGGGTTGTTATAATCGTAGCATAAATTGGATTAGAAGTAAGGGTTTTAATATTTTATTCATGGGATGTTGATTAGATAAAGGATTATTATTTGATTTATGAAGTGACATGGAACTTGAATTAGGAATTTGTTGATTATTATAAGGACCTACTTCATTAAAATGAATGTCCTTTTCTAAAATTTTTGCCATAATGTGTCTATTTTGCATTAGAAAATTCATAATATGATTGTGATATTTAAAGGTAATTTGATCATGGGATCCCTTTCTAGGGCCAAGTTATCCTATGATTCAAGTATCATCATCTTCATCTATGTTTGAACTTTCTCTTTCAATTTTCTTATCATCATCCCACAAAGGATGTTTATTAGGGTCCATGATTATCTTTATCCTATGAAGAAGGGGATCCATGGTTTAAGAAAATAAGGAGGATTACTTTTTAATATAAATCTTGATTAAAAAATCTAGCAAAGCTACAAATAGTGATATCACTTGGTCCATATACATCAATAATATATCTCAATATACTTGAATTTGGTTGATATACCTACCCCCTGAAATACCTATCAGTACTAGAGGTGACTTGGTTCCATAAACATATGTACATGATGACAAACCTTGAGGTACTATACTAGCAATGAGATGAGGATCAATATTTTTTGGATTCGTGACTCGGTATCAATATTACCACGATGAATTAAGGCAAAAATGATTAAATCTTGATTAGTGATCTAATCTATGTAAACAAAATATGGTGGTCTTTCTTAAGTTTAAATAATTTTTTATCTTTTAATTATGTAAAGGTTTGAAATATTATATGTTGAGATATATTACATTATTTGGTATATGATAGTGTACCCCCATGGTACCTTTATGGTACATTTGTAAATATATAATAGACTAGATTTGAGTCTATAGTTTAGAGTATGATTTATATTTCTTCATTTATGTAAGTATCAATTGAAGGAAATGCACAAGTGTAATACACAAGTGTCTTGTATGTAAGAGTGCAAATATGTAATGTGAGGATGTGCACAAGTGTCCTAGATTATGAGTGCAAGAGTCATGAAGATATGTCCAAGTATTGTAGACTCAATTTTTCATCTTGTATACAAGTGGAAATATGAGAAGTTAAGATTCATGAGACTTGGAAAATGAAGAGCAATAGTCAAGTACCTAAACATTAACATTATTATGGCTATATTATGGAGACAATGATCCATAGGAAAACAAGATTCAATTGCATATCTCATTATCTGATTGTAATAGGAAGTAGACTAATAAAATTTGTATACGTTTTGAGCAATTAATATTGCAGGTTTTCTTCATGCATAGTTCATGAATGATTTAGGCTATTTATATTTATATTTCAATATATAAATGAATGTTATTTGATTTATTATAATTCTTTATATACATATTAGTTTTCTCATATATTTCTACTCATTATAAGATTAATTTTTATCTTTAATATTGTGGCTATTTTATATTTGTGACTTGTGTGATATTATGTGATAACCTATGATATTTCATGGTAGTAAGGATTAAAAATCCAACATTGCAAATAGGTGTTCATGTCGGGTTCATCAAAATGTGAGGAGGTCCACAAAAGTCCTAATGGATTTTCAAGGGCTAAAATCCTTGTGAGTTTTCCTCACCTCAACTAGTGTGTTTGGGTTTTGAGGAGTTCACTAGGAGTGTTCTAAGGATTCACTCCTTATCATAAAGTTTAATTTGTATTTTGGAAAACACATAAGTTTAGATTTTAAGCTCAAAACTAGAATATAAAATGACTTTAAACTACAAATGTATAAGACAAGTAATGCAAAATACAAGAGCTACACTAGTATGAATTTTACTTTGTATGAAGACTAAACCTAATGTACAAGAAAATTAATAATTTTATTTTAATCAAGGGTACAAGAGAATGCGCAAAAAAATCTAACCTAAATGTAAACTACATGCAAGTGATATTTAAAATTCCGAAAGAGTAAGAGGAGATAAACAACTGAAAACTACCCCTATGTTCTTTGATTGCCCTTCAATTTTGTGAACTAGAATCTAATATAAAAGGAAAAAAAGGGATTGATTTTATTCCTTTTGTATTTTCTATAAAAATAGAGAGGAGAGAACAACAATAAGTAATATTTTAGTAAAAATGCTATTAAAATTAACAAATAGAATTACCTCAATGTGTGGCTAAAGCAATATCATACCGTATAAAAATTGACTATAAAAATGATCTCATACCCTACGGAAGCCAACCATGATTTCACAAAAACCTACAAAATTATAAGACGTGAAAATAATATTAGTGTTTGGGGATTTTCTATAGCCATGGGTGAAGCAAGACTTGTGGTTTTGGTAGTAAAACCCCCTAATTCCTGTTAGATGACAAAACTAAATGCATGAAAAATATTGACCTTGGTTTGTAGAGTGAAATCATGATGTTTGGATAGAGAGCATGATATTGCATGGGCTATAGATAACTATAGAGGGAATATTTTCTAACAATATACAAAAAAATAAAGTGTAGAGCAATAGCATGTTTTTTTAGTATGGACTACGTGAAGAACACAAGCTTATACTGAGAGGGGGGTGAATAGTATAATACGAATTTTTACTTTTCTTTACTCAAAAAATATTATCCAATACATCAATGCAATGCCAACAACAATAATCAAAGCAATGCATAAATCACCACACACAATAGAGACACCAATTTAATGTGGTTCACCCAATGTGGGTTACTCCACGGAGAAAATATTTCACTAAAATTTTCTCAACAAATCTCTTGGGAATCATTTCCCTATTAGAATGTTTATGGATATCTATCCAAAGGAGACACCAATCCCATAATACGGTTTGTGGGCACCAAACCATAGGAGACACTAATATCCTTAGATGGTTCACAAATATCTATCCATAAGATAACTCATTATCCTATGCTCTGGATGGTGATTCTATGAAAGACAATTGCCTCCACTACTCTAGCTTGTGGATCTTTCTCCATTTAAGAACTTTGTCCTCTCTACCATGGCTAATGGATATCTATCCATCGGAGACTACTTTTCTCTGCTCTATGACCTCCAAATATTTCTCTTATCCCTACTCAATATCTATCTCAAATCTACACTAAACACAGTCCTTTAGTCTAGCACAAAAATGCTCAATATCTATACCAAATCTACACTAAATATAGCCCTTCGATCTGGCATAAATATGCTAAATCTATGTCTCTAGTTTGCACTAAACATATTCCTTCGGTATAGCATAAATATGCTAAATATTTTTCTCTAGTCTGGCATAAATCTACCCTTAAATCTACACCAAACTATGTCTCAAATCTATCCTCAAACCTTAACACAAATCTTGATATAATAATAAATCAAATCTACTAGATCTATCCCAAGCCTTAATACAAATATTGAACAAATAAATCAATCAATTCTACTCTCAAGTCTTCAAAAATACTTACCTCAAATAATCTCAACAAGTCCTCACTATATTTGTCCAATATTATCAACAAGTCTTCACCAATAATTACCTCAAATATGCTCCACAAGTCCTCACTAGAACTTGTCCAATCTGCTCAACAAGTCTTCACTATGAATTACCTCAAATCTACTCATAAGCTTCAACCAAAGCTCACACAAATTTGTGCTTAAGAATTCACAAAATATTACTCAATTATATCCTTAAGTCCACTCTAGGGCTTGCTCAAATCAACTCACAAGCTTTCACAAAAGCTTATTGAAATCAATTGCAAAACTTGCATAGAAAAATCAACTCAATCTCTTTCATAAAACTTCTTCAATCACTCAATCAAGTTTCACTCAGAATCTTGTTTAAACTTAGAAAAATATAGAGAATGGTTTGATACTCAATATGTTTCACATTAACAACACACTCACAAAACTCAACTTAACATTTTTCAAAAAATCTCTTTAATCACACAAACAAATTTCACTCAAAATTTTGTTTAACCTCAAAAGCATATAGATAATTGTTAGAGACTCAATATGTTTCACTCACAAACACTCAATCACTTCCAAAATATTTTCAAATAAATTTAGAATAAAGAACAATTTGTTTCACAGAACTTGAACTATCACTTCAATGCTTTCAATCAATTATGCTTTTCACTCAACAATTCACTCAATGAAACATAACTTGCTTGCAAACCCTAATCAAGTGTTTCACAATACTTCCAAAAAATCACACTATGGAGCTCAAACTTGAATCAATATGACTTCAAATTCATATAACAATGATACTCATGATATTTCACAAACCCTAGTCAAGCACATGAAAGCTTACTCAAATATTTCCAACAATGCTTATCAAACAATATCACATAACAATGATACTCATGATCTTGTACAAATCCTAGTTCAAGATAGTTCTCAACTTCTCACTCAAATTTTCTCACAAACATTCACCAATCATCCATGTTTAAACTCACTCAATCATTCCCAACAATGCTTATTAAAAAAAACCTTTTCACTCTAGCTTGCACTTCACAACATTTAACAATATTTCACTCACAAGGATGATATGGCCATACCTTTCATTTTGAAGAATATTTGACCTCAAAACCTGTCTCAATCACAATCAATATCTTTGCAAATCTCATTGGTTAGATAGAAAAAATATTCACCCAAATATTATCTCAATATTAATTCACCATTACAAAATTAACAAAACTCAAGTACACCTTATTATCTCCAAACTTATAAAATAAATATTTCAATCATTCAGTTTCATTATAACCCATTTCAAAAATTTAATGCAAGAAGTAATCCAAAATCCTACTTATGTCTCTTTACTCAAAATTGCATTTTCAAATAATTAACTTTATAAAACAATGCAATTTATTTTTAAATCTCAAAAATATTTCTCACTTTTTTCTAAGGTAAAAAAATAATTTACCTTACCCCTTTTAACTCCCTAAGAACTAAACAAAATTAAATACACCACATGCTCATAATGTAGACACATGAAACATGTAATATTTAGGAGAATAATCATATGGATACACCCAAAGAAAATATGAATGATCTTGGACCTCTACAAGAGCTATAAGTGGTCCTAACAGCTTAAAAAGGTTAGTTCTAGCCCATCCAAACTTAGCCACTATCAAGCACAGTGGACACCACACCGAGCCACTAAAGTTGAGAGTGGCCACACCTAGCCACTGATATGAATAGTGACTAGAACCATGCATAGTCGAGCCATGAATAGGGGCCCAGATCATGCAGTCTGACTACATCTTACATTTCTTACAAGCAGATTTTGGTGAGGAACTCTTAGAGTTCCTCCTAACTGCCCCTTCAATGCCAATTTGTAACTAATGCTTCCACCAAAGAAATTTAATTGCATGTTCTCCATGAAGCCAAGATCCAGATCTAGATATAAAATAGGGATGGTCTACATATGGAATCTCCCAAGCAAAGCAAAATATCCATGAATATCAAAATTTTGTGTAGTGAAGCCCTAGCAATTTGAAGAGTGAATCCATACCCATTTGAGGAGAAATGAAGTGTTTTTCGGATGAGATACGTATATGCACTTGATTTTATATCTATTTATTCTTCACCACACATAAGTGTACTGGACACAAAAGGTAACCCTTGAACATAAATTGGAGAAAGGAATCTAGTGCTACAACCCCTAGTTCACGAGGAGAAGAGCTTTATTTTATGACCATTATCATGGACAGTGGCCCGTAGGCATAGCCTAGGGTTTTCAGACATTAGTTTACTAGTTCTAGATTAGATCTGATTATTGCTTTGATTTATTAATTAATTTTGGCTTAGATTATTTCATTTATGCATTGACACTATATTTTTGAGTTTTTTATGCATCTATCACTTAGTTTGTTCTTGCATTTTAATATTATCATGCTCATATATCATGTTTATTAGATCTACTAATAAGAGCCTCTTTTGGAGAGGTTACCCATGCTACTGATAGTGTTCCATTTTTTCTATGCATGCAAGTTACATATTTTACAAGATCGAATCAAGGCATTCAATGCATAAGATCCCTCCAAGGTAAGAAAAGGAGAAGGAGGCATCTATAATCTCTCATACAAGTTCATGTACAAGATCGAGAGGCCTGTGGAAGTGCACCACCCCTTTGCAAGGGGGGATATATTCTTCATAGTTACTTTTCTTGTAGCTTAATATATTGAAATAGGTATCCCTTAGAGGGATCAATATGTAATCAGGACTTTGCAAAGAAATAAATAAAGATATTTCTTTATTTAGCATTATTTTCATGTTATCTATTGCTTTGTGGCTTTATTTTCATTTCATATAATATTTCAAGTAGTGTAAAGGTGGTGCACGATTCTCAAGGTCACATAGATGGTAATCATGGTGGGACCCCCACTAGATTTTTGTTTTCATATATTTTATTGATATTTTCATGCATTTTATATGTGCAGGTTTAGTCACTCTGGTCAATAGCGACCAATAGAGCCTGACTGCTTTTGTAGTCAATGACTAGAAGTAGCTACTCTGGTCGATAGAGGCTATCAAACAAGTGTAGCAGAGGGTAGCCCATTCATCATCAGATGAGGATTTTAGATTGGTGCTGCTCCCTGATTTTCTATATTTATCTGTCTATAATTTATTTTTAAAAAATAGAAAGTGAAATCGTATTTTTTGTTTGTTTTTATTAAGGAAACATAAGAAAATATGAAAGTAAAATGCATTACAACTTTCTAATTTCCTTAGATTTCTTTCAATCATTGCTAGGAACAATGAACCATTGTTTTCAAGGTCTACCCTAGTATCCAATGGTCTGGGTTGTTGTTTGTTTAATCTTGCTTGCATGTGGCCCAACTAGAGGCCATTACATCACAAAGTAGAAAGTGCATTGCACGAAAGTCATTTAGATCAGTTATAAATGCATTTTCTAAAATCAAACATTCTTTTTAGGCATCTAGGTAAATAATCATGGATGCTCTTTGATGCATAGCTTTCTATTATAAAAATATAAAAAGAACCCCACACACCACGTATCACTTTAACACTAGTGAGTTGGAGGTCATGATCAACCACTAGTAGAGATCAACGAGGTGGCTTTCATATCCACTCACTACCTCAAATCCTGCATACCTATTATTATTGGCCAATACCGGCTCCAATATCCATCATAACCCATGGAAAATTTGCACATATCTCTCTTTGAAGAGGTATATCACTGACTGCAAGTGAACTGGGGTCCGGGAGGACCTATTCTCCTTGAATGCGTGTGGAATTCATTACCACATATTATAGGTTGGATTACATGGTCTAGATTTCATCACCAGGTTGCCAAGCTATGAGTATACATGTGAAATCCATTTGAACACAAGAATATCATACAATGAAATGCAAAACACGTGACATAAGGTCTTATTTACATACAACGCATAAAAACACACAAAATATATTAGGGAACACACACTAATCCTTAAATGAGATAAACATATATTTGCTTTGCTTATGTGGTTTGAAATTGACATAATAAGATAATTCATAGTAATTAGGGTATACACATGGAGCAATCACCCTCAATACAAAATCGAGGTAGAAAATGGTGCTTCCCATAGTCACAGTCACAATGGAATTGAGCCACCCACCCAAAATGTCACTAGATAAAGTTCAACAAGTCTTTAGGGTGACAACTCAACCCTTGGAGGGACTCCATGAGAAACCCTAGTGAGAGAGACATATCCTGGTTCCTCTCATGGTATACATGAGGGGGACTCAAGGATTTTATCATTACACAAACATGAGGAGGCATAAAGACATTCATAATCACATAGACATGAGGAGAAATCAAGGCCTCCCTCATCACATAGACATGGAGGCCTCAATATCTCCATCAATACATAGATATGCGAAGGCCTCAAGGCCTCCTTCATCACACAAACATGTGGAGGTATCAAGGCCTCCATCATCACACAAACATGCAAAGGCCTCAAGACCTCCATATTCACATAAACATGTAGAGGCCTCAAGACCTCCATATTCATATAGGCATGAGGATGCATCAAGGCCTCTGTCATCACATAGGCATGTAGGGGCTAAAATACCCCATACATCACATGATACACTTAGGATAGATCATCCCACTGAGGGCTAAGAAACTAGGCCTACATCCAATCACATACTGAGAGCATCTTATAGCCTCCCTAAATATGGGAGGATAACCCTATATTATGAGCTCATTGGTGCTAATGGGACTCCACAGGATCAGCCATAGAGGACCAAAAAGCTTTATGAGTTGGATCAAGTTCCCTAAATACAATCTCAAAGAATCATTGCTACCACACATTCTACCTCAAGAATTTTGCATAGCATAACCACAAGGTACACCAATGAACTAGGGGAAGCTTCAAAGAAGCCCCATAGCACCTACATTGCCTTCGACAATGGGGGTACACAATATAGGTCATAATGCATAGAACAAGTCACCCTAATAGATAAGGGAAAGAACACAGCAAGAGTCTCTTTGAGAGGACTATCCAATAGAACTCCTTATATGGATTTAGAGAGGCATAAAAATTTAGTGGTAGGTCAGTCCAACCACATACATAGGTTATAATAAGCCATGATAAATAAGAGCACTTAGCAGCCCTTGAGCAAGAAGCATGAATAAAAATGTGTCTGCACCTACATGAGCAATGCTTGAGAGAGGAAAAGGTTGAGCATGAAGAGTAAGCTGATAGGCTGGATTAGACCGACTTACACATAGGTGGTGAGGAATACCAACATGATAGACATACCAATTATCATTATGAGAGATGCACTAGATAAGGGGATGAACGCACTCACCATGCCTCACAACATCAACAATACCTGGATCTAGAAAAAATACAACTTAATTATGAACAGGCAAGGATGGAATATTGGGAATATACATATCTTGAACCTCCATTTATGGTTATGGGAGATGAATACAGACACTCAAATCAAGCAAACACAAGATTACCTCCCTTACCACCATGAGTAAACCTTCAAGAACAAGAGATTATTTTTTTGAAGGTATACCAAGTACTTACTAAGAGAGTCAAATATCTTGAGAAGTAGGACACGGTCGAGTAAAATCTAACTTTGATAAAAATACACAACCAACCTATCTTCCCCTTAGTATTGAGTCCTACCTACCCTAGGCACTTTGAGATGCCTAGGATAGACAAGTTCAAGGGAGAGGAAGATGCACAAGAACACATTACCAATTTCATGAATGCATACTTCTAGTTTGATTAGAATGATACCCTAATTCTAATAATATTTATCATGATTTTATCATGTGTATCAACCCAATGGTTTAATCAACTATCCAAGCACAACATCATCAACTTTGAGCAACTAGTGAATGCTTTTCTTGAATGTTTCTCCTTTGGAATCAAGAAGAAGGTGAAATTATCCAATCTCGTGAACTTAAAGCAATATGATAATGAACCAGTTATAGACTATGGGAATAGATGGAGGAAAATCATGGTGAAACTACCATTCTCCATTCCCACTAAAGAGCTCACCCGAATGTTCACAAAGAGCTACACCAAACACATATCATTGCTATTGCAACTATAGTAGTATGAATCATTCGAAGAAGCCTTGGCTCAAGCCAAGATTATAGAGGATATAAAGGTTGATGAAGGAGACCTCAAGATCTAGAACAAAAAGGATTGGAATAATGCCAAAAAAAAAAGAATCAATAGAAGCAGGTCAAGCCTGTTCAAGTTAACCAGGTTGTTTTAAGCATGCCAAAGGGAGGCAATGGCCAACAACTACAAAACTATAAAAATCATCCCCTACTATCCAATTACGACCTAAAGAACAACCAAGGCAAAAATAAGGAGCATCAACCACCTCAATATTTCATGCCTCTATTTGAATTGATGCAATTGATATTTAATCAATTAAGCAAGACACAAAGGATCATATTTTTGGATGTACAACTTATTAACCATAATCATCCCAAGCCCAAGGGATATAGGGAAGATCAATACTACCCATATCATAGAATATAGGGGTATGGCATTGAAACATGTATTAGATTCAATAATATTGTACAAAACATGATTGAGAAGGGTGAGCTAAAAGTTGAAAACACATTAGCACCTGATAATAGAGATATGGGTATATTTAGGAACCCATTGCCAAATCATGAGGTCCCTAGATATCAGGATGCTCAAGTCAACCAAATTTAGACACCCACTCAAGGATGCATAAGAATGCTTGTGATAGTCAACATGGCAACTAGGAGTTAGTGATATGGTCAACCAGAGCCTCTAGTGGCCCCTATACATATCTCATATGCACCTCGTTAGAGACCGATGTAAAAAAATCCTCCAAGTCCCCCAGTGCAACCTGTGGTAATTGTTTGAAGTAGACTAGAGCAAAATCTACAAATGACTCCAGCCAAGTTGTCCATTTATGAACTCATATAACAATCTCCTAGGAACATGGAGACTTTTATAGAGATCTTGAGATCAATCGAGCTCCAGCCCCAAAACCCATATGCATTTACACACTTTATGGGTAACTGAAGCAGTGCCAAGAGCCTGTGATCCATTTCTATAATCACAAAATCAAAATAGTGCCTACTACCATAGTAGACCCACATTTGCATATCATTACATCAATCAATGACATACCCTTCAAGAGGGTTCTAATTGACATAGGCTCATTGGTCAATATTATCACAAAAAAGGCTATAGGGCACCTAAAAATCCCTAGGTCCAACATTGTCCCAACCTCCTATACATTGAGAGATTTCAATGATGCATTATTCTCCATGGTGGGTACAATAGTTCTTCCTATTCAGGTAGGGCAAATTACCATCCCTATGATGTGTCATGTATTGGAGGGGGTAATGTAGTACAAAATCCTTCTAGGGCATCCTTGGATAAGGGACATGCAGTGCATTCCCTCAATATTGCACCAATGCATCAAGTATGTGCATGAGGGAAAAGTTTATGTGGTTTCATAAGATGAATACCCATTTAAATATGTGCATCAGATCGAATTTTCGATGGTATTTCCATTTTATCAAAACATCTATACATAAGGCCTTCATCCTTGACCATGCATCCATAAAACAAGAGAAAATCAATGCAAGGTGACCCATCCACATGGGCACCACCTCCTACATTTAAAACTACTGGTGCTTCTGAGAAGCCTTCAACATCTAAAGCAAAATATACTCATAAGCTAAAAGCACCCCTAATGGATGAAGGATCTAAGGAACTTCCAACTATAGCAACAACAAAAATTACAAATCCCATGAAAGAGGAAGATTCCCAAGACATAGTCAATGAGGTACCTCAACCTGCATTGCCTACTTCATCAACAATTTCATCTACACCGTAGGTGATAGTTCACTTAGCCAACATAGGGTTAGGTAAATATATTGTGCAGAACATGAATTTCATGCCTATCATTGAGTCTACGCAAGACATGGGAAAACCAAGAGTCCCAAAGTTTCCAATAGGAATAGTAATTCCATTAGGGATTCCACCTAACCAAACCAACTTCATCTATGTTGGTTTAGAATGTGCCCATAGTGCTTCTAATATTGAAGAGGATGAGGATGCACCATTCACCATGGATATTCATTACTTATAAAATCTTGAGTTTTCTCTAAGGTACTTTGAGAAATATAATTGGCATGGCTATGGCTTAGATCTGTATGAGCAAGGGCATCATATTCCATTCCAGTCATAGTACCAACTACCTACTGATATGTGGGATCTAGGGTATCAAACATAGATCCATAATGATTCTTTTGTAGCAGCCCTAGATAGACTGAGCTTGGGGTTTGGGGAAGACATTGACTGGAATCCCTATCAAACCCCTAGTAGAAACTACTTGGGTGACATATGGGTGTCTATGGTTAATATCGAACCACCTGATGAGTATAACCATGATTCCTCTCTTGAAGCACACCCATCAAGAATCATCCTATGGGAGGATGAGCCAATCCATGGATATAAGCAAGAGGAAAATGAGTATGTTTCAATTGAAGACAAAGATAATACCAAATTTGTTCATCATGGGCCTCAATATTTGTAAGACCTCACTTGGTCTGGCCATGCAAAGAGTGGGTACATTTTGGATGAGAGTTGCTATGAGTCAGAGTACTCAACTGAGATGGCCTTCTTGAGACATGAACATAAAATTTTAGGGCCAATAGTAAATGCTAATGGATTCTTCATAAGTGATGATGATTATGAAGATGATACTAAGATGGCCTATCTTAGGCATCAACTACCAAGTCACGGCCCAATTCCAATGGGTAGGAATAAGGGTTTCTTCATAAGCGATGATGACTTTGAGGATGAGACCAAGATGGCTTATCTTGGGTCTCATAATTTATGTCAAGTCAATCTACTTGTTGAGAGATAAGCGATACTCTGCACCATAGATCCCGAACTTCATTTCCTAGGAAGACCAAAAAATCTAAATTTCATATATCACATGGTATTATCAAACCCGCTAACATTTAGAGAGATGATATAGCCTAATGATACAATAATATCATCTATCCATAGACTAGATCCTAAGATCCCCATGCCCCTAGAGCCACATATTGGGTATGGAAGATAGATCATTAAGGAAGAGTTTCACCCAAGCGGTCCTAGATATTTCATCCCATACATCAACATGATCTCCATTGATTTGACCACTCCACTTCATAACCCAATAGATCCTTCAAAACCATTTTATCTTAACTTAGATGCTATTGATTGGGATCACAATGATTCACCCCTAGAGCCTGAATATTTCTTTCCTAATGAAGAAATGCTACAATCATTCCATTTTGCACCAGGCTATGCACATGATGTCTATTATACTGATTTTGACCATGATTCAATTGAACCTTTAAATCCAGAAGATGACATTCATTTAATCCCTACTCCTCACCAGCTTGAGGAGGGGTCACATATGGCAATAGACGAGACTTTCAAAGTGGAAATCAGTGATGACCCTTCTAATACAAAGAAATTCAAGTTTAGATAAGTCTTATATCTAGAAGAACATACCATCATTATTCCTCTATTGAAAGAGAGACCAAGTATATTTTCTTGGACCTAAAAATATATGTCAGGACTAGATCCAAAATTGGTTTTCCATAACCTTTTGCTAGACCCTGCAAACAAATTGATAAAGCAAAATCTCAAAAAGATGCATCAAACCATCACTTTGATGGTAAATAATGAGTTGTAGAAACTATTGGATGTAATATTTATTGTTCTCATCTACTATCAAAAATGGGTATCAAACATGGTGTCTATAGGAAAATCTGATGGAAGAATCCGCATTTGCATAAATTTCAGGGATCTCAATAAGGCAACATCCAAGGATTCATTCATGTTGCCTAATATAGATGCTCTTGTAGACACAACTATAGGTCATGAGATGCTCTCCCTAATGGATGGATTTTTTGGTTACAATAAGATTTGGATTAAACCCATAAACCAACATAAAAATACATTCACCACTCCATGGGGAATATTCTGCTACAAAGTAATTCCATTTGGTCTTAAAAATATTGGTGCCACATATTAGTGGACTATGACATATATTTTCCATGACTACATGCATAATATATTAGAAGACTATATCGATGACTTATTGGCCAAGTCATTACTACATGAAGAGCATGTTGAGATCCTCAAGAAGGTCTTCGATCATCTGATTGAGCACAATGTCAGGTTGAATCCCAAGAAATGCATCTTTGGTGTAACTTATGGAAGACTCTTGAGATTCATCATTTCTAAATGAGGCCTCAAAGTAGACCTAAAAAAGGTAAGGAATATCCTAGAAATGGTCCCACCCACTAACATAAAATAGGTGAGAAGCTTATAGGGCAAAGTAGCATCCATAAAGTGATTCATCACACAACTATTAGATAAATGTCAACCCATGAATTGACTACTATACAAGGGGATCCCATTCCAGTGGGATGAAGAGTATCGGTAAGATTTTTATGAAATCAAGAAGTACCTAATAATATCTCCAGTCCTAGTCTCACCAAGGTTGGATGTGCCATTCCTATTATATATCCACTACTAATTTTCCTTTGGGCACCATGTTGGATCAAAAGAACATGCAAGATAAAGAACAAGCGATATATTACATCAACCGCACCTTGGTGAGCTACGAGGTAGGATATGCATACGTAGAAAAGTTGTGCCTAGAAAGAAATTATGCCACTACATGTTGAGCCATACGACATATGTGATATCCAAAAAAAACCCTTTATAGTATATTATGAGCAAGATATATCATAATACACATACTGCAAAGTGGATCATGCTATTAACAAAATTTGACCTAGAATTCATAAGCCAAAAGTCCATCAAGGGATAAGTCATAGATGATAAGTTGGCTAAGGTACCTCTTCAGAATGGTAGGCCCCTCACCATAGAACTTACTAATGATGTAGTCTTTACATTATTAGAAGCACCTACACTTGAAGAACCTGAAAATGAAGCTAACATGACTTTGTTCTTCGATGGTTCGAAGTGTGAGAAAGGATGTGGTGTAGGGATTATATTTTTCACACCACAAGGTGCTCCAATGCCCTTGTAATTTAACTTAGACTTCCCCTACATAAACAACAACATCGAATACAAGGCCCTAATATTGGGTCTCTAAACAATTATCACTATGAAAATCAAGATGTTAAATATCTTCGGTGACTTCCTCCTCATAGTCAACCAAGTCAAGGGACTATTTCAATGGAGGTTTCCAATCCTAAAATCTTACAAAGAGCTTGTTTAAACCTATCTAGCCCAACTAGAATGGTACAACATCAAGTCAATCCCTCATTCATAAAATAGATTTGAAAACACCATGGTATATTTGGGATCCTTGATCCCTCAAAATCTATCTGCTAATTTCACTACCATTCATGTGAAAATGCTCTCGCACTCAGTAATACAGTGTGAGACCTTTGATAATAAAGAATAAATCAACATGATTCATATAAAACCAGACCATGACTATTTCTATAAAGCCAAAGACTTTTTAAAGAAGGCATCTTGGGGGTCCTTGATCTCATAGGGTCTTGCAGAGAATGGAACCTTCATTTACCACAAGGTTGTTTCTCAATCTGCATTTTTACACATCAAATTGTAGGAGGAATAATTCATATTATCTATTAAGGATATAGCTTTTTAGGATTGGCTATCCCAATTACAAGATTTCTAGAGATTTGGAATTGTCCCATAGGGACTGTCATAGGCTAAAATATGAGAATTTAAACAAAAAGTGAAAATATATGTCTTGCTAGGAGGTATATTTTATTGTCGAAGCTATGATGGAATCCTCCTTCATTGCTTAGAGCCCCAAGAATTAGCTTGGGTGATTTTGTAAGCTCATGAAGGTACATGTGGTGGCCAATTTAGCGGCATGGCCATCATCAAGTGCATCCTTTGAATGAGATATTACTAGCTCACCATGGATAAGGATTTTTGTGAGTATGTCAAGAAATGTGTTAAATGTAAATATCATGCAAATCTAATACACCTGCCATATCAAGCCTTATAGCCCATTCAGGCCACTTTGCCATTTTTTCAGTAGAGTTTCAATCTAATCAAAAATATTTCTCCCCTATCTTCAAGTGAAAACATGTTTATATTAATGACAACTAAATACTTAACCAAATGGGTGGAAGTGATTATATTCACATCGATAATTGGACCACAAATTATGGAGTTGATACTTCACAACATCATCTATCATTTTAGGGTCCCCTTAAAAATAAACTTGGATAATGGTCCGTCATTCAAAAACAAAAATGTGTGAACTTTAATGACAAAATACAACATTTAGCATAGTTTTGCGATGCCATACTATTCACAGGAAAATGGGCAAGAAAAAACCTCAAACAAGACAATAGTAGCCATCTTAAAGAATATGATGAAAGAAAATCATAAATATTAGCATCTAAAATTACTCCTTGCATTATGGGCTTACAGGACTAGCGTGCGGACGCCCACTAGGGCAACATAATTTTTGCTTGTGTATGGCACTGATGCCATTATACCCTTAGAGTTGGAAATTCCAACATTGCACATCGCCTTGAAAGAGTTCATCAATGAAAACACTACATGGCAAGCTCACTTGGATCATTTGAACCTTTTGGATGAATGTTGCATCAATGCTCTTGAGCATATTTGCATTTATCAGGATCGTCTAACATGATTTTATAACAATAATGTCCATCTAAGAGACTTTAATATTGGGGATCTTATGCTTAAATAAAACCAATAGAACTAAAATCTTCCCCTACACCTACGAGATAAATTTATGGCCAATTGGACAGGTCCTTATATCTTCTCTAAGAAGATTGGACCTGGGGCATATTGCATAAAGGTGTTGAGGAGCTAGAGCCTCTCTAAATTATTCATCTGAGTATGTTTCACTCATAAGAATGATAAAACACAAAAAAATTCAAATAATCCAAAAAAATATCATAAAAATTTAAAAATTTCAAAATCACAAAAACAATAGAAAACCTCAAAAAAGAAAGGCTCCAAAGGCAGCATAGCACCTTTTGTCAAATCATAAAAATCTCCAAAGGTATATTAAAGCTCTTTGATCAAATCAAAAAAGGCCCCAAAGGCAGCATATCCCTTTGGTCAAATCACAAAAGGCTCCAAAGGCATCTTTAAATCCATCACCATCCATAACCCATGTGTGTAACTATGTTTTTCAACACAACCCCTCCTATTGCTATAAGAAATATACTAGGGTTTTTCGGTCACTCAGCCATACCTAGTGGTTTTATCAAATTTTGTAGAAATCTATCTTCACTAGCAGAAGGTGAGGTCTAGTTGTGGTAGTACCTAGCATATTATAGAATCCTATCACTAATAAAAAACATTAAGATCCTAGTTGGAACAAGGGAAATATGAATTCTACAAAGTGGTACTAGGCATCCTAAGCGAAAGGTTTCTACTTTTCCACCTTGTGATGTACACGGTCTAGGATTTTGATCATTGGTAAAAGGACAAGATCCTCCCTACCTGAAGACATCCCTTGCTTTCATCAAAATAAGCAAAAATCTTGAAACAAAGAAAAATCCCAAAAAAAATTCAAAATAAATAGTGATTATCATCACTACATAAATCCCTTCCTCAAAATAAAAAATAGAAATTCAAAATAAAAATTTATTATCATCACTAAAATATGAGCAAGTATCCCAAATAAATATGAATAAAATAAGGGGGTGAAGAGCTTGAATCCCTGGAATGGTCAATCTCCACAAAACCAATTGAGTGATCCCTAATCCAAAAATGGGCTGCATGAATCCCACTTGGCATTAGGGTAAGATCAAAGAAATTTGTAAAAAGGGCTAGCTTTAGGTGTCCCTGTATCACCTAGTGGTCTAATCCAACCGAGTCCAACCTAGGATTAGGATAAAACCTTCGAGGATCCCCAATACAACAATGGGATAAATAAATCTTACCTAGAACTAGGGTATGCTTATGTTTTATCTAATATATTCATTTACACACCAAAGTATAATGAGTATCTAGGTCTTCATAACAAAAGCTTTATATTTTAGGAGTCTTGTATGGTCAATATATAGCTTTTGATGGAGTAACTAGGGTATTTGAGTCTCATGGAAAACCTCAAAAATCCCTTGATAGCAACAAATAACGTCATCAATTAGATCATAAACTTTATTTAGGAGGTTTTATTCATTAAACAGTGTGCATGAAATAGGATAGATAGCATATGAGTACCAACCATGAAATTTAGATGGTCACTGACTATTTTGGGTATATATTTTAATTTACAGAAGCTTATAAAGAAAGTACATACATATCACATCATCTCATATCCTATAAGATGTTTAAATGATTAATTATTATTATAAGAATTATTATTTATTCATGATTTGTATACATTATGTGGTGTCATCCATTAGATTTTTGAACTCATATCACATGCATTCCTTATGTTTTAAGTGATTAAAGCATACAAGTTCATTCACATTATATCATCATAATCATAGTGCATTACACACATCGCATTTACCATATCATATAAACATAAATTAAATGCATACCATTAGATCAAAATTAAATATGCATTTAACAATAAGCACTGCATCCATATATGCATACATCACCATAATGCATCTATACATCTAGATCATACCATCTAAGCATACATCCATCACATAGCTAGAGCATGTAAATCAATACATCACATCATATAGCATAAAATCATAGTACTACATCACATAAACATAAAAAAAAACATATGAATACACATAATGAGTCTTGAAAATAATATCATATATATGTGTGTCCAATAAGTACATAAGAGTAAAAAACTGCCCATAGGCTACTACTGTGTAGGTCATATGACCTTACACTAAAAAATAAAGGTAAAATAATAAAGCCATAAAGTTGGGCCTGTGCCCCCTACCTCACATCTATCCCTAGCTCTGTCCCTATGAGAATTGTGGGAGCTAATCTACATAGTACTATCTATATGGGTTCTGGTATTATGGATAGGTCAGACTGAAGATTTCCTTGATGTACTCTGCATGCTTTGTTGTGAACCACCTACCGTAGGTCTCTCCTAAGGAATGGAATATAGCATCTGGATCTGCATCTATAGAGAGGAATTTTAAGCAACATCTCCTATGATCTAAGCATCACACTTCTCCTAATGACCCTATAGGTACCTGGTATCTACCCCTAGATCCAAACTTGTAGGTCCCTACACAATAGAAGTAGTTGGCACAATCTATCTCAGGGTAGCATCCCTCTCAACCGTAAGCTGATCAATACTAATTTGTGCCAAGTCTATATGCATCTATAGAGTGGTCCTATCCTCATAAAATATCTTGATCTATGTCTAAAGCCTAGAAATTGTAGTCCCTCTGAAAGATCTAGATCTAAGCTGACTAAAGCACAACCTCCATGCGGTGTAACTGAGCCTCAAGAGGAGACTCCTCCTCATATAGAGCTAACTCCTCCTCATTGGGAGAAATATACTCCTCGACCACTTACTACTCTATAGCATACCCCTATTCATCTATTCAAACCTACACTCAGTGCCCATTAAGATCCCCTTTGGTAGCTGCCTCATCTCTATCCTGACCTAAGCTGCCATTGCCATGCCAAGGTCATGTGATCCACCACTGGGTGTATGCCTCTATGACCCTAGAATTTGCAATACCAATATCTACTACAAGAAGATCATCATCCTCTATGATTACTGTAACTCAAGGTAGTGGAAGATCTCACTTTACAGTAATATGCCTGTATAGAATAGGCTCTAGGGGTACATCCTATTGTAGGTCATACTATCAGAGCATCCAAGAATAGTGGAAGAACTCCTTGATGTCGTCCTTATAGCCAATAACCCATCGATCATGCCTAGTTTGAGTCGTGAACTTGTCTACCTCTACCCAGGTAGGGCAATCATGATATGACCTCCAGATGATGTCCTTGGCCTGTAGGCTAGTCAGAGATACTATGTAATGAGAAATCTCCCCTGCAAAGTTCTGAATCTTGTGCTCCTCATGGTCTCGAGACCACATACCTCTGTAGCATTAAGCCACATATACTATGTTAGTAATATCAATTGGTAGTCCTCCTGGATGGTCCACCTTGATGTGCTTTCATCCCTAAATATAGAGGAGCAAGCTATAAGTAATGTTGGATCATCCGTGGCAATAATTTCGATAGAGTTCATCATAGCACTAGGACAATAGTGCACTCCCCCAAACCATGATGATAGACTTTACACTATCCATCAGGTCTTGGACCATAGCTAGGAGGTTCCATGGGAACCTCACTCCATAGCAGTAAGGAAAAAGCATATTACGTATAACCATCATCAAAAATACCTATCACTGAGAGAAGACATCCTCCTGATACCACCGATCCATAGAGATCCTACTATGATGACAATAACAAAACACAACTTCATGTGCTCCAAAGACTCCTTTGAAGATTACATCTCGGGTGTTAGCGGGAGAAGACATAATGGGGACTCTATCAAAGGTGATATGAAAGATCCTATAGATATCCTCTAGTGTGATGGTCATATCTCTCATAGGGAGATGGAATGTGTTAGTCCTAGAATCCCACCTATGTTCTAAGGTAGTAAGGTAGGCCTGATCCGACATGATCATTGGAAGTCTAGTAATGTACTAAATCTCGTGAGCATCAAGCCAATCCAAGTTTGTGTCATCCATATAGGGGAGAAGATGCATGAGAAATCTAGGGTCTCAAGCCTACACAGACAAGATCTAAAGAGTGTAAAGTAAATACATAAATTAAATGCACTTAAATCTAAAAGGAGAAATAAAAAATGGTGCAAAATTTATCTAAGATAAACCTAAGGTTATGAAGACAATGACTGAATGCATCTAAAAATAGAAAAATTAAAAACTAAACTTATGAAATCCAAAAAATCAATTAAAACCCTTAAAAATATAAAAATTTCAAAATTTAACCTAAGGTCACATAGTTTCTTATGCCAGGAGCAACCATGTAGTGGCCATTGAAGCCGATAATGGCCATCCGTCAATGGTTAGGAAAAATGACTGTTGGGATTCAATATGGCCACTAACAGTGATAGCGGCCCATATTTGGCCATTTAGGGGTCGCTCTGAGTGTCAACGGCCATGGGAATACACTCCAATGATGTCTCCCCTCAGCCAAAAATTAAAAAAAAATGAAAAATATAAAAACTAAGCTAGACCCACTAAAATTAACCTAAACCTAAGCCTATCTACGATTTCAATTTATTGCCAATAGGTTTAGTTTTGTTCATTTACTGGTTGCTTAGTGCAGTTCATTTTACCCAATAAAAAAAATAGAGATCTAGGGTTTGATAGTACCCATGAGTCATCAACTCCTCTACTTTTTTAGGCCTCATCCTGCTATGCTATGGTGTCCAAATTTGGCAACATCCTAAATCACAATAAGTCACTCTCAACTTAGAGCTCAAAAGTGCAAATTGACAGTTGGCAATAATGAAAAGTCAAACCTTAAAAGTTTCTTTTATATTTTTAATTTATGCCTTGGCCGCTGTTGACATTAGTGGCCCAAAATTGATGGTTTTTGGACCTAACAACGACCATTAAGAGGCAATTAGGGTCGGTTGGACTTGACAAAGACTAGGAAACAAAGATAAATTCACTCAATTTCTCAACATGAGACATCTCAAAATGGGTCATTAAAAATACCTATTGGTCTGAAACAATAAAAAATAATCAAAATCCAAAAATATTATAAAACTCAATTAACACAAAACAAATCAGATAACATACAAATCTCAATTGAGCCTCGTATTCAGTTATTTACTCTATACACTTGGCAGTTGCAACGACTTGCACTCCATGTGATCCGGCAAGATGAGTAAATTACCATAAGGACACTTGGGGTAAATTAGTTATTGTAGAATTGAGATGCTTCACTTTAATCTTGAAGAAGGCCATGGCAATCGTACTACCCCATGGGAATGAGGAAATATCTCATTTCTTCTATAACATTTTTGTAATGATTAAACAAAAGATAAAATAGAATTCCATCATCTTGATTTCCTAAGAAGGCCATTACGACTGGACTGCTCCATGGGATAAAGATGTAGAGTTATTGTAAATGGTTGAAATAACACCTGATATGGGACCTACCCTATAACAACAAAGTAAACCTCTAAAAGGATCCAAATCATTCATCACGGTCAAGTGACTTGTCACTTTATTTCATTGTCCTTCCCTCATCGTCTCGTAGTTTGAGGGGGTAGTCATAATATAATGTAGATCACATTACACTAGCAACACCAAACAAATGATACACAGGTATTTTTCCTTTGAACCAGTCAGAGAATCCAACCTTTCATTACTTTCATGCCAAAAATAAGGATACAAGAGAGAAGCCCCTTTACAATTTCGAAAATTCCCTCAAATACCCTATTTTTCCTTTTTCCCACCTAAAACCATTCAAATTGAAATTTGAATTTTGAGGGCAACTTGTCGAGGTGTTAACTTCACACTCATTGACCCGATTGACTATTACAACATGTTTTTGAAAATGGCATGAAATGAGATAAGCGGGGCGGACCTTGGCTCTTCGCGTTAAGGCTCGTGTCTAGCCAAAAATCCTCAAATTCGACCTCTAAGACCTTCAAAAATCTCCTGCAAGTTTTACTAGTTTTACAAAATAAAAAATAAAAAAAAATTACAATTTTTTTTTTTTTGGGTGATGCAAGATCACTCTTACACCACTGGATGCTCCTGCATCAGACACCCAGGGTAATTTTGAGAAGTGACCTTCACTTCTCTATTGTTGGAAGAAAACTAAGGCATTCAACCTCAGCCTTCGACAACCAAGATGAATCTTCAATAGATCTACCTTTCCACTTAACCAGATATTCTGCATACTGCCTATTTCTGGTACTTTTGCCGATGCATGTATCCAGGATCTCTTCTATCTCTTCTGTATCTGGAGTAGATGCTGGAATATTCCACAATTCTGCTACTGGCCCCTCACCATTGTCTCCTTCATGGTATTCTACCAAATCTGAAATGTTAAAAACAGGTGATATGTTAAGCCCACTTGGCAATTCCACTTCATATGCATTGCCTGAATCCCGTTTTTCTATGATTTTGCATGGTCCAAATTTCTTCATCTTCAACTTGTTATAGGTTTTAGCAGGAAACCTTTCTTTTCTCAAATGGACCATAACTTCATCTCCCACTTCAAATTCCTTAAATCGTCACTTTTGGTCTGCCCTTGTCTTATATTGAGTATTCATCTTAGTAATATGCTTCTTTACTTCTTCATGCAAGCTCTTCAGATGCTCTGCAAAGTCCTCAGCCTCAGCACTGCACTTTTTCCTTGTATCCATCCTCCTCAACTCAGAAGCATTTCTTGGACTGCTCCTATATATTATCTGGAATGGAGATTTGTTAGTACTCCTGTTGATAGAATTTTTGTATGCAAATTCCACCTGTGGCAAAACCAAATCCCATCCCTTGGGCTTATCTCCTATCAAGCATCTCAATAGATTACCCAAAATTTTATTCACCACCTCTGTTTGTCCATCAGTCTGTGGGTGGTATACAAAACTAAATTTCAAATCTGTCTTCAATTTCTTCCACAAGGTTCTCCATAAATACCCAACAAACTTGGTATCTCTGTCAGAAACTATACTCTTTGGTAGACCATGAAGTCGTACCACTTCTTTGAAAAATAAACCTGCAACATGAATTGCATCATTATTTTTTTGTTCGGGAATAAAATGTGCCATATTTGAAAACCTGTCAACCACCACAAATATGGAGTCATTTCCCCTCTGTGTCCTTGGTAGGCCAAGAACAAAATCCATGTTGATGTCCTCCCATGGTCTCTCTGGTAGATGTAATGGCTGATATAATCCAGTGTTCTATCTCACACCCTTTGCCATCTGGCATACTCTGCAACTTTGCACAAACCTCCTCACATCTTATTGCAACTGTGGCCAATAGTAGTTCTCACTAACAAGGGCAATGGTCTTATCTCGACCAAAGTGTCCAGCAAACCCTCCACTGTGTTTCTCCTTGACTAGATTCTCCCTCATTGAACTCCTTGGAATGCATAATTGATTTCATCTAAACAACATTCCATCTTGGATCAGAAAATCCAACCACTTAGTCCTATACAAAGTAACAGGTGCCAAGCAAGCCCTCCAAGCCTCTGTAAAATTAGGATCTTCAGGGTACAAACCCTTAAGTTCATCAAACCCTACAACTTCCACCTTCATTTCTATCAACAAACATTGCCTTCTACTTAAGGCATCTACAACTCTATTTGAATTTCCACTCCTATGCTTCAACACAAAGGTATAACTCTGTAGAAACTCAACCCACTTCAAGTGCCTTTGATTTAGCTTCCCTTGGCTATTAATATACTATAAGGCCTGATGATCAGTATATAGAACAAAATATTTTGGCAAAAAATAATGCCTCCACTTCTTTAGAGCCTAAACTATAGCATAAAACTCTTAATCATAAACTGAATACTTCTTCCTAGCATCATTGAGTTTCTCACTAAAATAAGCAATAGGTTTACCTTCTTGACTCAATACAACTCCTATGGCACTACCACTAGCATCACAATCTACCTGAAATACCTTATTAAAATCTGGAAGTGCCAAAATAGGTTGCTCTGTGACCTTCTTCTTCAACATATCAAAGCTCTTATCTACTCCTAAGGTCCACTTAAATTCTTTCTTATCCCCTCTCATTGTTTTTGTAAGGGGTGCACAAATACTGCTGAAATTTCTAATGAATTTTTTGTAAAAACTTGCTAGACCATGAAATGATCTTACCTCAGTTATGCTTCTTGGAGTAGGCCATTTGATGATAGCCCTCACCTTTTTTGGGTCCATTTTTAGACCTTCGACTGAGATGACAAATCCCAGATACACTAACTCCTTCTTCACAAAACTACACTTCTTCAAATTAATCAACAACCGCTCCTCCCTCAACTTCTCAAAAACCCTTCTGATATGCATCAGGTGCTCTTCTAGGGTCCTACTAAATATTAAAATGTCATCCAAATAGACAATGACAAATTTTCCTAAAAACTCCTTCAATACCTCATTCATCAGCCGCATGAATGTGCTTGGCGCATTGGTTAGCCCAAATGGCATGACCAACCGCTCATACAAAGCCTCTCTAGTTTTGAAGGCTGTCTTCCACTCATCTCCTTATCTGACATGAATCTGATGGTACCCACTCTTCAGGTCAATCTTTGTGAAGTACTTGGCTCCACTCAAACAGTCCATAATATCATCCATCCTTGGCAATGGAAATCTGTATTTTATGGCGATCTTGTTAATAGCTCGAGAGTATGTACACATTCTCCGCTCTCCATATTTCTTTGGTGCTAGTACTACAGGTACTGCACATGGACTCAAGCTCTCTTGAATCAGTCCCTTTTTTCAGCAACTCTTGGACTTGCCTGTTTAGGTCCTCACTTTCTACAGGAGTCATTCTATGGGCTGCTTTATTGGGTAAAGTAGATCCTGGTACCAAATCTATATGGTGACTAATCTTCCTCACTGGTGGTAAACCCTCAGGCACATTATCTGATATAATATCTAGAAATTCTTCTAACATACCTAAGACTTCTACTGGGGTATCTTTGCATTCTTCTTCCCTAACTCTAGGAATTAATGCATAGCACATATGCTCATGCTTCAAACCATCAAAAAATGTCCTCCCTTCAACTAAACAGATTCTAGCACTGCTACATACCTTTTCATCCACCTCCTTTAAGGGCTTCAACTTATGGCGCACTCCATTATTTTTCAAGGAGTAAGTGTTGGCACGACCATCATGCATTGCACACCGATCAAACTGCCATGGCCTTCCCAAAAACAAATGACAAGCATCCATAGGAAGGATGTCACACAGGACCTCATCACGGTAATTCCCAATATTAAATTTTACCAAGCATTGCTCACTGACCAAAGCCCTATGGTCCTTTTGTAACCATGCAATCCGATATGGATGCGGGTGTCTCTTCCTCTCTAATTGCAATTTGGTAACCATTACTTCTGAAACTAGATTATCTGTGCTACCATTGTCTATGATAATATTATAGATCTTACCTGCACATTTACACCTTGTGCAAAATAAGCTCTTTCTTTGATCTGGGTCTCTCTCCTCATTCAACAAGGCTCTCCTTGTGATTAGCACTTCTCTTTCTACTTCTTCAGAGTGCTCAGATTTGGAACCTTCATCAATGACCGTAGCTCGAGCATTACCTTCAGGCCTCCTATTTGTCCTCTCTTGGTGTTGTGGACACTTGTATGCTCGATGTCCTTCTTTGCCACAATGGAAAAAAGTTCCATGAAATCCTCCTCTTCCAAACCCTCTTCCAGACCTTCCTCTTCCTCTCTAGTAACCATTGTTCTGATCACGGGGGCGGTAAGCATTATCTCCCTTTTGGTCTTGACTACTGTTAGCTTCTCCATTCTTCTTATAATCTTCATTTCGTCCTCCATTTATTCTTCCACCAGTTCTTCCACTGTGAAATCTTCCTCTTTGCTTGCTCTCAAACCTTCTGTTCAACTTCTCTTCAACCCTCAGGGCAAATTGGTAAGCATCCTCTATGGTGGTCATCCTGACCAGACTTAATTCCTCTTGAATACTTGCTCGTAACCCATTAATATAACGGGATACCTTCTCCTTGTTGGCCTTTGAATGGCCTGTTCTGATTACAATTTTATAAAACTCCTCTGTGTATTCTTTAACAGACTTACTTGATTGTCTCAAACCTTGCATTTTATTTAGTAGATCCAACTCATAGTCACCTGGGATGAACTGCCTCTTCAACTTCTCCAACATCTCGCTCCCATTTTGTTATCCTTTATTTTCCTATTTTATTTTTGTCTAGTTGCACTCCCTTCCACCAAATGCTGGCATGACCCTTCAGCTTGGTCTTAGCAAAATTGACCCTATCAGGATCTTCAACCTCATCATACTCAAAGTATTCTTCCAAATCATTGATCCAGTCAATCAACTCCTCTGGATCAAGATTTCCAGAATATGTAGAAACCTCCATATTTGGTATCTTTCCAATCTAAGATATGGCTTTGTATAACCTAGCTTGTGTAGGATCTACTGCCTCTTCTTCTTCCTCAAACTGGTCCTCTTCTTCTTCAACTTCATCTTCACTACCTTCTTCTCTCCTTGGCTCAAACCCTCTACGCAGCCTCCTCTTGCAGAGCCTGAACTTACCTTTGCAAAGCTCTGAAATCATCCTCTGGCACCATATTTCTCCCACCACCATGGTTTCTTCATGGAGGCATTCTACTCACTTATCTCACAAACCCTAACCACAGATCCTGGTGTAAACTGCATCATGTCCGACGATCTGTTTACACACTCAGGAACTCCCACTCTGATACCACTTGATGTAGATCACGTTACACTAGCAACACCAAACAAATGATACACAGGTATTTTTCCTTTGAACTAGTCAGAGAATCCAACCTTTCATTACTTTCATGCCAAAAATAAGGATACAAGAGAGAAGCCCCTTTACAATTTCAAAAATTCCCTCAAATACCCTATTTTTTCTTTTTCCCACCTAAAACCATTCAAATTGAAATTTGAATTTTGGGGGCAACTTGTCGAGGTGTTAACTTCGCACTCGTTGACCCGATTGACTATTACAACATGTTTTCAAAAATGACATGAAATGAGCTAAGCGAGGTAGACCTTGGCTCATCGTGCCAAGGCTCACATCTAGCCAAAAATCCTCAAATTCGACCTCTAAGACCTTCAAAAATCTCCTGCAAGTTTTACTAGTTTTACAAAATAAAAAATAAAAAAAAATTACAATTTTTTTTTTTGGTGATGCAAGATCACTCTTACACCACTGGATGCTCCTGCATCATAATATCAACAATCATAATTAAAATTAACAAAATATCACTCAACCATGTCAAATTGCATTCATATTATGAATCATTGCCAATAACTATCATAAGCTTACCCTTTGTTGGGGAAAAAAGTAAACATGATAGTTAAGTTTGTAGCTCTCCTCCTTTCGAAATTATAGTAGCACTGAAGCTACATGATTTCCTGATGGACATATGTAATATTTTTCAAATTTAAGCCTACCATCTTATTGAAAGCAATGATTCTAGGATGCACACCCTTTCTCATGACTAGGGCATCCAATGTTAATCATATCAATGATCATCACACAACCTACAATGTGGTCCTAGGTGGTCTATTTTTTCTTTGCACTATTTTTTCCCATAATGCATCCCAAAAAGGGGCATATGTAGACACCTAAAACATGTCATGTTTAGGTGAATACTCATATGGACACACTCAAATACCATATGAATGATATTGGACTTCTACAAGAGCTAGAAATGGTACTAACCACTAAAAAATGGTAGTACTAGCCCATCCAATATTAGTCACTATCAAGAACAGTGACTGCCACACCTAGTCACTAAAGATAAGAGCAGCCACACCTAGATGCTAATTTGAATAGTGGCTAGTACCATGCATAGTCTAGCCATGAATATAGGCCTAGATCATATAGTCTGAGTGTATCTTGTATTTCTTGCAGATAGATTTTGGAAAGGAAATCCCAGATTTCCTCCTAACTGCCCCTTCAATGCCAATTTGTGACTGATGCTTCCCCTCAGGATGGTTAGTTGCATGCAAATTTGGATTTTTGCTTCTCCAAGAAGTCAATATCTAGATCTAGATCTGAAACAGGGATGGTCTACATATGGAATCTCCCAAGCAAAGCAAAAGATCCATGAATATCAAAATTGTATGTAGCGAAGCCCTGGTAGTTTAGAGTGAATCCACACCCCCTTTGAGGAGAAATGAAGCACTTATTGGATGAGCTACATCTACACACATGCTTTTAGATTCGTTTATTCTTCATCGCCCATCAGTGTACCAGACACAATAGGTGGCCCTTTAACATCAATTGGAGCAAGGAATCTAGTGCTACAACACCTAGTTCACGAGGATAAGAGCTTCATTTCGTGTTTGTTGTCATGGACTGTGGCCCACAGTCATATCCTAGGTTTTTTAGATATTATTTTCCTAGATATATATTAGATTTGATTATTGATTTGATTTATTAATTAATTATGGCTTAGATTTGATTTCATTAATGCATTTACACCATATTTTTGAGTTTTCTATGCATCTATCACTTAGTTTGTGCTTGCATTTTAATATTATCAATCTCATATATCATGTTTATCAGATATACTAATAAGAGCCTTTTCTAGAGAGGTTTCTCATGCTACTAATAGTG
The DNA here is from genome assembly GCA_028583015.1 of Wollemia nobilis. NCBI lineage: Eukaryota > Viridiplantae > Streptophyta > Pinopsida > Araucariales > Araucariaceae > Wollemia > Wollemia nobilis. Next base: position 3,193,985 of record JAQPPZ010017052.1, on the reverse strand, counting down.
TCTATTGTTTCTATGCACACAGGTTATAGGTTTACAGTACTGAATCAAGGCTTTCAATGCATAGGATCCCTCCAAGGCAAGAAAATGAGAAGGATGCATCTATAAGACGTCATACAAGTTCATGTACAATATCGGGAGGCCTACGAAATCATACCACCCCTTTGTAAAGGGGGATATATTCTTCATCGTTACTACACTTGTAGCTTATTGTATCAAAATGGGTATCCCTTAGAGGGACCGATATGTAATCGAGATTGTGCAAAGAAATAAATAAATAAATATTTCTTTATTTGTCATTATTTTTGTGTTATCTATTGCTTTGTGGCTTTCCTTTCATTTGATATAATATTGCAAGTAGTGTCAAAGTGGTGCATGGTTCTCGGGGTTGCACACATAACATTCCCACTATACACATTAACCTAGGTGTAAAAATTAAGTCATGCACTTCAAGCACCACCAAAAACCATAGACTATGCACTTTTAATAAAAATATTAAATACCTCATGTGCGCTCCTTGTCGAACTTGATCCTTGGTCGAAGTTACACCTACGCCTTAGCCGTGGCTACCCTACCATGTGAGCTAAGTGCTCACATGGGAGGCAAAAGCACCTAGAGCACTTTGTCTCTTCCTCCCATGCCAAAATCCAAAAGGCTTTGTCCCTGCATCATCGTTGAGACTCGAACACAACACCTCTACGTTCTCAATGCCTTACACACCTCAGATTCATCGCTAGCCCAACCAGTTGGTTGGTGTTGAATCTTCCCACCTTGGTCGCTTTGTTTTCCATGTATTTTGGGGGCAATTAAAAATTAAAACCTTTTCCTTTGTTTGCTCATGAATTATTCGCCTTCTCTTTTCACAAATCACATGCACAATATTTCGGAGACTTACCTTTGTGAGGTAAGTGCTATGGTATTTATACCATATGCTTCTATTTTTCAACGTCGGTGGAGGAATATGAAATTTAAATTAAACTTGGCTCCCAACCCAACTTTGGGTTATAAAATTATTATTTTTATAAATTAATTTATAATATAAATATTATAAATTATTTATAAACTACCTTAGGCATTAATTAAAATTTTAATATTATAATAAAATATTATAATATTATTTCCATTTGGCCTAGGTGTTTTTCTCTTTCGCCCTTAGACCTTTTCTGACCGCCTTTAATATTATAATAATAAATATTATAATATTATTTCCTTTAGGCCTTTTCTTTAGGGTATTTAACCATCCTTTTGACCAATCATGTGGAGCTCTTAAACCAAATCTTTTGGGCTTAAAATATAAATATTTTAACCCTTCTTTTGCCAAGTCCTGCACTGATTCCTGACACTGACTCTTGACATCAATGACAACACAACTAACTCAAAATTTCCAACAATCTCCCCCTTTGTCATTGATGGCAACCCCTTTTTTTGTGACCAAACATTTTCCTCTTTCAAAACTGCTCCCCCTGATAAACTGCTCCCCCTGACTGAATGCTCTCCCCCTAACTCAAATATCTCCCCCTTTGACATCAATGGCAAAGGGCCACCTTTGGGGCTTGGGGCTAAGAATGAGATTCTTAGCTTAGCCCCTCCCCCACCTCCTCTCTTGAGGTGGTTAATTCTGGGGTGGGAGTATCTCTACTCCCAACATACACTTATATTTACCTTTGTCCACCTTCTTCCTCAATTGATCCTTTTGATTCCTCTGACTATTCTTGTTCTTGCTTGTCTCTGGAAGTTCTACTCTACACCACTTTGTTGTATGCCCATCATTATTGCACTTATAACACTTAATGTTGTTATTCCTTAAAGGTGCAAATATCTTGGGGTTTCTCCTGGTGAAGCCATATCCATTCCTGTCATGAACCCTACAATTTATTGCCTTGTGACCAAATTGATTACAAGAGTAGCAATACCCTTGAAAGAGATGCATGTTTCTAAAGTTTCCATGTTCTTGTATTTCATGTGTCTTGCACTATGTAGCCTTGTGCCCAAACCTGTGACATGAGAAGCATCATCCATTGAAACTACCTTGCCTTGACCCCATTGGTCTCTTAGTCTTTTGTACCCTGTGTTGTTTCCTGTTCCATTTGTTCCTCATTTGTGCATTGTTCCTTCTTTTATTGAACTTTCTATTGTCCAAATCATCCTCAAAAGTCTCACTTTCTCTTACACTCTCTTCTTCTGAAGCTTCTTCTTCTTTGGAGCTTGAGATTGACTCCTCTCCTTGTTCTCTTTGTTCCTATTCAAAACCAAGTCATGTTTTGTTTGATGAAGGTCTTTGTACCTTGATAATATTATTCATAGTTTTTGAGCTTCTCTCAAACCTGTGTAGCTTATCTCTAGACTCTTTTACTTCCTTTCTTAGTGAAGCTACTTCATGCTCTAGTTTTTCACATTCTAAAACCTTAGCTTCTAACTTCTCTTTAAATATCCTTGTCTTAGCTATTGAGTTGGTTAGATCCTCTATAAGCTTTCCTTTCTCTTCATCACATTCTTGAAATTGAAGCTTGAGTTTTGCGTTCTACTTTCTTACCTTCCTTAATGCATCAAGGGCAGAAATAAGCTCACCCTCAAGATCAAATTCTCCTTTCTCTGATTCTTCCTCTATTTATTTGCCTTTGAAATCATCTTCATCCCTTTCTGATTTATCTTCAATAGGAGCACCTCCTTCTTCTTCTATTACCAAAAGTAGACTTTCTTCTGGTCCTTCAAGTGTATCTTCATATTCATCATCACTAAAACTGAATCCATTCCTTGTGCAACTATCCTCAAGATGACCAAAGTTACCACATCTAAAACACTTGAGAATTATTGGTGACCTGTTTCTAACCACTTCTTTTTCTTCTGCCAGAAATAGAATTTCATCTTCATCATTATTTGAGGAAATTTCATCACTATCACTTGAACTCTTACCTACCTTGTCTGCATAGAAACTCTTCTTATGCCTTTGGAAGAATTTCTTTCCTTGCTTGTTTTGTTCATCCCTACTTTTCTTTTGGTACCTATGTTTTCCTATTTCCCTGTTCTTATGATCCTATTTTTCTTCATCATTGCTATTTCTAGCCTCTAGACAATCAGATGCATAGTGACCATATTTTCCACAATTGAAACATCTAACTAATTTTGTACCTTTATACTTTCTCGAGTCCTTGTTCCTTCTACCATAATTTACTTCTTCATCACTGGATAACTCATTGCTTGAATCTGACTTCTTACTCTTTGTTTTCTTAGTAGCTTTGAAGGTTGCTTCTTTCTAGGGAATAGGTTCCTCTTTTATTCTCATCTCAAAAGCTGTGAGAATTCCATGTAATTCATCCCTTGTCAAAAGTTCAATATATTTTGACTCTTCTATAGCTGAAATATTTTCACTATACCTTTTTGGGAGTGACCTTAAAATCTTATCACAAACATCTATTTCTTCAACTTTAAGCCCAAGTCCTTGCATGGAGTTAACAACCTCATCCACACGAAGTAGATATGCAGAAATTTTTTCCTCTTCCTTCATATTTAGGTCTTCAAATGTTCTCTTGTAATTTTACAACTTTACCCTTTTGACCTTTTTGTCTCCCTCATATATACCTTTCAATTTATCCCAAATTTCCTTTGTTGATGTGCAATGCATAACCTTTATAAACTCTATTTCATGTAAACCCTTTAAAATTTATTTCATTGCCTTTGAATTATTCAGATGTAGGAGCTTACCATATTTATTTGTAGGTGGAGTAGCTGGCAGTATGTATCCATTCTCAATTGCTTCCCATATTTCATTTCCAAGTGCCATTAGGTGAATCTTCATTCTCATACTCCAAAGTACATAATTGTTCCCATCGAACAATGGTGCTGAATTCCCTGAGGATCCATTCTAAGAATCCATCTATGTTCTTGAGAGATTTTCCTTCAAGCTATTAAAATCTTCCAAAGGAACCCACTCTGATACCAATTGAAGAACACAAGATTATACTGAGAGGGGGTGAACAGTATAAGACCACTTTTAATTTTCTTTACTCAAACAATATTATCCAATATATCAATGCAATGTCAACAACAGTAATCAAAGCAATGCACAAATCACCACACACAATAGAGACACCAATTTAACGTGGTTCACCCAATGTGGGCTACTCCATGGAGAAAATATTTCACTAAAATTTTCTCAACAAATCTCTTGGGAATCCTTTCCCTATTACAATTTTTATGGACCTCTATCCAAAGGAGACACCAATACCCTAATCTAGTTTGTGGGCACCAACCCATAGGAGACACCAATCTCCTTAGCTAGTTTATGGATCTCTATCCACATGAGAAATCCTTCTCCTATGCTCTAGTTGGTGATCCTCTAGAAGACTACTACCTCCACTGCTCTAGCTTGTGGATCTCTCTCCACTGAAGACCTCTATCCTCTCTATACTAGCTAATGGATCTCTATCCACTAGAGACTACTATCCTCTACTCTATCACCTCCAAATCTTACTCTCATCTTTGATCAATATCTACCTCAAATCTACACTAAACATAGTCCTTCGGTCTAGCACAAATCTACTCAATCTCTTTCTCAAATCTGCACTAAACACAATCCTTCGATCTAGCACAAATCTGCTCAATATCTGTATCTGATCTGCACTAAACATAGTCCTTTGATCTAGCACAAATCTACTCAATATTTGTCTCTAGTATGGCATAAATCTACCCTCAAATTTGCACCAAACTCTATCTCAAATCTGTCCTCAAGCCTTAACACAAAGCTTGATCTAATCACAAATCAACTCTACTAGATCTACCCCAAGCCTTAACACAAAGCTTGAACAAATCAATCAATCAACTCTTCTCTCAAGTCTTCATAAAGACTTACCTCAAATCTGCTCAACAAGTCCTCACTAGAACTTGTCCAATCTTCTTAACAAGTCTTCACCAAGACTTACCTCAAATATGCTCAACAAGTCCTCACTAGAACTTGTCCAATCTGCTCAACAAGTCTTCACCAAGACTTACCTCAAATATGCTTGTAAGCTTCCACAAAATCTCACACAAATCTATCCTATTCAAAACCAGTCCTTAAGTCCACTCTAGGACTTGCTCAAATCAGCTCACAAGCTTTCACAAAAGCTTATTCAAATCAATTGCAAAACTTGCATACAAAAATCAACTCAATCTCTTTTAGAAAACTTCTTCAATCACTCAAACAAGTTTCACTCAGAATCTTGTTTAACCTCAGAAACATATAGAGAATGGTTAGAGACTCAATATGTTTCACACTCACAACACACTCACAAAACTCAACTTAATCTCTTTCAGAAAACCTCTTTAATCACACAAACAAATTTCACTCAAAATTTTGTTTAACCTCAAAAGCATATAGAGAATTGTTAGAGACTCAATATGTTTCACTCACAAACACTCAATCACTTCCAAACTCTTTTCAAATCAATTTAGAATAAAGAACAATTTGTTTCACAGAACTTGAACTATCACTCCAACACTTTCAATCAACTATGCTCATCCAACTTCACTCAACAATTCACTCAATGAAACACAACTTGCTTACAAACCCTAATCAAGTGTTTCACAATACTTCCAACAACTCTCACTATGGAGCTCAACCTTGACTCAAGATGATTCCAAATTCACATAACAATGATACTCATGATCTTTCACAAACCCTAGTCAAGCACATGAAAGCTTACTCAAATATTTCCAACAATGCTTATCAAACAATCTCACATAACAATGATACTCATGATCTTGCACAAACCCTAGTTCAAGATAGTTCTCAATTTCACACTCAATTGTCTTCACAAACATTCACCAAACATGCATGTGAAAACTCACTCAATCATTCCCAACAATGCTTATCAAACAAAACCTTTTCACTCCAACTTGCACTTCACAACATTCAACAATATTTCACTCACAAGGATGATATGCCCATACCTTTTGTTTTGAAGAAGATTTGACCTCAAAATCTGTCTCAATCACAATCAATCTCTTTGCCAATCTCAATGGTTAGATAGCAAAAATCTTCACCCAAATATTCTCTCAATATTAATTCACCATTACAAAATTAACAAAACTCAAGTACACCTTATTATCTCCAAACTTATCAAATAAAGATTTCAATCACTCAGTTTCACTATAACCCCTTTCAAAAATTTAATGCATGAAGTAATCCAAAATCCTACTTATGTCTCCCTACTCAAAATTGCATTTTCAAATAATTAACTTTATAAAACAATGCAATTTATTTTTAACTTTCAATAAAAATATTTCTCACTTTTTGTCTAAGGTAAAAATAATTTACCTTACCCCTTTTAACTCCCTAAACACTCAACAAAATCAAATACACCATGTGCTCATAACATTCCCACTATACACATTAACCTAGGCGCAAAAATTAAATCATGCGCTTCAAGCACCACCAACAACCATAGACTATGCGCTTTTAATCAAAATATTAAATACCTCATGCATGCTCCTTGTGGGACTCGATCCTTGGTCAAAGTGCTACCTACACCTTAGCCGTGACTACCCTCTCATGTGAGCTAAGCACTCATGTGGGAGGCAAAAGTACCTAGAGTGCTTTGTCTCTTCCTCCCGTACTGAAATCCAAAAGGCTTTGTCCCTACATCACCACCGAGACTTGAACGCAACACCTCTGCATTCTCAATGCCTTACACACCTCAGATTCACCACTAGCCCAACCAACTGGTTGGTGTTGAATCTTCCCACCTTGGTCACTTTGTTTTCCATGTATTTCAGGGGCAATTAAAAATTAAAACCTTTTCCTTTGTTCGCTCACGAATTATTCACCTTCTCTTTTCACAAATTGCATGCACAATATTTCGGAGACTTACCTTTGTGAGGTAAGTGCTATGGTATTTATACCATATGCTTCTATTTTTCAACGTCGATGGAGGAATATGAAATTTAAATTAAACTTGGCTCCCAACCCAACTTTGGGTTATAAAATTATTATTTTTATAAATTAATTTATAATATAAATATTATAAATTATTTATAAACTACCTTAGGCATTAATTAAACTTTTAATATTATAATAAAATATTATAATATTATTTCCATTTGGCCTAGGTGTTTTATCTTTCGCCCTTAGACCTTTTTTGACCTCCTTTAATATTATAATAATAAATATTATAATATTATTTCCTTTAGGCCTTTTCTTTAGGGTATTTAACCGTCCTTTTGACCAATCATGTGGAGCTCTTAAACCAAATCTCTTGGGCTTAAAATATAAATATTTTAACCCTTCTTTTGCCAAGTCCTGCATTGATTCTTGACACTGACTCTTGACATCAATGACAACACAACTAACTCAAAATTTCCAACACCACGATATTGTAGTAGAAAGAAGATTATGAAAGGAGTGGGGATAAATGTGTTTATTGAATGTTTTTAAGGGCAACATGTATTTTATTATTTAAAATAAGTCGAGGGAGTTGGAGAGAGGGATATCAATCTTTCTGGGAGGTTTGGCTAAGAAAAATTGTACCTAGTATAGATGGACCATGATATTTCTTTACTAGACCATGACATTTCTTTACTAGAGCTTCTTCCAAGGAAAAAAGGGTGAAATTGAGTTTCTTAACCTTAATCCAAAGAAAAAATTAGAAAATATGCAAGGCTAATGATCAAAAGGAGGGTGATATGGCATGGGTCTTACCCCCAACTTGAAGTAAGGAAAAATAATGGCCAATAGATACTGAACATGATATCACCCTATGCAAAGGGATGGGGGTTATTTTTTCCAAAATAGGGGTCTTGGGAAAATTCAAGGGTATAGGAAGAGTCAATCCAAGCCTAGCCTATAGCTACACAACAACTAGGAGGATATATTAGAGTAATAAAACCAATAATAAGTCTTTAGATAAGAGAAATGCAACAAGAAAATATTAATATAAAATGTAATCTTAAAAGAGGAAACACAAAAGGAAAGGATACAATCAAATAGGAGTTTTTTCTCTTGATTTGACCAAGTAGATCTTTTCTAAGAGCCTCCCTAGAAAATATGCACTTGTGAGCTAGAACATTGAGCCACCACATTGGTAAAGTTTATATACCATGAGAGAGATTGATGAGAAGAGAGATCCAATGCCTTAATTTATAGAAATATTTCCATAGACAGGGGGAGGGAAAGGTATTAATGGAAATGGGGTGAGGTGGATGCATTTGATATTCATAGCACCAAAATAGGAAGCACCTAAAAAGTTTATAGCAAGACGAGGATGTTGAGGGATGGTACCATAAATGGTCCAAAATCCCTAAGAGGGTAGAGAATCCAAGATTTTTGGTCCTTTCTTTGGGAAAGTGATATCATGGTCAATTTTGAATGACCGTGATATAATTTACATGACCATTGAAGATCACATTAGGTGATGCCAACTGGTTTTTGAAATTTGGGTAGGAAAAATTAGAAATGAGATATCACATCCACCTCAAAGGAGTGAAATATCACTGAGAGAGAGGAACCTTAGGAACTAAGGATTTGGAAAGGAATAATTACATTTTAGAAAATTTTAGGGTTTACTTAGGCATCTAAGGGAAAATTGATCCTTTGACTAGGTTAATTTTTAGTTTCTATAGAGGGTAAATGAAAAAAGCTAACATTGCATACAAATTTAGGAACAATAAACTCTAAAGTAACTAACATAATAAAACATTAAAGTTATGTAGAAATATTGTGTCTAAAAAATCTTCTAAATTATCTATAGACACAAGGTGTCTAGGTAATCTTCCAAAGCATTAAAGTCTTGCATGCATATGGTGTCTAGGAAACCTTCTAAAGTATTAACATCATACAAACATAATATTTCTAGGCAATATTCAAAACCAATAAAGTCCTATAGACATAACATGGCTAGGAAATATTATAAAGCATTAAAGCCTTTAAAACACAAGGTGAATGGACAATATTCAACAGTAATAAAGCATTACAAATGCAAAGTGTCTAGAAAATATTAAAATTCATTTTTATGCATTAATTAGGTAAATAGTGAACTGCTTATAGGTGAAGTAAAATTTATAAATATAAGAATTAATTTCCTATAGACATAAGGTATCTAGGTAATAAAAATATTTTCAACCATAACAAGATAGCCGAATAGAAAAATAAAAATCTTGTTAAGCACCTTGCTTAAGATATAAATCAATAAGATTTGTTTTACGTAATAAATTAATCAATATAAAATCTTATTATATTACCATGAAAGCAAGTATTCACAAAAATAAAGCATTCATAACATATATAAACAAATATCAATATATAGTATTATCACTCAATGTTTTTATTACAATAGAAAAAATAGTACAAAATCAAAATCAATGCATAATAATCTACAAAATATCTAGATCTAATATCTACTATCATATCCCCCTTAGAGGGTGGTGGAATCCTCACTAACAACTAACATCGAGTCATAAATATAGAATATATTCAAAACTATATCCTAGTAGGTGATAAAAGTCACAAATCTATAGCCAACACTACATGGTACAATGTCATGTAATGTATCACCTACTCTATCTCCACATATAGGTCCTACTTTGTGATCTAAAACTCCTAGGTTTCCATTAGATATATTTATGATTTGTCTAGATATTCTTACACTCAAATTATCTCTCTCTTCATATGACCTAGCTCATCCTATACCTAGCTCAACTCTAGCTACACTCAACCTAACTATCCATTGGATTGATCCAAATATCATTGTGACTATCCCATCTGACCTTATAACTATGAGAGCTAGTCAAATAACAAGCACACCAAATCTCGTCCTCTAGCTCCTCCTACTCTCATGTCTTGTTCTCTAGTTGTGTCTCACTTGGTAGTTAGAATTTACACCATCTACTACATCATTATTGTCTCCTCTAGCTAGTGCTCTCTTATCACTATCTATCTTGTCTATCTACCCCTACAACAATCTATGCTATCTTTCATCATTAATTAGAAGTTTACCTCACTCTACCTATATCTTATTCCTCTTTGATCATATACCAAATCCCTCTCTATCATGCTCCTCATTATTTATATGTTGTTCAACTTTCCAAATTTCCAACTACTCTATTAGATTATCTCTATCTATCTCTATATTAGATGTCCACCATAGAACACCATCCCTCTCCTCCTCAAAACATATATGTGGTGAGTTGTTATCCTCTGTCTCAAACTTTGTTTATGATGACCTATTTCCCCTTTCTCATTTGATTCATAAATTGGTGGTAGCAACACCCAAAGTGGTGCTATGATGGCCAACTCTCATATTTATCTCTACCTCTCCAATTACTCCTAAATATGCCTTTCTAAATATGACTTGGTCTACCCCTATTACCTAGGTTCCTTCTCTACTGATAAGGTAAGTTTTTGAGGATGGATACTTCATACTACTACTCATGTATTTTGTAGAACTATGATCATTCGAAACCAGATTTAAAATAATAGGATTATCCACATCCTCATCCACATAGCTCACTATATCTAAAAGGCCTAAAATCCTCTTTTTTGATGGGATTTATTAAACCAAATTGATCCCTTAGAAATATCTTGTGTCTCCCAAACTATCTAATAACTCGATACAAATAACATAACTCCTACTCATCCTGTTTACCCACCATCCATTTCACCTATCATACTCTAGAAAATTGGTAGTCATCATCAATCTACTTTAAATGTAGATGATACAACCACCATATAATGTGAGTGTATTGAAGCTCATCCATTGCCCTCCTCATAGACAATATCCATATCTTGGCTGAAACTCCTTCACTTGTCTCAAAATATCATACCTATAAAAAATCTATAGACAATTGTTAGTCATGTACCCTACCTAGGAGCATTAGTGGTTGTAATATCTATATGTGCTCCTATATCCAAACCAAAATTAGTGTACAACATACTAAACTTTGTTTATTCTTGTACACTATCTAGTGTAGTATCTTATACATGCATGATAACACAATAAGCCCCTAGGTAAATACAACCTGGTCATCCCACATCATTGCCATTACATTTACCCATCCTCATGCCATCATCTTATTTATCATATTTCCTAATATGTCACCTAATATTAATTAACATAGCAGTATCATTTGATGATCTAAATACTACCCTAGGTATGTGATATCGATGCCAATACCCTATCATACCAATAGAGAATTTGGAGTCCCTATCAACCTCTATAGGAATTGCATCTAATTTTGTTCCTCATCAATTACATCTTCTCTAATCAGTATACATAGAATCCTCCATACATCCTCAAATGTTACAACCATCTCCCCTATCAAAATCTAAAATACATTCATCTTTGAGTCTTCAAGTACTATTAATAAAACATAGTTTAACTCCACTTTAGAAATGCGGGATATGTAATATTAGTCCCACTACCAATAGAAAAGCATAATTGTCTTTTTATAATAAGCCTTGGATAGATTGTAATAAGCATATATACTTCTCCTAACACTCTAATATATTTAGGCAATCATGCATCCACAAAAAAGGAGCATATCAAAATGTACAATTAAAAGGATGCATAATACCCAATAAATCACCCCATGATATTTGCATGATATAGGCACCATAAGAATATTTATGCACCATACAAATATAGGTGTGATATATGAATGTGTGCTCACCATAAAAATGCATGTGCATTGTATAGATGTAGATGAATCATATGACAACATATGCACCATTTGAAAAAAAAAAAATTATTGTGCAAACACAAATTACAAAAAAAACTACTCAAGGTGCAAATATCATAAAAATATTTCTTCAACACAATACCCACTACCTACTGCAATTGTTTCAATTAATTAGTTAAAAAATGCAACAACATGTAGTGGCAAAGTAAGTTATGAGTGCTACTATTTTCTCCCCTCATTCCACCTCTTGAACAATCTCAACATGGTGTATTAGTCAACGTTTCTTAACCATTTTTGCACTCTACTCATCCTTATCTCTTCTTTGTGGTAACGATGGATCCTTCTCCCTTATTTTCCAAATTTTAGATTCCCTTTCACTCTATTTTTACTTTTCCCTCCTTTTACCCTTTAAATGTTCCCTCCTTTATTTTTAAACTTTCCCTCTTTTTTTTCCCAATACTCCCTCTCCTTTTTTCAAAATTATATATTTTATATCTTATTTCCCTCCAATTTGACCCTTAAGAACTTCTACCACCATTCTATTTTATCCTTAAAATATATCACCATCGTTAACCATAGTAAATCAAAGTTTTTTTTTTTTAAGTTTTCTTTATCTAGTTTGTCTTTTCCCTCCAAAGCTCAATGGGTCATACTAAGGCATAACCACATTTAATATTTTTTAATTGAACTACATTAAAAAATCACAAATCTAACTTTAGAAAAATAGATACACATTTTTACCATAAAATTGAGGTATTTATGATATTTTTTAATGTGATCATTATATAATAAGTCTATTAAAAAGGGGTAAAAGTAGACACCCATTTTTCACAATAGTTGCATCATCCATTAGCTATTTTGGCCAATTTAGCACATTCAACCATTTTTTGATTAATTTTGTATAAAAATGTATCCTACCATTTGAGGCTTACAAAATGCTACCAAACCTTGAAAAAACCTTACAAATATGATATTATTGTAAAAGTATTGAAAAGATATTTCCAATGAGTATAAACAGTCCTATGTTTTAGTGAAATCTAACACCTAAAATTCCTAGAACCAAATATATTGTAATCCTATAAATGTGTATATTATGTATTTGCATTGGCATGGTGTGTTTGTAGTGTTGCTACTATAATTGAAATGCTAATTGCTTGACTACCCATCATTGCTAGTTAACTCCACATACTTCCTCACCATTTGTTCAATTGCATGACTCAAGGGATTTTAACTATCAATCAATCCAATTGCATGAAGTTGTTCTCTTGTTAAAATCTCTATCAAACTTAGTTATCTCTAACCAATCCAATCATCTCCTACAATTATAAATAATTCATATATCACCTCATCCTTTTTACTACCACCTCTCAACATTCACAAAAATATTCCAACTAGCCTAAGATACAACTTGCGGACATATACCAAAGGGAAGAAAAATCTTCTAATTGGTTGCAATCACTCCTTGGATCCTAGTGCTTGAAAATCCACCAAACTCCTTGTAAATCTAGATTTTATTTATAATCACTTTCAATTAGGCATTTGATAGATCAACTAAGGTACATCCATGCGGGATCCTGACAACCTTGTTGCATGAAGAATATACTAGACTAGTTATGATATTTCTCTCATCATTTTCAACATTTCCTTTCATCATTTTTAACATTTGCATGTTTTATTTCATTTATGCATTTGTCATAATTTGGATCAATAACCATAAAAGAGAATTGAGGTTTGATCCTTCTACCAAGGAATTTATCATTCTTTGAGAGATACAAATAAACCCCACATAATGATCATATTTTTTTCTTTTTTGTTAAAATATTATTGTTTTGTAAGTATAGGATGAATGCACCATAAAGCTACAAGTGCACCATAAAAAAACCATGCTATTACAATGCATCTATAATTAGAGGAAAACCTCACTCTTATGTTGTATTTGTCTATTGGGACACTAGCACAACACATTTTTCTAGACTATGAAATTAGCTACAATATTTTTGGATTCTAATCTATGTTAGAGTAGGGTTCTTATGCTATTTTACAATCATTTTAGTCAGTTTTTTAAAGGAAAAAGGGTATATTTTATTACAAGTCCACCTTAAAATTACCCTTAATTCTTAGTTGTTGTGTCTAGATTAGGTTTGTAATCCTAATTCTTAATTTTATGATATTATTTAGTCATGTTGTTAATGTTTTGTACAAGTTCACAAATAGAAATAGGAGGTTTTCTTTTGTGTGAACATATAGAAGAAATAATACTTTATTTTCCCTTTCTAAGAATTTATGCATAAAATAAAATATGCATGTAGTAGAATTTAGGCTAATTTTATTTTTGTATGTATGCTTTTGATTCCATACTTCAAAATGAAAAAGAAAACCTCTTTATTTTCTACAAGCTTTGAAGAAAAAAGGACACATATATCTAGGACTTGTCTTCTCATATTTTTGTATTCACTTACATTACATCTAACCATCCAATATTTACATTTATGATAGGACTTAATATTTCTAAACCTTGTGTATGTTTGAATCAATCTGCAAAATATGCATTGGTAGGCTTCACACTAATGCCTCCATAACCTTGAGTGTGGGCATGCATTTTATAGTGTCCACTATAATATATATCTATATATATATATATATATATATATATATATATATATATATATTTGTGTGTGTGTGATGGTACTTTAAAATAAATATGTAACACAACATAGAAGTAAATCAATGGAAATAACATAAATTTACACAAAATTCCTCCAACAAATGCTTCATCAATGTTTAAAACTATAAATACCTCTTTTCATTGACTTATTTCTATGTTGTGTTACATGTTTATTTTAAATTACCATAACCACCACACACACACACACATACACAAACACACATAGCATTGTATTGAGGTGGTATGTATAGATTTAAATATTGAGGAAGCATTATTTAGAGGAATTTTATCTAAATTTATTTTATTTTCATTTACTTATTTCTATGTTGTGTATCACATATTGGTATCAAATATTGGATATTGGAGATTTTTGAAGTGTAAAGCCTGAGGTTTTTATTCTCTTTAAGAAAATAATTCAGAATTTAAGTATGTGGAGAAAAAGTAATGCATTTTTATTGTAGTTGGTAGGGATCATGGTAATGTTTCATTGGCCATCCCAAAAATTAAGTGATAAAATTAGGATCCTTGGTGCTTAAATGGACTTTGTTGATCATGAAGGAAATTTGGAGTGCTATGGAATGTAGGTAAAAGGAAATAGCATATAATAGAGTTTTACTAGCCATAGAAAAAGAATATGGAGGAGTCATAGAAAAAAGATACCCTATCTTTGTATCACATATAATAAGCATTTTATAATAACTACAAATGTAAATATTGGAAAATGATATTTAGATATTTTGAATACTCTCTATGAAGGGTTTGCTCAATTGAAATAAGTAGAATTATAAGTATTGAAGAGATAATATAAAAATCTGATAATGAAGGACAATGAGAATTAGGGAGATTATTATGTAAAGGTTACAAAGGAATAGTCCATGCATAGCCTTGGTTAGAATGAAGAAATAAAGTGTGTAAAGGTTACACAATAGAAAAAAATCATAGATAGAGCTTTCAAAACAAAATATTATAGAGATCACCATATCCATTATAGTTGATTCATTCATGTAATCAAGATCCAATGCACATAGTAAGTGTTTATAAATCCATCACTTTTATTGATGATCATACTAGAAAAACCTGGGTATATATTTGAATAATAGGAGTGATGCTATGAAGTATTAAATAGCTTAAAATCCATAGCATATACTCAAAATGGATATAGAATCAAAATATAAAGATGATAATGGTGGTGGATATTATTCCAAATTCAATAAATTTTACAATAAGCAGAGGATAATATGTGCATTGATAATATGATATGCACATCATCAAAATGGAGTGATAGAAATAAATACTAGGATAATTATACATATGGTAAGAAGAATGATATTATAAAATGGTTTATGTAATTATTTATCAGATGAAATACTTACAAATCTACATATCCTTAATATAAGTTTAATAATCATAGTAAGAAAATTACTACTATTAGGTATGATATGCAAAGGATTTCTTAGATAAGCTATTTGAGAGAGTTTTATTATTTGTCTTATGTTCATGTTGAAGGTTAAATGAAAAATAAGGAACTTAGATTCAAAGAGTCAAGCATACATTTTTGTTTGTTATTCTAAAGAATAGAAGGCATATAGATGTTATGATATAAAATATAGACAATGTAGTATATCTAGAGATTTAATTTTTGATAAAGAGGGAGTATATGGAAAACAAGTGTAAAATATTTAGAATACAATAATAATTGAAGATGTTGGTGTGTGAGAAGCATCAATAGAAGATACAATAATTTCTTCAAATGGAGGCATAAACAACAAGAGAACATTATAGTCACATCCAAGATACCAAATATTAGATAAGGATTTTGATATGATAATCATAAGAAGGCAATCTTAAGCCCAAGGACAAAGATAAAATTAATAAGAAGATAATATGGTAAACTATGCACTATTATCTAAGATTGAAGTGGATCCCTTATATTTTGAACAAGCAATGCAACACAAGGTATGGACCAAAACCATGAAAGAAGAATTATATACAATTCAAAATAATAGTACTTGGGAGTTTTATGAACTTTGAAAAATTAAGTAGGCAATTGGATTGAAGTGGGGTTTCAAGTCCAAGTATGAGAGAAATGTATCAATTAAAAACTCTAAAGCATAAATATATGAAAAGGGTATGTATAATAATTTAACATAATTTATGATTTGATATATGCACCTATACAATGCAAGACCCAATACAAATGGTCTTAGGGTATGCAACACAAAAATGATGGATTGCATATCAACTTGATGTAAAGAGTGCACTACTGAATGATAAGATTGAAGAATAAGTGTATGCAAAATAACCACAAGGATTTGAAGTTGAAGGTAAATAAATAATATCTACAAGTTAAAAACATATTATATCCATTGAAATAAGCATCAACATCATTATATTTAAAAAAATGAATGTTTCTTGAAGTATGGATTTATAATAAGAATAAGCCAAGAGTAAAATACAAAAGGAAATATGATGATATTTGTATTGTGTGCATGTATATTTATTATCTAAATTTCACAAGGATTTCAAGCAAAGTATGATTCAAGAAATTGAATTGAGTATTTTGGGTTTGATGAATTATTTTATTGGTATTAAGGCACATCAAACACATGATAGGATCTTCATGTGCCAATATAAATATTCACATGATATGTTTAAAAGGTTTGGCATAGAATATTTTAAAGATATTACTATCCCACTTGCATAACATGCAAGAAAGTGTAAGGATGATGAAATTGGAAAATTGAATGTGATAACATATTGGAGTTTAATTAGAAGAATTACAAACTTGACAATAATGTGATTATATATTGCAAATATAGTCCCTTTGTTTTTTTTTTTTTTTTGGTAAGTAAGAGAATATTATAATTAACACCGGGTTTTAACTGGTTGACCCAAAACCATTTTACAAAATAGGGCCCACTAACCAACTGGACAAAGGCCAAGCCCTAAAAGTTTAAACTGACAAAAAAAAGGGCCAAGACCTACTCTTCCATCAGAATACAGCCAAACTAAACTATGGAAGCCTAATATTATGGCCATCAGAAAAGAAAGACACAAAATAGAACTAACAAAGACAAAAACTAATCATGCAAGCACCATGCAGAGTAGCTTGTGCCCATATAAAATAATAGAATATGGTAAAAAAAAACATCCCATAGAATGGACAGCCAAGAGGCCAAGCAGTCTTCCTTGTAGTCCTCATCTAACTTCTTATCATCCTCCTTGCCATCATCTTTAGATTTTTCCTTCGACTCCTTGTTCCCCTGGAACTGCTGGCTATAAAACATAAGATTTAGAGAATCACACAAATCAACAACTGTTCCTTTGTTTTTGAGATTCATGAGTGAGACATCAAAAAATCATAATCATATAGAAGTAGCTAATAAAATTTTGATGTATGTAAAAGGAACTCAAAATTATGAAATTTTTTATACTTTAGTCATTAATATTAAGTTGACTAGATAGAGTAATTTAACTTTTGAAGGCTCAATTTATGATGGGAAATCTATATTATAAAAAAATTTCTCATTGGGAAATGGATTCTTAGTTTAAATCAAATCATACGTGTTTTTCTCAAAGCACACATATATTTTATGATTCATATATACACCTCATGCCTATACTTCTTGAACCTACCCAATATATGTAGCTTATTGAAAATTTATCTTACAAACAACAATAATAAATATAGACATATTTTGTAATTGTTAAAAATTATATATATAATAAAAATTTAAATTTTGTAAATATATTGCCATATAATATATGTTTTATTCAAAATAAATAAAGGATAAACCCTTGAAAATTTTGGAAATAATAAAAATCATAATAAGTTACTAAAAAGTAATATTTGATATTAGACATATTCATAAACATCAAAAATATAGTGCAGATATCCTACTAGTTAAATTCTAAAAACAAATTTATAAAATGAATAACATTGTCATAAGAATCAACATCCTCCATATTATACTTCAAACTATCACTCCAATTATCTATATTTTTTTGTTTTCATTGTTATTCTTTTCCATACATTCCTTGTTTTAAATAGTTAGTTTTTTAATATAACTTCCTAGAATTGATAGGCATTATTACTTCAAATAAAAACTAAGCCACTACAACTATTATTTGATCATAATAATAATTTATAATGAAATTAATTATTAAAAATAGTAAAATTTCTACATGTTTGATGATCATCATAAATAAGATACAATATTTATTATATAGGAATAATAAATTTTTTGACTTAGATTCACTTGTATAAGAAATTTAATTACATATAAAATATGAAATATTATATACAAGACATGTTATCATATCAATATATTTTATTATATAAAATAAGTTATTTTATAGATGTTAAATAATATATATTGTCAAATTATATGTTTTGTTGCTAATTACCAATTTTGTGTTGAAACAACATAGATAATATTATAAAAGTGATTGCTCTAAACAATAATACTATGAATTCTATAATTCTATGATATGGCCCCACTTATGTTTCCCTTAAATATTTTTTATCTTCCTCTTCTTCTTACTTCTCATTAGACTACTATTCTCTCTTTTAATCCCATAACACAATTTTTGTTAAGACATAGAATCTCATTATACACTCTTTCATTACTTAATGTTTGTTAAGCAAAAGGTTGACATCATGATTGGATAATATATCCATCACCCCAACTTTTTTCTTGTAGATATATTGACACTTTAAAGATACTACATCTATTGATCATACATATGCTAGGTATAATTTTGACATCCATTTATCTTAGTTATATCCACAATAACATTTAAACCCTTACACTTTTAATATGACTCATTTTCCACATTAATCTTGATCCTTACAAGAATTATCTTCTACATAATTTGTTGAAATATTTTTAAGTATATAGTTTAGTAGAATTATGCCAACTTATTATCCTATATAACACCATTTGCTCAAGATTTTATAATGTTTTCTTTGAAATAATCATTGAAACTTAAGTGCCTTTAATTAAAATTTAGAAATTTATACTTTATCATCAAATAACATAGATCATTTGCATGATATCTTTTATTGGATATCCCTATTGTATATATATTTAAATTCTCTAATGAAGATACCATATTTATTTCATACTTGACACTCCTCATGATGATCACCGTCCTTGAAAACTATTTATAAAAGGGACAACAATATCAATCCTAACATGGATATAATTTAGTGATCTAAATTTAAACTTTTACTAATTTAAATTCAATCCAAATATTAACATAGTAAGGTCACTCCTCTATATAATGCATGATTGTTTTTCTTTGAAACAACTAGTTGGGTTCATAATTTTTTTAATTGTAATGGATCAACTTAGCAAATACTCATTTTGTTCAAAAACCAACCAAAATAATAGAATGAAGGTTGTAATTAATAATTAAATAATCTATTATTTTCTACTCTTCATACAAAGGGTATATAAAATATTTAAAATTTTTCCTATTCTACAACATCACCTACAAAAATTTGATCCAAATTGCCAAAGGGATGAAAAAATTTAGAGAAGACCTGATGCAATCTATAGGAGGGGATTTTATACAAAATACCTCCTTTAGCAACAATTTGATCCTCAGCCAAGATGACACCTACAATATTTTTTATAGAAGAATGACACCTACCTCCTTTAACAACAATTTGATCCTCATCCAAGATGACACCTACAATATTTTTTATAATATTTCCTATTCTACAACATCACCTACAAAAATTTGATCCAAATTTCCAAAGGAGTGAAAATACTTAGAGAATACTTGATGCAATCTATAAGAGGGGATTTTATACAAACTACCTCCTTTAGGAACAATTTGATCCTCAGCCAAGATGACACCTACAATTTTTTTTATAGAACTATTATTATTTTTAGAACATATTTTGTATGACACCAACAACCTTTGTATGACACCTTTAATCATTATATGGTGATGCAATATTTTTTTTTATAGAATCGTTTAATTGTACAATAGACTTTTTTCAATTGTACAATAATTGAAGTCATTAGAATGACAATGTTCCTATTTGTATAACACTAAGATTTCCTCTTTCTTGGTATTATTGGTGGGCTAATAGGACTCCTATTACTTTATCATAAATGAAAAACATCTTTAGAATCATATAGGTCTTAACTCTATTTAAATAATATTTGTATCCTCTATGTGAATGGTAATCACATGTTCACCAAGGACTTTCTTGTTTGTTAAAAATTTCCTTCATAGTCAAATTTCAACATGTAACTTCCATGAGGGACCACATTTCCTTTGTTAAGATGATGTTTTATTTATTATCTAAATGATAATAATATTAGAATAATCTAGTGCACCCAATATGATACCCTAGTTTGAATGATAATCAGGTTTTACCTTTCTTTGCAAATTTGTGGTCCTACACACACTAATTATTACAAACCTATAACCTACTAATATAAAACATCTAACATTTACATCAAATAAAAATTCATTATTCATTACAAATAATATTTACACAAACAACTTACATAGAACATATATTCATTATTTATATGTTGGAACAAATACAATGGATTATAGTGGTGATTGAGAGTGATGAATTACAAAGACTCTATCTCACCCCTTCCTTTCTTATCTTACATTTGTTTGCAATGTCCTTTGGCCTTTAAACCTACTCCTTTTCTATGTCCCTTTGGTGTCAATTCCATTTCCAATTTTCTCTCCCTTTATTTACTTCATTTCTCTTTCCTTTGATTATAGAGTTTTCATAAATTTTTAATAACAATTTGTTAACTATTTCATAAATAGTTTGCTTCCCTACATATCGACCTTAGGAAATGAAATGTTCTTCTAAGATCTTTGTAGGAGTATGTAATTTAAACTACTCTAAACTATTATATCATAATATCTTGATTAATTTTATATCAACTCATCCTTTTATAAAAAAATAAGCAAACACAACTATAGCAATATATTTTGGATATTTTATCTAATACATTCTGGATGCAACCACTTAAAATCCATGATCTAAGGTTGTATATTGATGCAATATAATCCTTTATCTTAGAACCTCTACAAGTTAAAAGGCTCCAATCTAATAGTATCCATTATGGATTAAAAGTAAGAGGAGAAAGCTTCAACCAAGTACTAAATCTACCATTAATATAATATTTTAGTGATAGACCACACATGTTTTATTTTTAATTACCAAAAATTTGATCCATGTTTTTGTATTTCCTTATCAAAGTTTCTATGTTCAAGCAGCATATATGTTTTTTAGGTAATCTTTATGACCAATTTTTTTCATAATATTTTAATAACTATTGACCAATATTTTTTTCAAATATTAAAATTATAACTCCAAATGCTATAATCCTTATATTTTAGTATTATTTGCTATTCGTATCCTATCCCATTGGAAAATGTTTCCTCACATCCTTTCCAACAAAATTATATTTATATTTTATCAAATTTGAAGGTTCTACTTGTTGATGATATTAGAAGTGATGCCATAATTGTTGGAATAAATGCAATGTAGTATTACCAACTTGAATTATTCCCTCACTCCTCAAGAGATTACCTTTTAATCAACCAAAATTTATTTTATTATATTCAAAATTTTGACAAAAAATCATTTTTCCTTCTTTTACCAAAAAAAAATCTAGATATGCTAGTGGAAATTTTCCCACATATTATCTCAATTTCTATGTGAAATTTTATTTCTAAAATGAATGAAATTTGAAGTATCTTGTATATCATTAACCATGCAAATTTGATTTCAATTAAAAAATAATAAACATCAAATATCAAATTATGATAATGATTATGAAGTATAAAATATCAAAAGTGGTTTTATCTATAAGGGATTGAGATCAAGTTTTGACAGTTATTTTCAACATAGATAACCGAATTTTCACTACACATGCCATCAAGTTCACATGATATAATTAAAAATATAGAAATACCTTTTAGGTAAGTATTTGTATACTAGACCATAAATGACATATTCATCCCTTAGAACCCACAAATTCAATACAAACATTTGTAATCCATGCAAAAATTCCTATCATATTGACATCAAATCTGTCAAAATTTGACTCTTCCAATGATGATATCACTTTGTTTTGTAAACTTATTTTAATATCATCTATTTATCTTAAAGTCACATTTTTTTCAATTGGTTTCTCATTGGATTGAAATGGGCCCCACTCGTATTACATCATCACATATAGTGGTATAACAATAAAGCTTATTATCCATGTATCGCTTGGTAAGATTTGAACCTTGGTCTCCTCATATTGAGCTAATACCGCATGATTTAAGTCACTTTAATATTATTGTTTTCTTCAATTTTGTTTCATATTTATTCATGATCACAATTATGTGCACATGCCTATTATAAAGATAATAATGATTATATCCAAAGGACATATACATTAGATATTACTATTGTGTTTAATAGGATGCTTTTAATAAGTGAAGGACTAACTATTATTAGGTGACTTTGATTTTATTAAGAACATAGATTATAAAAAAATTTACATCAACATAACAATTAAATCATGTTGATAAATAAAATTTGATGATATTATAAGTAATAAAATAAAATGGCCAGAACCACTACAAAGGTTGGGTAACATGGTATTCTTGATGATTCTACAAGGGAAGTATGAATCT
Organism: Wollemia nobilis; assembly: GCA_028583015.1. Lineage (NCBI taxonomy): Eukaryota > Viridiplantae > Streptophyta > Pinopsida > Araucariales > Araucariaceae > Wollemia > Wollemia nobilis. The sequence continues at coordinate 3,170,995 of JAQPPZ010017052.1, read as the reverse complement.
TGAAATTTTTTGACAAGCTTAAATTTGACTAGCTTAAACCAACCACATGACCAGCTTACAATCAACTAGGTGTATAATCTAACAGCCAAAAATTATATATATATGTATATATATATATATATATATATATATATATATATATATATATATATATATATATTGTTGTAGTTTATATTGGTATTGATAAAAAAGAGGGTTGAAGGGCCCTAACCCTAGGAAAAAACCAAGACAAAAACAAGAGAAGATCATACAAATGCAATATTATTCTATATTTAGCTTCATTATCAATTCTTATAATCTCTTTCAATTCCATGGGAGAATATGACCAAACATTGAAATTCTCATATCTAATAGCTATATTCACCATTTTGTTGATAACTTTTTTTCCCTCTTTATAAATATATTTAATCTAACTTTCTTCTAGATTTCCCAAATTAGTCCTCACGTTTGTAATTATTTGAAAATGGTAGAATTATTTAACTCCCATTTTTCAAGGAAAGTTATAATATTCTTTGAATCCCCCTTGAGAATAATTCTCCTAAAACCAAATTCATCCCAATTCAAAGGCCGTAAGCATCGCCCTTGCTTTAGCTTTGTGATTTGTGGTAATTCCTAGATCCTCAACATATGCATCCACTACCTAACCTCTATCATTCTTGATGAGGTCCCCACGACCAACATAACCTGGGTTGCTATTGGTAGCCCCATACAAGTTAATTTTTATCCAATATTTGTAAGGACATTCCTATCTAGTATCTAGTCTCACCTTATTGATTTTTTCCATATTTAAGATATCATTTTCTCTAGAGAGGATTATTGCTAGATTTTCCTAGCCAACAATATTTTTAATACAACCCTAGGGTTGTTCTTATCCTGGAATAAACCCCAATTATTCCTCTGGTTCTATTTTTGAATACTCATCTCTGTATTTCCAACCAAATCCCCCAGCAAATATGTGGAATGTATTTTTTTCAAAAAATATTGCTTCGTAAGTGCCACTGTTCCCAAATTTTGATTAAATTCTGATTAGAGAATATGGAATGACCCAAGCAACATTAACTTCTCTCAATAACATATTTAGAATTTCACTAAAAAAAATCACAAGTTCCAAACATGTGGTCCACACACTCATCCTCTTTGTTACACAACCCAAACAGTTGGAACCACACTCTTTCTTTTGAACATATTGTCTTTCATGAGGATCTTATTGAAAATGATAGTCCAGAAAAACATAGCAACCTTAGGACTGATGTTTAACTTCGAAATTCTTTTATGTTCATCTTTCTTTGAAGTTACTTTCCTCAAAACTCTATATCCATGCTTCAAATACTAGCCTTGGTGATTTCTTCCCAAAATATTCAATGTTGATATATATATATACACGCTTTTGTTTTAGTTTATAGACATACGTGCAATATTGATACTATATATTAGTTGAGAGTCCTCTTTTTTTTTTTTTGTTCTTCTTTTGTTGTCGCTTATAAATATCCATACATACAATGATAATGGATTTATGGAGACTAAGTCGTCTATGTTTTAAAAAGACCGCCTAGATTCCAAAGTAAAAATATTTACTTTGTTGAAAATGTTTTGTATTTTTTTCCTTACACTTAATTTACCAAGTTAGTTTTGTTTATTTCCTTTTATATCAATCAAATTAACGCAGACATGCCACCAACCCTGCGTTTTGACCAGTTTTTTATCCTGATTTACTTTGCCTAGAGTTCATTTTTCACAATGTTAAATTCCAACACATACATTATCTGGTCACAATTAAATGTAAGGACTGATAATGGGAACAAAACACTAATTATCACAGGACAAAGATGGCAGGGATGTCATTATCGCCATAGATGTAAGATAAGGAATTATATCTTAATGTTATAATCGAGGATGGTCTTTCTGCACCTTCGTATACAACTCAAGATGCAAACCATGTTTTCATCCCCGACCCCATAGAAACATTAGAATAATACTGTTGATCTTACAGATTGCTCAGTCTGAAGTGGAAACGTTCTGTCGCAGATGATCCTTTATCTCTGAATTTTAAAACCTTATTTCTAGTATGCTAATTCTGCATGCTATTCAAATCGTTAAAAACCCTATTAAGGTCTATTGGGTGCAATACCAAGAAGAATACAATACAGAATATGGGTTTTCTTCAATATTTAGAGAAAATTTTATTTCAATATCCACACCACAGAAAATGATTGCTAAAATTGTTATCTACACCCTATTAAGGTCTATTTCTCAACAATATTGTTTTCTCTTAAACAATGCAAGTGCTCCTCTGCACACCATATGCTCTTGAAGAAACGATGTGAAAATACTAGGTAACTGAAACCAAAATATACAGATGCCTAAAACTTCGTAAAATAACAATAGATAACTTTGAGTGTTCGCAATTGCGACTACCACTTGCTTTATTTTTTAAAATAAGTTAAGACCCACTCAGATCCAAGCAAAATATTATTAAAATTGAAATATTTCTTTTATGTATTTCAACGACATAAATACCTGCATCTCATAGAAAATGATACAATTATTACATTTTATTCGAAAAAGTATCTATATTGTTTTTTGAGACAAAGATCCACTCAGTTTAAACAAATGCATTATAAATCAATAGGGTATTGCTGGAAAGAAACAGGCAGTATCGAGTCTCGACATAATTATTGCGTGCAATACTATTTAATGAAATAGAATATTTGGCTTAAATGTGGCACTGAGGATTACACTGCGAATGGAAAAAATAGTTTCTTATTCACACTACTTGAAGTGGACCCTAGTCCTCACTGGGATATATTCCATCAGTGTTTGAAGTGCTCAATGATACAGGTGGTATTCCATCAGTGTTTGAAGTGGGCACCCGGACCACCTCTGGGTCAATCTATGTTAAGTCAAAAGGTGTGATAAACATTCCATCAGATTGAGGAATTGTCGGCAATTCCATCGGTCAGACTGACGGCAATCAGATGGCAGAATGTGTGGGGATGGACCATTAGTGCGCACGTACCTTTGATATGCTTAGTCAAGGTAGGAGGGTCCATCTCTGCGAATTTGAGACTCTGTGTCATTCCTTGCTTTTTTTTTTTTTTTTTTTCTTAAATTAAAATCAATTCACATGGTCACAAAACATAAAAGCCCCTATGACATCATTAACATTAGACTTTGTATTCAAAGGTTATTAGCTTTCTAGTTTGAGAAGGTTTGAACGGTCACCTTGCAATACACAATAATTCAAACTCATCTCACCATAACAGGAAAGGAACACGTTGCCGCCTGCAATGATGCTCTTACTAGTTTGAAGATTATCATCAAATGCCTTTTTCCCATTGCACCCATTTTCATCATCATTCGCTGTCTTGGAAACTTTACCAAGTTCTTTCTTGAATACTTACTTCTTTTGCTTCCTTTTTCTCTGCTTATTGGTATTGTATATTTTAAGTTTTGGGATTCCAGATATGCATTCTGTTTAAAAGGTGATTTACAGAACAAGAACATACTAATGTTCGCATTCAGGTTGTACACTTTCCCTTACAAGATCAAACTCCGGTTCTCATAACTTTTTATGCATTATGCATTCCACTTACCTTTCTTTTCTTTAAAACATCATGATGAGCTATGACATCATTTAAAAACACATTTCGTGGCTTAAAGAGGCCGTAAGGAATGTTTTGACATTGATCCTTCAATGGGATAGCCTTTCGGCATAGATAATCATAAATGCGCTAGGGTGGCGACACATTTATTCTCTCCTTACTATGAAAATGATTGTTAACGGGAGTCTTATTTATTGGGCTGGAAAGTGCTCATTATAACTTTCTATTTAAAATCCTTAACGTCTTCTACGGAGAACTTCTTTCATTGGAAAAATGTAATGATTATATTACTTTTGGAAAAAATATTGTATAGGTGGATAGAAAATTACAATGTAAAGTTTATGGTAGGCAAAGCCACTAAATCAGCATTATTAAACAAAATTAGATATAGTGGATCAACCACCAAGAGTTATAAAGTAAGAAGAAGGTTGTGGATGATGATTTGAGGGCCTTTTCATTGACATGGTAGATCCTAAGTGTCCGGTGGAGGATCCTAACCTGAGTAGGCACCTTTTCTAGTTGGTTTATCTAGTTGGTTGTCTTCTGCATCCCTCCTCAAAGAGATGGTAAGCTTGAGACAGGAAAATTAATCACTATTGTGCCATCCTTAGGCTCATGAGTCATAGGACTAAGTGAGATGACATGGTGAGTAGTTCTAGTCCATAGCTCCATGATGAAAACCCTGGTAAGGATCTTGTGAACTTGATAGTGGCGATGCTTGCACCCTCAAGAGTAGCTCCTTTGTGGAGGAGAGGTTGCTGGGATGTGAGCCACTAACCCAATGGTCCATAAGAGTCTATAAATGAGCCACTTTTATTATCACCTTGTTCATCTATATCTAGAACTATAAAAATACATTGGGACAAATTTTAGCTTTAGCAGTCAATGGCAAATGGGTGTCAATAGATGCTAAAAAAAATAGCTGCAATTTTGTCTTACCATATGTCATATAAAGTCTTCACTTTGAAAGTATGCAATAATTGGGTGTATTTGGCTAGCATGTTGGGCCAATCATCCAAAAGAATCATGTGCCACAAGAAAGGCATAGGTTTGAAAGGCTTGAATAAATCATGGATCCATGTCCATCGAGCTTAAGCTATGGACCAAAATGAAAAAAAATATTTGATGTTTTGCATCATCAACAAAATGGGTATTGTGGGTTGAGGACCCCTAAATGAGACAATCTACCACCAAGAGGGAGACCCTAATATATGATACACCAAACAAAATGGGTAAACTTGGATTCAGACTAAACAACTTGAAATCTATGTTATAAATTTCTATTGGTAAACTATAGCTTGCATATGAAATTGAGTTTTTGCGCCATCTAGATATGGGATAAAAGCCATTTGTATCCTTTGTTGAGCTTATACCTACAAAATAGGGTATCTGGGAACCATTTGTAGTTTGTCCACTTGGGTTGGGAGGCTCTAATCCTAATTTTATGAAGCGTTTATGGAGGGATAAAGTTCATAATTGCCTGAAAGGATTCCATATCCTATTTAGCAATTTGAAATTGTTTTTGGCCTCATGCTAGGAAATCCAGATTTTTGTTGCTCTCAAAAAATGGTCTAAAAACACTTCAATCCATTGAAAAAAATAAGTTTAAATCATGAATTCATGGGAATTTTGCAATGGGTCAGTTCCAATAAGTGATTACATTTGACTACCACAAATATTATTGGTTAACTAAAAGTCTAGTATTAAATATACTCCCATTTCAAATTAGATAAATTTTAGTGGTTTCCTAGGCTTTCTATATGCTTTTGGCTACAAAGGTGCCCTTGATTTAGTTAGGCAAATTGAGAGTAAGGATGGTTTGGAGGTCAATCCCTTTTCATTCCTATGAGTCATATGGAATGCCTATACAGTGTTGAAATAAAACTTTGCTACCATATAGGGCCCAAATGATCCATTTTGCATAGAGGGCAAACCCTTGGCAGTGGATGTCCAAGAGTCTAATACCTCTAGACTTGCGTGGGAGAAAAATAAACCATGCAAGATAATAGAAGTGTTGGCAATTTTTGGGTACCTTGGGTACATTGCATTTGCTCAAGTGTATAAGTTGCCATTGATGTCAAGAAGCTTTCGAAGGAATTTGATGAAGGAATTTGATTTGATGTCAAATACTTTGTTTTGATGAAGGTTACGGCATGACAGTTTCAAAGGTCTCTGGCAAACTCCAAGCTGACAGGTTCAAAAGAAAAGTGTAAGTTGGAAAAATGAGTAAGTTTGAAAAAGTGTCACGATATCACATGTCGCATTTTCGCGACCTAGGCAGGAGAGAGAAAGCTTTTTGGAAAAGTGTCACGATATCACGACATGTCGTAGTTTCACGACTCATAGAGGAGAGAGAATGTTCGGAGTCAGAACTGTCACGATTTCATGACATGTTAGAGGAGAGATAAAGTGCTGGAAAAACTATCATGATTTTGCGACATGTTAGAGGAGAGAGAAAGAGCTGGCAAAACTGTCACAATTTTGTGACATGTTGGAAGAGAGAGAAGAAGCAGGGAAAACTGTCGTGATTTCGCGACATGTTGGCATAGAAGGAGAGCAAGGTGGAAAGTGTCACGATTTCACGACATGTCGCATTTTCGTGACTTGAAAAGAGCAGGAAGGCCAAGAAGGAAAAGTGTTGCGATTTCGTGACATATTGCAAGGAAGGTTGTACGGACAAAAAATTGTTGTGATTTCGTGACATGTTGCAGGAGAGAGAGTCCGAAAGGAAAAGTGTCACGATTTCACGACATAATGCAGAAGAGAGAGTCCGAAAGAAAAAGTGTCACGATTTCGTGACATAATGCAGAAGAGAGAGTTCGAAAGAAAAAGTGTCACGATTTCGTGACATGCTACAAAAGATGAAGTGAGGACTGTCACGATTTTGCGACATGCTACAAAACTCGAAGTGAGAACTGTCATGATTTCATGACATGCAACAAAGGGAAGAGTCTGAAATGAGAAGCGTCATGATTTCGTGACAGGATACAAAGAAAGCATACGAAAGCTGAAAGCATCGTGATTTCGCAACAAGATGAAGGAAAAGCGTACATATGCAAAAAGAGTCATGATTTTGTGATAGGCAGAAAATATAGCGTATGGATGCAAAAAGTGTCACAATTTCATGACAGGCAGAAAAGATAGCGCACGGATGCAGAAAGTGTCACGATTTCACGACAGGCAGAAAATATAGCAGATGGTAGTAGAAGTGTCGTGATTTCATGACAAAAATTGAAAGCATGTCTTCCATAGGTGAAGTGTCGTGATTTCACGACAAAAGCAGAAAGGAAGGCTATGAAGACAAAAGTGTCATGATTTCGTGACATGTTCCAGTTTCACGGGCGTAAGGCAGAGAAGAGCTTAAGGTAGCGAAAGTGTCACAATTTTGTGACATGTTCCAGTTTCGTAGGTGTAAGGCAGAGAGAAGCTCAAGGCAACGAAAGTGTCATGATTTTGTGACATGTTCCGTTTTTGCTAGTGCAAGCCAAGAAGTGGATAAGAAAGTGAGAAGTGTCGCGATATCGTGACAAGAGCTTAGTCAAAGTCGTCAAAGGCTAAAGTGTCACGATATCATGACAAAAGCCAAAAGAAAGTGTACGGTTGCAAAGGTGTCGTGATATCACGACATGTTGTAGTTTCACGAGAAAATCTACAGAACCACAGAGGCGGTTGAAGCCGACAGAGTTAAATTTGAGCTGACGCAGTTTAAGGTTTTGCAACCGACGTAGTTTAAGGGTAACAGCCAACTAAGACCAAGGTTTAAATCTTGAATGTGTTAGTATAAAAGGAGGGTTGTTTGGAGAGTTAAAGTATCAATTTTTAAGTGTGCATTCGAAGTGCGACATTCACAGATAAAGGGCGAGGAGAAGTTCGATCGCCAAGAAGCAGAGTGCAAAAGTTGATTGCAGTGTACAAAGTGCATTTCATCAAATCTTCTAAGTGAGTAATATTGCAAGGAAGTAGAGTGCACGAAGACTATGCGGCTGTGATTGTGCAGAGGTGCAAAGGTCGAAGTTTGATCAAGTGCAGCTGTGATTGCGCAAAAAGAGCGAAGGACTATGTTTTTATGCAGACCAAAGAAAGAGGACAAAGACATTTGTGCCAGATCGAAGGACTGTGTTTGGTGCAGATCAGAGAAAGAGATCGAGGACATTTGTGCTAGATCGAAGGACTGTGTTTAGTGCAATTTCGAGGACCAGCTTTGGAGGTGATAGAGTTGAGGATAAAGGTCTCCAGCCAGAGCAGGGAAGACATGTGTCTTCTATGGATAGAGTTCTATTTGCTAAGGGTAGAGGAGGCAGAGATATTCTAGAGGACACCAACCAGAATAGAGCTAGGGGATTGGTGTCTCCTTTGGGTTGGTGCCCATAAACATTGTAATCGAGAAAGGTATTCCCAGATTTGATTTGATAAAATTTAGTGAAAGATTTTATCCGTGGAGTAGCCCGCATTGGGTGAACCACGTAAATTACTGTGTCTCTATTGTGGATGGTGTTTTGTGCATTGCTTTAATTACTGCTATTGATATTGCTTTCTATACACTGCATAATATTGATTTGAAAGTTGATTTGGAGGAAAAAGTAAAAAGTAGTCTTATACTGTTCACCCCCCCTCTCAGTATAAGCTTGTGTTCTTCAATTGGTATCAAAGCGGGTGCCTTCGAAAAGTTTAACAGCTTGAAGGAAAAGCTAGCAAAGAACATAATGTATTATTCAAGTAGCAATGCAGCACCTATTCTTGATGGATCAAATTTTGGTCTTTGGAGTGCAAGGATGAAGATTTATCTAATGGCACTTGGGAATGAGGTTTGGGAAGTGATTGAAGACGGGTACACTATTCCTAAAAATGATACTTATACTAAAGAAGACAGGCTCCTACATCACAACAATTTAAAAGCAATGAATGCAATCCTGAAGGGTTTATAGAAGGCAGATCTTACCAAGGTGATTCACTGCAAGACAGCTAGTGAAATGTGGAAACAGTTACAGGTGGTTCACACAAGTGATGTAAATGTCCGAAAGGCCAAGTTGAGACACTTCAAAGGTATGTTTGAACAACTCAATATGAATGATGATGAAAATATTAGTGACTACATGCTTCGTATGGATGAGGTTGTTAACTCCATGAAAGACTTAGGTCTTGAGCTTGCTGAAAATGATGTTTGTGATAAGATTTTAAGATCTCTTCCTAATAGATTTAGTGAAAAGGTTTCTGCTATTGAGGAAGCTAAAGATTTGGATAAGTTGAAAAAGTATGAGCTCCATAGCATACTTGCAGCATTTGAGTTGAGAACTCAAGTGAAGGTTGATGGTGGAGAACAGATCTTACAAAATACAGAAAACCAGCAAGACAAGAGCCCAAAATTTGTATTCAATACTTAGGAAGAATTTTACAAGAATATACAGCCAAACTACCGTTTGCCAACCCCCTCTCATTACAATCCCTGGGTTTTTATCGAGGTCCCGATCCTCTGTGCTTTCAAACTTCCCACGATCTACAATTGCCACCTGGGACAATTCTGGTAAGTTGCATTCATGAGACTCTAGGTGAGGTGCGTGACTGGCTGCCATATCCAACGAAATCTTCTCCTCGATCTATTGCTTGCTGTTAGTTGCCTTAAATGCGTCTTCCAGATATCCTGCGCGAGTGGCCAACATGCCCGTTGAAATCCTTCTTTGGAACTGCTACTTCACTGCCTCTAACTTGCCGCGCACGAAGGGTCGCCTTTAAGAAAGCTGGGAGTGCGTGTCTTCCTGTTTGGTCACGATATCACGACGTGTCGCGATATCGCGACCATTTTCTTTCTGCACCTTCTCTCTCCGTTTTGGCCGCGATATCGCGACATGTCGCGATATCGCGCCATTTTTGCTATCGGCTTCTGTTCTCCCGTTTCGGTCGCGAAATCGTGACATGTCACGATTTCATGACCTTTGGTCTCCGTGCCTTCGTTTCCCCTATGGTGGTCACGATTTCGTGACCTTTGGTCTCCGCGCCTTCGTTTCTCCTGCGGTGGTCACGATTTCGTGACCTTTGGTCTCCGCGCCTTCGTTTCTCCTACGGTGGTCTGATTTCGTGACATGTCATGATTTCATGACCTTTGGTCTCTGCGCCTCTGTTTCCCTGCCTTGGGTCACGATTTCACGACATGTCGCGAAATCGCGACATTTTGTCCGCTGCTCCCCTATCTTCAGTTTTGGTCGCGATATCACGACACTTTTGTGTCGCGATATCGCGACACATATTTTACTTGCAACACTTAGAAAAAAATAACATTGCAACACTTAGAAAAAAATAACAACAAAAGTTTGGTTGATGCTCGATTGCTTTGCTGCCCTCGGATGCTCCTGCATCAGACACCCGGGGTGGATCGAGAAGTGATCCTCACTTCTGATCTTTGGGAGGAAGACCCAGGCGGTCAACCTCTATTTTTGATAACCAAGTTGCATCTTCTACAGGTCTGCCCTTCCACTTGATCAAATACTCAGAATATTGTTTGTTCCTTGTGCTTCTGCCTTCACGAGTATCTAATATTTCTTCGATCTCTTCTTTGGTCGGGTTAGACTTTGGAATGCTCCACAATTCTGTACTTGGTTCCTCTGTATTGTTTCCCTCATGGTATTCCACTAAATCTGATATGTTAAAAATAGGTGAAATGTCAAGTCCACTTGGCAATTCCACTTCATATGCATTGCCTGAATCCCGTTTTTCCAGTATTCTGCATGGCCCAAACTTCTTCATCTTCAACTTGTTATAAGTTTTGGCTGGAAATATTTCTTTTCTGAGATGGACCATGACTTCATCCCCCACTTCGAACTCTTTGAACCGCCGCTTTTGGTCTGCTCTTGCTTTATATTGAGTATTCATTTTTGTAATTTGTTTCTTCACTTCTTCATGCAGGCTTTTCATCTGTTTTGCGAATTCCTCAGCCTCTGCACTGCACTTTTCCCCTTTATCTAATTTTCTCAGCTCAGAAACGTTTCTCGGACTATTTCCATATATGATTTGGAATGGAGATTTGTTTGTACTCTTATTGATAGAATTGTTGTATGCAAATTCTGCCTGTGGCAAAACTAAATCCCATCCCTTGGGTTTATCTGCTATCAAGCATCTTAATAAATTACCCAGACTTCTATTTACCACCTCTATCTGTCCATCAGTTTGTGGGTGGTATGCAAAACTGAACTTTAGATCTGTCTTCAGCTTCTTCCACAATGTTCTCCAGAAATACCCAACAAACTTTGTATCTCTGTCAGAAACTATGCTTCTTGGTAGACCGTGAAGTCGTACCACTTCCTTGAAAAATAACCCTGCAATGTGAACTGCATCACTTGTTTTCTGGCAGGGAATAAAATGTGCCATCTTGGAGAATCTGTCAACCACCACAAATACAGAGTCATTTCCCCTCTGTGTTCTGGGCAATCCAAGAATAAAATCCATGCTTATGTCCTCCCATGGCCTCTCAGGTATAGGTAACGGCTGGTATAATCCTGTGTTTTGCCTTACGCCTTTTGCCATTTGGCACATTCTGCAACCTTGCACAAACTTTTTCACATCTTGCTGAAGTTGCGGCCAGTAGTAATTTTCATTCACCAGGGCAATGGTCTTATCCCGACCAAAATGCCTAGCCAGTCCTCCGCTGTGCTTTTCCTTGATTAAGTTCTCCCGCATGGAGCTCCTTGGAATGCATAATTTACTTCCCTTGAACAGCATTCCATCTTGGATTAGGAAATCTAACCATTTTGTCCTGTCCACAGTAACAGGTGCCAAGCAAGCCGTCCAGGCTGCTGCAAAATCAGGATCTTCAAGATAAAGACCCTTCGTTCTTCGAATCCTACTACTTCCACTGTCATTTCAATCAGCAGATTCTGCCTTCTACTTAAAGCATCTGCAACTCTATTTGATTTCCCGCTCCTGTGCTTTAATACAAAGGTATAGCTTTGGAGAAACTCAACCCACTTCATGTGCCGCTGATTCAGTTTTGTCTGGCTGTTGATGTACTGCAATGCCTGATGATCAGTAAATAGAACAAACTCTTTTGGCAACAAGTAATGCCTCCACTTCTTTAGAGCCTGAACTATAGCATAAAATTCTTGGTCATAAACTGAATACTTTTTCCGAGCATCATTGAGCTTTTCACTAAAATAAGCAACAAGTCTGCCTTCTTGGCTCAGTATAGCCCCTATTGCACTGCCACTAGCATCACAGTCGACCTAAAATACTTTGTTGAAGTCTGGAAGTGCCAAAATAGGCTGTTCTGTGACCTTTTTCTTTAATGCATCAAAGCTCCTCTCAGCCCCTAAGGTCCACTTGAATTCTTTCTTATCCCCTCTCATTGTTTCTGTGAGGGGTGCACAAATGCTGCTGAAGTTTCTTATGAACTTTCTGTAAAAGCTGGCCAGACCATGAAATGATCTCACCTCTGTTGTGCTTCTTGGGGTAGGCCATTCGATGATAGCTCTCACCTTCTCTGGGTCCATTTTTAGACCTTCTGCTGAGATTACAAATCCCAGGTAAACTAACTCTTTCTTGACAAAATTACACTTTTTCAGATTTATTAATAACTGCTCCTCCCGTAGCTTTTCAAAAACCCTCCTGATGTGCATCAGGTGTTCCTCCAGGGTTCTGCTGAATATTAATATATCATCTAAATAAACAATGACAAATTTTCCTAAAAACTCTTTCAGTACCTCATTCATCAGCCGCATGAAGGTACTTGGTGCATTGGACAGCCCAAATGGCATGACCAACCACTCATACAAGCCCTCTCTTGTCTTGAAGGCTGTCTTCCACTCATCTCCTTCTCGGATACGGATCTGATGATAACCACTTTTTAGGTCAATCTTCGTGAAGTACTCAGCTCCACTCAAACAGTCCATGATATCATCCATCCTTGGCAATGGGAATCTGTATTTGATAGTGATCTTGTTAATTGCCCGAGAGTCTGTGCACATTCTCCACTCTCCATCCTTCTTGGGTGCTAGTACTGCAGGTACTGCACATGGGCTAAGACTCTCCCTAATCAATCCCTTCTCCAGCAACTCCTGGACCTGCCTGTTTAGTTCTTCAGTTTCTACAGGTGTCATTCTATGTGCAACTTTATTGGGCAAGCTTGACCCTGGCACCAAATCAATATGGTGACTGATTTTTCTTACTAGGGGTAAACCCTCAGGCACATTATCAGATATGATATCTGGAAATTCCTTCAATAGCTCTTGGACTTCTGTTGGGGCACCTTTGCATTCTGTATCCCTGACTCTAGGAATTATTGCATAACACATATGTTCATGCTTTAAATCATCTAAAAATTTTCTTCCGTCAACCAAGCAAATTCTTGCACTGCCACATACCTTTTCTTCCACCTCCTTCAGGGGTTTCAACTTATGACGCATTCCATTCTTGGTCACGGAATAGGTGTTGGCTCGGCCATCATGAACCGCACACCTGTCAAACTGCCATGGCCTTCCCAGCAGCAAATGGCACGCATCCATGGGCAGAATGTCGCACAGAACCTCATCACGATAATTTCCAATGCTAAATTTTACCAGGCATTGTTCATTGACCAAAACCTTATGGTCTTTCTGCAACCACGTGATCCGATATGGATGCGGGTGTTTCTTTCTCTCCAGTTGTAGCTTTGTAACCATTCCCTCTGAAACTAGGTTATATGTGCTACCGTTGTCAATGATGATGTTGCAAATCTTACCCGCGCATTTACACCTTGTGCGGAATAAGCTTTTCCTCTGATCTGCAGCTCCCTCTTCATTCAGCAGGACTCTCCTGGCAATCATTACTTCTCCTCTCTCAGCTTCTTCAGAATGCTCAGATCCAACATCTTCATCCGTGACTGCTACTCTGGCATTTCCTTTCGGTCTCCGATTATTTCTTTCTCGCTGCTGTGGGCACTCATATTGGTGATGTCCCTCTTCACCACACTGGAAGCAAGTCCCTCGAAATCTTCCTCTTCCTTGTCCACGTCCAGCTCTGCCTCTTCCCCCTCGGTAACCATTATTCTGATTACGGGGGCGGTCTGTATTTTCTCTCCTTTGTTCTTGATTGCTGCTACCTTCTCCATTTTTTTGAGAATCTTCATTTCTTCTTCCATTGTTCCTTCCGTCGGTCCTTCCGCCATGACCTCTTCCTCTTTGCTTGTTTTCAAACCTCCTATTGAGCTTTTCTTCAACCTTCAAAGCAAATTGGTAAGCGTCCTCTATGGTGGTCATCCGGACTAGACTTAGTTCTTCCTGAATGCTTGCTCGTAACCCATTAATGTAACGGGCTACCTTCTCCTTGTTGGCCTCTGAGTGGCCTATTCTAATCATTATTCTATGAAATTCCTCTGTGTATTCTTTCACAGACTTGCTTGATTGCCTCAATCCTTGCATTTTCTTCAACAGGTCTAACTCATAATCACCAGGGATGAACTGCCTCTTTAGCTTTTTTGCCATCCGTTCCCACTTAGTTATTCTCTCTTTCCCTCTTTTATTTTGCTCCAGATGCACTCCCTTCCACCAAATGCTAGCATGACCTTTCAGTTTGGTCTTTGCGAATCGACCCTATCAGGATCCTCAACCTCTTCGTACTCAAAGTACTCTTCCGGGTCGTTGATCCAGTCGATCAATTCCTCTGGATCAAGGTTCCCGAAATATGTGGAAACCTCCATTTTTGGCCTCTTCCCAATCTGGGATATGGCTTTGTATAGTCTGGCCTGAGCAGGATCTACTGCTTCTTCTTCTTCCTCAGGTTGGTCTTCTTCTTCATCATCTTCCTCTTCACTACCTTCGTCTCTTCTTGGCTCCAATCTTCTGCGCATTTCTTCTTGCAGGGCTTGCATTTGCCGCTGCAAAGCTCGAACATCTTTCGCTGCTGCCATGCCTCTCCCACCAACAGGATTTCTCCTTGGAGGCATTCTGCTCACCCAACTCTAAGCCCTTCCACAGATCCTGGTGCAGCTGCCTCTCCTCCGGCGATCTGCTACACACTCAGGAACTACTGGCTCTAATACCACTTGGTGGAGAACAGATCTTACAAAATATAGAAAACCAGCAAGACAAGAGCCCAAAATTTGTATTCAATACTTAGGAAGAATTTTACAAGAATATACAGCCAAACTATCATTTGCCAACCCCCTCTCATTACAATCCCTGGGTTTTTATCGAGGTCCCGATCCTCTGTGCTTTCAAACTTCCCACGATCTACAATTGCCACCTGGGACAATTCTGGTAAGTTGCATTCATGAGACTCTAGGTGAGGTGCGCGACTGGCTGCCATATCCAACGGAATCTTCTCCTCGATCTGTTGCTTGCTGTTAGTTGCCTTAAATGCGTCTTCTAGATATCCTGCACGAGTGGCCAACATGCCCATTGAAATCCTTCTTTGGAACTGCTGCTTCACTGCCTCTAACTTGCCGCGCACGAAGGGTCGCCTTTAAGAAAGCTGGGAGTGCGTGTCTTCCTATTTGGTCGCGATATCGCGACGTGTCGCGATATCGCGACCATTTTCTTTCTGCACCTTCTCTCTCCGTTTTGGCCGCGATATCGCGACATGTCGCGATATCGCGCCATTTTTGCTATCGGCTTCTGTTCTCCCGTTTCGGTCGTGAAATCATGACATGTCGTGATTTCGCGACCTTTGGTCTCCGTGCCTTCGTTTCCCCTACGGTGGTCGTGATTTCGTGACCTTTGGTCTCCGCGCCTTCGTTTCTCCTGCGGTGGTCACGATTTCGTGACATGTCACAAAATCGCGACATGTCACGATTTCGTGACCTTTGGTCTCCGTGCCTTCGTTTCTCCTGCGGTGGTCGCGATTTCGTGACATGTCACGAAATCGTGACATGTCACGATTTCGCGACCTTTGGTCTCTGCGCCTCTGTTTCCCTGCCTTGGGTCACGATTTCGTGACATGTCACGATGTGACATGTCGCGAAATCGTGACATTTTGTCCGCTGCTCCCCTATCTTCAGTTTTGGTCGCGATATCACGACACTTTTGTGTCGCGATATCGCGACACATATTTTACTTGCAACACTTAGAAAAAAATAACATTGCAACACTTAGAAAAAAAATAACAACAAAAGTTTGGTTGATGCTCGATTGCTTTGCTGCCCTCGGATGCTCCTGCATCAGTTGATGTCAAGAAAGAAGCAACTTTCAAAGCTACCAAGAAATCCAAGGGTAAACAACTTCAAGAGAGTGATGAGTCTTCTAGTGATGAAGAGGCATATTACAGAAAGAAAGGCAAGTTCTCTAAAAAGCACAAAAGCATGAAAAATATAATATGTTTCAATTGTGGAAAGTTTGGTCATTATGCTACTGACTGTACTATTTCCAAGAATGAAAGTGATGAAGAGAAACAGGTTTCTAAGAGCAAGGATTTTGAAAAGTACAAGCATCACAGGAACAAAGATGAGCACAGCAACCACGGAAAGAGGTATTCTCACAAGCACAAGAAGAGTTTCTACCTAGACAAAGCAAGTAAGTGTTCTAGTAGTGATAGTGAAAGTTCTTCAAGCGATAGTGAAAATGAGATGTTTTTCATATCAAAAAAAGAGGAAGAACCGAAACATAGATTCATTATCATGAAATGTTTTAGATGTGGAAATTTTGGTCACCTTTAGGATGATTGCACAAATAATGAATTGGTTACTAGTATGTATGAGGATGCTCCAGAAAACTATAAGGAAGATGCTTGTATGGTTTTTGAAAAGGGTAGCACCTCTAGTGATAAGAAATCTGGAAAAGACTCTGATGATTCAGAAAGCAAACAAATAAAGGATCTTGAAAGTGAACTTAGTAGTGCTCTTAGTGCTTTGAAAAAATAAAGAAAGAAGAATGCCAGACTCCAGGATAAGTTAGATGAATGTTGTATGGAAAGAGATGATCTTATAGAAAATCTTGATTTCTCTATAGCTAAGACTCAAGAACTCAAGGTTGAGTTAGAGTCCAAGGTTCTTAAATATAGTGAATTGGAACAGAAAATGGCTTCTTTGGAAGTGGAAACTAAAGAGTACAAGGATAAGCTGTACAGGTTTCAAGATAGCTCCAAAAGGGTTAAGTCTCTCATCAAAGGTCAAAGAAAACCAATAGATAAAACAGGCCTTGGTTTTGTTGAGCCACACAAGGAACAGGTTGGGGAATCTAGCAAGAGATTTCAAAAGGAAGAGAGTTCTGATGAAGAAAGTACTTCAGATCATGAGTCCGTGAGTGATAGATGCGCAGAAAAAGAAAACAAAATTCAGATTAAGAAGAAGTTTTTGGGACCCAAGAGGTCGAATAAAATAAAATTTCATGGCAGATGTTTTGCATGTCACAGGTTTGGTCACATGGCTGTACATTGCATGGCTCAAGTGAAGAAAGTAAATGACAAATTCAGAAGTGCTAGTTTCTTTCGAGGGTATTGCTACTCTTGTCAACAGTTCGGGCACAAGGCAGTCTATTGTGAGATAAATAACAGGCTTGGCTAGAACAGGATTAATCATAACATGTTTGGGCAGAACTGGCAGATTCAAAGAATAGGTATGCCTAAAAGAAATAACATTGTTACCTATTATAAGTGCAACAATGGAGGTCACATAGCTAGACAGTGTAGAGCTGATCTTCCAAGGTACAGGAATAGGAACAGTGGTATGAACAGATCCAAGGATCAAGGAATGAACAAAAATAGGGATGAGAACAAGAACAAGAACAGTAATAGGAATAGGAAAATGGACAATGAGTTCAAGAGAAGGCCTGGCAAGGAAGTTATAGACACTAATGATGATCAGTGCCTAATGGGAGTTTTACTCCCACCCTTGTTTTAATCACCTCATCAGGAGGTGGGGGAGGGACTAATCTAAGAGGCTCATTATTAGTCCCAAGCCCCAAGGGTGACCCTTTGCCATTGATGACAAAGGGGGAGAGATATGAATAATGGGGAGAGCTTCAAGTGAAGATAAGAGCTTCAAGTCAGGGGGAGCAAAACCTCAAAGGTAGATTCTTAGTGTTAGCACAGATGGTTTCAGTTTTGGCTCTTGAGATGTGTTTTCAATAAAGGTTTGCCATCAATGACGAAGGGGGAGATTGTTGGTAATTTTTGGGTACCTTGGGTACATTGCATTTGCTCAAGTGTTTAAGTTGTCATTGATGTCAAGAAGCTTTCGAAGGAATTTGATTTGATGTCAAATACTTTGTTTTGATGAAGGTTATGGCATGATAGTTTCAAAGGTCTCTAGCAAACTCCAAGCTGACAGGTTCAAAATAAAAGTGTAAGTTGGAAAAATGAGTAAGTTTGAAAAAGTGTCATGATATCGTGACATGTCGCATTTTCATGACCTGGGCAGGAGAATGTTCGGAGTCAGAACTGCCACGATTTTGCGACATGTTAGAGGAGAGAGAAAGTGCTAGAAAAACTGTCATGATTTCGTGACATGTTAGAGGAGAGAGAAAGAGCTAGCAAAATTGTCGTGATTTCATGACATGTTGGAAGAGAGAGAAGAAGCAAGGAAAACTATCACGATTTCGTGACATGTTGGCAGAGAAGGAGAGCAAGGTGGAAAGTGTCACAATTTCACGACATGTCGCATTTTCGCGACTTGAAAAGAGTAGGAAGGCCAAGAAGGAAAAGTGTCACGATTTCGTGACATATTGCAAGGAAGGTTGTACGGACGAAAAATTGTCACGATTTCGTGACATGTTGCAGGAGAGAGAGTCCGAAAGGAAAAGTGTCACGATTTCGCGACATAATGCAGAAGAGAGAGTCTGAAAGAAAAAGTGTCGCAATTTCACGACATAATGTAGAAGAGAGAGTCCAAAAGAAAAAGTGTCACAATTTTGCGACATGCTGCAAAAGACGAAGTCAGGACTGTCATGATTTCACGACATGCTGCAGAACTTGAAGTGAGAACTGTTGTGATTTTGCAACATGCAGCAAAGGGAAGAGTCTGAAATGAGAAGCGTCACGATTTTGTGACAGGCTACAAAGAAAGCGTACGGAAGCTGAAAGCGTCACGATTTCGTGACAAGATGAAGGAAAAGCGTACAAATGCAAAAAGAGTCACGATTTTGTGACATGCAGAAAAGATAGCGTATGGATGCAGAAAGTGTCACGATTTTACAACAAGCAGAAAAGATAGCGCATGGATGCAAAAAGTGTCACAATTTCGCAACAGGAAAAAAAGATAGCAGACGGCAGTAGAAGTGTCATGATTTCACAATAGAAACTGAAAGCATGTCTTCCATAGGTGAAGTGTCATGATTTCATGACAAAAGCAGAAAGGAAGGCTATGAAGACAAAAGCATCACGATTTTGTGACATGTGTAAGGCAGAGAAGAGCTTAAGGCAGTGAAAGTGTCACGATTTCGTGACATGTTCCAGTTTCACGGGTGTAAGGCAGAGAGAAGCTCAAGGCAGCGAAAGTGTCACAATTTCGTGACATGTTTCATTTTCACCAATGCAAAGTCAAGAAGTGGATAAGAAAGCAAGAAGTATCACGATATCGTGACAAGAGCTTAGTCAAAGTCATCAAAGGCTAAAGTTTCACGATATCACGACAAAATCCAAAAGAAAGTGTATGGTTGCAAAGGTGTTGCGATATCGCGACATGTTGTAGTTTCACGAGAAAAGCTACAGAACCATAGAGGCGGTTGAAGTCGACAGAGTTAAATTTGAGCCAACACAGTTTAAGGTTTTGCAACCGACGTAGTTTAAGGGTAACAGCCGACTAAGACCAAGGTTTAAATCTTGAATGTGTTAGTATAAAAGGAGGGTTGTTTGGAGAGTTAAAGTATCAATTTTTAAGTGTGCATTCAAAGTGCAACATTCATAGATAGAGGGCAGGGAGAAGTTCGATCACCAAGAAGTAGAGTGTAAAATTCGATTGCAGTGTACAGAGTGCATTTGATCGAATCTTCTAAGTGAGTAAGATTGCAAGGAAGTAGAGTGCGCGAAGACTATGCGGCTGTGATTGCGCAGAGGTGCAAAGGTCAAAGTTTGATCAAGTGTAGCTGTGATTGAACAAAAAGAACAAAGGACTGTGTTTTTGTGTAGACCAGAAAAAGAGGACAAAGACATTTGTGCCAGACCGAAGGACTGTGTTTTGTGCAAATTAGAGAAATAAATCAAGGACATTTGTGCTAGACCGAAGGACTATGTTTAGTGCAATTTTGAGGACCAGCTTTGGAGGTGATAGAGTTGAGGACAGAGGTCTCCAGCCAGAGCAGGGAAGACAGGTGTCTTCTGTGGATAGAGTTCCATTTGCTAAGGGCAGAGGATGCAGAGGTCTTCTAGAGGATCACCAACCAGAACAGATCTAGGGGATTGGTGTCTCCTTTGGGTTGGTGCCCATAAACATTGTAATCGGGAAAGGTATTCCCAAATTTGATTTGATAAAATTTAGTGAAATATTTTATCCGTGGAGTAGCCTGCATTGGGTGAACCACGTAAATTGTTGTGTCTCTATTGTGGATGGTGTTTTGTGCATTGCTTTAATTACTGCTATTGATATTGTTTTCTATACACTGCATAATATTGATTTGAAAGTTGATTTGAAGGAAAAAGTAAAAAGCGGTCTTATACTGTTCACCCCCCTCTCAGTATAAGCTTGTGTTCTTCAATAAGCCTTTCCTTTGTTCAAGGGAATCCCATAAAAAGTGAGACATTTTCACCTACAAATATTATTATTATTATTAGAAGGAACTAGCATGAATGGTCATGTAAAATATTACTCTTTCATTGATGAAGTTCATGCATACCCTTTATATTCTTGAAATTGTTACTTTCCTCTATTATACTCTATTGGTATTATATTTGTAGGATTATATATATAATATTATTATTGGTTTAAACAAATATAAAAGGTGACAATTGCATTAAAAAAAATTTAATGCCCACACAATAATTATGGATGTTTAGGGATAATAATAATAATAATAATCATAAACATGTACTATATATTATGATACTTACTAATGGTAATTAATAAATCATAATTAATAATATAGTTCAAAAAAACAACTAAAAAAACATTTAAAAGACTTTTAAAAAATGTCTAAAAATAAGTTTGAGTTAAACATATTTAAATGAACCTATAAAAATACAATTTCATGGTAAACTTTATCGTAGTAACTAATTACAACAATCATACCTTTTAACATTATCTCAAACAAAATTAGATAAAAAATTATACTTTATGTTAGTAACTAATTACAACAATTATACCTTTTAAAATTATTTCAAACTAAATTAGATAAAAAATTATAGAAATATGACAATTTGTTTCCTTAATAAAAATGTTAGTATTAGTGGCTTGGTAACTATATTTGCAAGATTTATACAACTCTAAAGATAAGCTATAAATTTTAACTAATTAATGATAAAATAATAATAAAGTTCAATGTTATTTGATTTATGATAGACCATTAAAGCAATTGTAATCATTATAGAGTAGTGGTGGATATGTGCTATATGAGTTCCATTTTTATTCCTTTCATATAAGGGTTTGATATATAGAAAACCTTAATGTTGAATTAAAATCTTATTAGGGATGAAAATAGTTCTTTAAAAAATTATAATTATTCTTAGAGTTTACATTTGCTTAATAGGTATGTAGTCAACTTGTTTATGAAATTGTCTTGAAAGTTCTACTAATGTTTATGAGTATATATTAAATTGAATAAATATATTATGCACACAATTCTTTTTTCCCTTGCCCACTTCTAGATATTTTATTAACATTTTTATATTTCAACAACAATGATATTCTTAGGCCTTATGTTAATATGAATTTTTGTTGTGTCCTCTTATAATTTGAGATCTTTGCATTTTCTATTAGCTTTTAATTACATGTATATTTTTGTAAATAATTTATACATGAGCTACATTGAATCATGATGTAAATATTTTTAACCTAGAAGCATATTAAAATTATTAACTAAAAACTATATGGCACTACTTAAACCTTACACAATATTTTTTTCTTATGTCTCGTATTGATCATGTTATGTATCTTGATGATATCTTCATGTATATTTTACATGGATCATGTTGTTTATTTTTCTTTTGAGGTAAAGTACACAAATTTTCTCTTTGTTCATCTTAATAAGAAAAAGGGATCTAAAGAAGCCAAGGGAAGAAGCTACATGCATTAGGGTTTTGAGTTCTTGATGCCATATTGCCTCTCCACTCTAGAGTGTGTGTGAGACACATCTTAGGGCATTTTTTTCTACTTTCACTGACTTTACTTCATCGTTTGGCAGATTGAACCTCTTTTTTTATGGACGAGGCTCAGTCAACAACTCCAACTTCTGTTGAAGCTGCAAAAGGGAGCAATGGTGCTAAAGGTGAACAAGCAACCATAGAAGTTCATTCCCAAAGTTTATCACAAGGTAATATTTCTCCTCTAGATATTGTTATCCCATTGAGTGAGTTTAATACTACTTGTTCTTGGTTGGAAAGCCATACACTAGTAGGGTATTTTCTAGTTCATTTCCCTAGTGAGACCCTCCTTTGGAATTGGGTCGAAAAATCTTGGCATGGCATCAAGGTTGATGGTATCCAAAATGTCACCAAACATTTTTTTTTTTCATTTTGTTGACCCTGCTCTAGCCAAAGCGGTCCTCAGTCGTGGGCCTTGGTCTGTTTGTAGCTCCCTGTTGATTTTGTAGCCCTGGACTAAGGATTTTTTGATCACTAATGATGTTTCCTAGCGGGTTCCAATTTGGGTTGAATTTTGTGGTCTTCCTCTACTACTCTAGACTTATTATTAGAACCTTGTGGCCCCAATTGGTGAATTTATTTATTGTGAAATGGATAAATTTTATGCCTCACACCCTCAAAAGTATTTTTGTGTCAAAGTCAATCTTTCTAAAGACCTCGAGGATACTGTTGATGTTCAAGTTGGTGATTATAGGTTCAAGCAACATGTTGTCTACATAAACCTTCCTAACACATGTTACCATTACCAATTAGCTACCCATAAGATAAAATATTATCCTCTAATGGTGGACACGATTACAGTTAAGAAAATGACTATGTGTCCTATTGCTACTAGCTCTGTCCCTACTTCTAAAGGGGGCAATATGAATGGAAGGTAGTCTAGAAGAAGGGTAAGAATAGGAAAAATATAAACCCTATGGATGCTCCTAGTAGCTCACCTCAACCCCTTGTGTCTTTTGTGATAGTTGGGCATGGTGTGGTGACAGAGCAACATACCATGCAACTAGCAACATCTAGTGCTAGGGTTTCCCATATGGTTGCTAGTGTACCACTGAATAGTGCTTCCTTTACTAAAATTATTACTTCTTCTACTCCTACTCAGTCTTCAGATTCTCTAGTTATCAATATCAATGGGCAGTCTTCATCAAGCTTCATAGAACTTGAACGGGCTTATGTCAATGGCCAAAGATCTTGTAGCCCACCACAAGGAGAATCCTTGGTTCACCAAGACAAAACGTGTAAAATGAAGTTTTGGAAAGTATGTTAAGAGCATTTTCTCAGTAATATTTATTATTATATTTCAAACCTTAGAGACGCTAAATATATAGCCATAAAAATGAGTCTTGATCGATATCCATGATTTTTTTATCATGGAATGTCAGAGGGCTGATGGACCTAGTCCACAAATACTTGGTCCGAGATGAGATTGCTTTATGCTCTAGGTTTTATGGTAATATTGACTTTCTTTATCTTCAATATATTAAGATTTTTTACTTTATTCTACAATGTACTTGCCCTTTTCTTTGGCCAGGTTGTTTTTTTTATGCCACCAATCATTCCCTTGGTAAAGGGAGAGTTGTCATTCATTTGGAAACTAGGTGGAAAGATAATTTTGTCTTGTAGGGTGTGGACCCTTCCAATCATGCAGTTTGGGTTTTACTTGAGGTTAGTGGGCTATCTTTTGGCATAATTAATGTCTATACCTCCAATGAGGCTTAGGAGCACTATAGCCTCTGGTGGTGGTGTGATTTTTCTTTACCACCTATTGTTTTGGTTATGTGAAAATATTTTAATATGGCTAAAAAATCTACAGACAAGATAGGACAACTTATCATGCATTGGGATACTAGAGAAAGAGAGGTTTGGTACTTCATGAAAAAAAAATTGGGTTTGTCAGACCCCAATTCTTGTTTTCTCCTCAAAATTTTCCTAAAAATTTGTGGTATATATGGTCCAATTTCCAGGCTGGCCATACAAGAATTCTGATAAGGTTGGACAAAGCCATGCTTTTAGATAATGTGTAGTTTTTCTTTCATAGGAGAAATTCTTCAACTCCATTTGTGGAAACCATTCCTAGTACTACTAATTTTGACCATTCACCTATCATGTTTAATGTGCTGATTAAATCCTACCTCTTAGACACTACAAGTCAAAAATGTTTTTCAATACTTTCTTTCTTCAGCACCCTTCCATGGTTTGTCATATCCATAGAGTTTATAATATAGTTCCTAGACCTACTGAAGAGTTGGGTTGGATAGAATGGTGGAATAATGCCATTTTTTGTACAACTATCTTGTTCCATACTTTGGATAAAAAGTTGGTGTAGTTCAAAAGACTTTCCAGTATTGTCCTTCATGACAAGCTTGCCAAAGCTTCTCTCAGGCTTGAGGCCTATCTATTTAATATTGAACTTCAATCTCATGTTGCCTAGCTGAGGTGTGAACTAAAAATTGCTAATATTTATGAGGCTCAGGGAGCTCAAATTAAATCCCATATTCATTCGCTTAAAGTTGGTGATAGGTTCAGCAAAAAATTTATTCAAATGCTTCGATCTCCTAGGCAAGCTACTCAATTCAAGTTCATTCAAGATAATGGAATAGGGCTTACCTCTCTTCATGAGATGATTAATGCTTTTGTCAAGCACTATACTAATATTTTTTTCTCAATATTATTTCCATGAGTGGGAGCAAGAACTGGCAGCTTGTATGGCAGTTGTACCAGTTAAGGTTTCAGAGTCTCAAACAGTAGGGTGTGATAAAATACTCTCCCTTACAAATCTAGAGGATGCATTATCACAAATAGAAAATGAAAAAGTGCCAAGTCTAGATGGCTTTCCCTATGAGTTCTACAAGGGTCTTTGGTACTTAATTGATCTTTATCTGCATAAATTTTATCTAGAGGCTCTTTGAGTACTCTCTTTGGGAGTAATTATTAACATGGGCAGTATCAAATTCATACCCAAGCAAGGGGACCCAAATTTAATTACTAATTGGAGGCCTATTACTTTATTGAATATTAGTTACAATATCATTACCAAAACTTTGGCTCTTTGTCGTAGCCATCTTCTTCCTTTGATAGTCATATTAGAGCAAACTAGATTTATTCAAGGAAGGTACATCCTCGACAATATTCTGGCTATTTGGTAGGGCATGGAATGGGCCCGAATATTAAACCAGAATATGCTTATTATTAAGATTAATTTTGAGAAAGCTTATAACTACATTGAATGGAGATTCATTCTTGCTATGCTCAAAGAATTAGGATTTTGGTCAGTTTTCATTCAAACTATTGCTATGCTATTCAGAGATGTTTCAACTATTCTCAATATGAAAATTCATAGTCTAAATTAGTGGGCCTATTTAGGTCTATTCAGAAAGGGTGTCCTATTGATCCTTATCTATATGTGCTTGCTACTGAAGCCTTTGGCTATATTTTAGTTGCTCAATATTCTGTAGGTCTTATTAAAGGAATTGCTCTTCTAAATAATTAGGGATAACTTATTAATGGTCACTTTACTAATGACTCCTTTATTACTATAAGGGAAGAGGAAAAATCTATTTATAATGCTCTATTTCGTTTGAATATTTTACACAACCTATGGTTCTAGCATACAATGGAGGAAGACCTCCTACTTCAGACAATCTTCCTTGCCTAAGCCACCTTCGCTTCAAGGGTATCATTGGAATTGGATCCCTCCTAGAGATGTTTTTAAGTATCTTGGTATTCCTTTTGTCTTTCAAGGCCCCCTTTCTTAGCTTTGGATTTATGTGCTTCAAAGAGTTCAAAAGAAACTTGATTTTTGGATTACTAAGAAGTTGTCATTAGTAGGTAAATTTAATATTTGCTCTAAAGTTTTAGTTACAACTCATGTTTATTATTCCTCTTGCTAGGTTCCTTCATATGCTTGCTATAAGAATATTGAGAAAATCCTTCAATATTTTCTTTGGAATAATTATTTTGAAACAAAGGGATTTCATAGAGTTGACTAGGATATTTGTTGTCTTCCCAGAGAATCTAGCAAAATGGGTTTTCTAGACTGTAGATGTGTTGGTCATGAATCTGCCATAGGAAAGGATTTTCTAAAACTATGCACCCTAGACCCGGCCAACATTGAAAGGCTGGGAGAAAGAGATGTCTCCCAGACCAATCTCCAGAGAGGGCTGGTTCCCTTACTAAAACTAAGTTTGATTTCAGATTAGAGTTGTTGGAAAGGAATTATAAATGTGTAGAAAGAAACAGGAAATACATGGAAAGAGATGGGAAATATAGCCGTAGGCCGAATTTGTTAGATCGGGAAGAAACTCAGCAAGAATTAAACTTCAAGTGTATGAAAAACATATAATAATAAATACTATAGAGTAATCCAGTTATGATCTTGCGCAAACAACCTTCAGAATAGCATTCCAGAACTCACTTTCTTATAGCAACATTCAAACTCAAATGCAGAATTTGAATCTAATAGCAAATTAGAAAAACAAGCATAACTAAGAAATACATGAAATAGAAGGAGATCACATAGAAAATGTTTGCCAAATCAGAGGCCAAGTCTCTTTCATTCATGCAAAACAACTTGAAAGCCTTCATGCAACTCTGTCTCTCAAACTCTCGATACCTTTTTCTGAGATCTACATTGATTTATATAGAGGTCTTGCCTCTTTGCAGCATTAAAAATATGAAATGGACCTCCTCGAGATCTACAAAGTATGCAACGGAAACAAAGAAATGATCCCCTTAATCCAGCCTCGGAGAAACCAAAAATTGAATGCAATAAGGAGTCGGTCGTCTTCATTAAATTGTCGTTCTTGAAAATATGCTTGAAATCGTTAGAAAAACCATGAACAACAGCTTCGAATAATGGAAATATTTAATTTTGGTGATTTGAACACGTTCTTCCACCTTGCTTGCATCGTAAAGCAGTGACACATTTAATTCTGGAGTGCTTTTAATCATCAAAAATCATAAAACTGCATCGGACCGTTTGAACCGCTTTCTGGCATGAAACTATAGTAGGTCGTGAAAATGCGACATGTCACGAAATTGCGATGTTTCGTACCATTATGCTCCTTCTCTTACTTTCAAATTGTGAAAACCAACCATGTCATGAAATCATGATGTACTTGGCTTCTTTATCTCCTTCTCTGCTTCGTCTCCATGAAAATGTGACAATGCGCGATTTCACGACGTTCTTCATCTCTAGGTTCTCTTTGCTGCATCGAATCGCAAAAACATGACATTGCACGATTTTGCTACACTTTTATCTTTTTGGATTTATCTTCCTGAGATGTCACGAAATCACGACATTCACTTTTGTTGGAACTTCCTTCCTCAATATGTAGCGAAAACATGACATGTTCTTTCACCTGCCTTCCTCATTTCTCCAAGTCACGAAAATGACACCATGTCGCGAAATCACTATGATTTCTCTGTTGCTGCTCAATGCTCTCTTCTAAGTTGTGATAATCTAACATGTCGCGAAATCATGATAGTTTTCATGCATTTTTTATGGTCCTTCTCTAACTTGTGAAAACATGACATTCTACCTTAAGTGACTCTTCAATCTCCATTATGTCTCAAAATCGCGATAGGTTTTGTCTCCTTGGACTTTGCTACTTTTGAACCACAAAAATTTGGCATGTTGTGAAATCATGACATTCCATACAACCTGGATACCTCCTTGCTTCCTCTCCATGAAAACATGACGCATCGCGAAATCACTACCATTTTTTGCACTAAGTCCTTCTTGCCCCATGTGTCACGAAATCGTGACAAGTCTAGGTTGTTAGGCTTTATCTCCACAAATGTCATGAAATCATGACGCCAACTTCTTTCTTGCCCTTAGCCTCAAAAATGTCATGAAATCACGACAGGTTCTGTCTTGCTCAGCTTCATCCCACAAATGTCATGAAATCGCGACGTATTCATGCCTTAAGCCTTTCTGTCTCCACTTCGCCGCGACCACGCAACACGTCGCGATTTCGCGACGTCTTTCACCTTTTGAACCGTGTTCAATATTCTGTCGTGATATCACTACAAAGTTTGTTGCCATCACCCTCTGCTGAGTTATGTCATGATTTCACGATGTTTTCTAACATTATGCTCCCTGGCCATCGCAAGTCATGAAAACGTGACATGTCACGATTTTGCGACAATTTTGCTATGCTGTATCCGTTGACCACTTTGATTGTGATTTTTCGACGTGTCGCGATATCACGACGGTTTTTACCCCCCTGCTGCCATTGACTGCGTTGACCGTGATTTTGGAACATGTCACGAAATCATGATAGTTTCCGACTTTGCTCTTTTCTGCCCTTTTGCGCCACGAAATTGTGACAAGTCACGATTTCATGACACCTTTGGCTTTTGTCTTCTCTCTCCTCGGTAGACCCGCGATAATGCGACATGTCACGATATCGTGATGGTTTTGAAATTTTTCCCTCCATGCTACTTTTTGTCGTGATATCGCAATAGTCTTCGGACTTAGGCATTTTTTGCATCAAAACCTGTATAGAAGTGATAATTTCAACATCTAATGCATGAATAAACAACAATCAAATAAATGTGGAAAAAATGCCAACATTCTTGATGGCTTGCGGGGTATACAGTTCTGATGTATGCAAGAATCTCGAGCCTGAATCCATTGGGCAACAGAGTCATGAGAAACTGAGAACAGAAAGTTGGCTGCTGGGGTTCATCTCGGTGGACTGCTGCAACAACTTTTGCTGAATGAATGAAACTCAAAGAATCTGTATTCGGCTGAACTGACCATGGAATGGAAATGATGAATGATGGAATAATGGAATGGAGGGAGTGAGGCGGTAGATACAGTAACAGAGTGCTTCTGTGCTACCAGCTGCTATGAAAGGGAAATGGAAGTGAATGGAATAAACAGAATGATGATCAGCAAATGTGTAGGCTATGGAATGAGAATGGAGTGGGGAAATGAACTGTAGATAAATGCTTAAAACAACAATGTAGTTAGAAGAAAAGGAAAAGAAGAACCGGGAATATTAGAAAAAAGGAAAAGAAACAACAGCAGTGGCTTGATTACTGCAGAGGAAAAGGAGTAGGAGAAGGAGGGAATAAAGAGGGGAAGGGAAGAAATAAAGAGGAAGCCACTAACTGCTGGGAAAGAAGAAGAAAAAATACAAAAATACGTACCTACGGGCTCGCATGCAAAAAGAGCCGAAGTTTGACAAGGGAAAACAATACTTTTTTTTTTTTTTTTCTTTTCTATTTTTTTTTTGCTTTTTTTTTTTACTATGTACAAGGTAACTCCTGAATTAGCTGTGAATTTTTGGGAAAGACATGAACCCAAACACGGTTCTATCTCCTGGATCCCAGATCCTTGATATACACTCAGTAGACTCCTGGTTTATGGTCAGCTCAGAGTCACCAGAGATCTGTAACTGTTGTATTCCAAGTGTCCTAGCCGTCTTGATACCTAGGCATGATCGTTCAGTCTCAGTGTTAGCACCATTTCTATATTGTGCTCCATTAGAATAGAGATGATTTGGTAGATAAGCTTTTCCAACTTGATCAGGAGGCAACTTGACTTCAACCTCTTCAGGCTTCATAATGGAATAACGTCCGATCCTAGTTTCAATCATGGCATTAAAATTGAGCATTGAAAACTCATCCTCCAAATCAGGATCCTCCAACTCTTCAGTTATCATATGAACAACATGTTTGGACTTTTCTTCTTCTTCTATCTTCTCAATATGAAAAATAGAAGGTTTCTGATTGTAGATCTGGACTCGTCTTCCTTTGAATGGAATCTCCAGATGAGAAGAATCCAGCGCAAGATAACCTCCCAACTTCGCAGTGAACTATCTAGATAAGCACATACCGAAATACGGTTCTAGATCCACGATAACTATCTCCTGAATGACTGTAATTTGAGGCATAGTGTGTAAAACAATCGGGATATCCTTGATTACACCCACCGTTTTCACTGGAGTACCATCTAGCTACAAAACTCCAGGGCTACTTCGTGTGAATTCCATTTCCATCGCTTCACAAACTGCCTTTGGCATGACAGTTATAGCAGCTCCAGAGTCAATCAGGCAATTGTGTATGATCCAACCCTCCATCTTGAGTGACAGATAAAATGGGGGTGGTCTATTCCTTTCAGTGACTACAAAAGTTAACATTTGAGACATAACTACCTAGGCTGGAGCTTTCCCCTTACTTTGTATGGTCTTCAGGGATTCCTGTAAGAGATTTATCTATCTAGGCAACTGTAGGGTGTCATACAGACTTACCTTAGCTGGTATTCATTTAAGTTCTTCAACAATGTTGTACTCCATAGAGATCTATTCTTTTTCACCACTAGTAGATTCGAATGTGCTCTTATGTTGCTGGATAGCCTCCACTCGTTGCTGTTTGGTCAATGATGGATACCGCAACGTCTCTTTGGCTTGCTCCTTTGTTTTTGTTTGCGGCTGGGTAGTAGAGGCTTGTCCCTTGTATTTTTTTGGTGATGGAAGTGGATCCTTCGACAAAATAGATGATTGTCGTTGCATTGGGGAATCATGAGCCTTTGTTGGAATTTGCTGCTTCTTTGCTTGTACATGAGGCACTTTCAATGGCTCCATCTTAGCCGGATCTACCAACATTGGTTTCTTGTCGCTGCGTGTTAGTATTGCTATATGTTCCTCCAGAGACTCCACATAAGTAAGATCCACCTCTCGAATCATGTTTACATAGCTCCCTGTAATAACTTGCAAATAATTTTGGTGGACCATGCAAGTAGATTCATCATGTGGGTCATTGCAAGAAGAACACCAGTAAGATGGCTCATGTGAAACTTTAGAAGGGCTAGCCTCTTCACTTACCAAAATTGCTAATTTACTTTCAGGTGCTTTCTCCATATCCTTGCTTGGAGCAGGTTGTTCTCTGGTTACTATCGACATAAATCTTTGTGGCTGGTAGCTTCTTTTTGCCTCTCTCCATTCCATAGATGTCACCTTGTTAGTGAGAGATCTCATAGCCGACTGAATTTCTTGTAACATAACCAATTGAGGATCTGGGCTTGAGGACACAGGTAGTGTCGGTAAAGGTAGTGGAACCTATGGGGAAGGTAATGTAGGAGTTGGAAATGGAGGGACTAACCGTGGAATACTCGGTGCAAGCAACTGGGGAACAGTTGGAGTAGGAAGCTGAGGAACTGGGATGGGTGCAATTTGAGGTGCATTGGAGCTCCATGATGGGGTAGGATACATTGATGGCGTGGGCTGTGGGAGCAAACCAGAATATAAATATTTAGGTAGATTAGGAATAATAGGCATAGTTACCTTCGGAGGAAGTCTACCTATAGCAATCAAATCAGCTTTTGCCTTTAACACTTGTTCGAACAACTCTGGAAATGTAGTCACGTTGGACTGTCGAACAGCCCAACCAATGTCTGTTTTGAACGCTCTGAGGTAGTAAAATGCAGCTACCTCATCAACAGGCCGAAGACCATCAGGAATTCTCTGCCAGGTTCTGGTAAATCTAACGTTGAAATTAGCTATCTCTTCCTGTGGGTGCCTCTGGATTGCATTAAACTAATGCAACAATGAAAATGGATCAGCCTATTCATGAAAATTCTTCACTAACAATTCTCCTAGCTGATCCCATGATGTAATGGTGCCTGGTTGCAACGTTTGATACCAGTACAACAATTTACCTCTTAGTGATAACACCAACAACTTTACCATTACATCTTCGTCAGTTATATCATGAATGGCCACCAGAGAAGCTACATCATTGATATGTTCATATGCAGTCTTACCCGTACCATCATAGGTCAATAAAACCTTCAATGCAACCTGAGGAACTAGATTCTGAGCCTACAAATTCAAGGCTCTCGAACTGTTCCATGCCAAGAACTTCTTGGGTGGAGAATACTGGGCCATTGGGACTAGTGGATATGACTGAGAAGATGGAAAACTAGTAACAATACCAGGTATTTGTGTAGATAGGGCAGATGATGCAAGCGATGGGGAAATCAACCTAGATTTTTCACCTCTTTTTGTGCTGTCAAGTTCAAAAAACTCAACAAGATCTTCAACTTTTTTCGATTTTGATCTCGTGATCATGAAATACAACTTTCACTGCATCCACATTCAGATATTTCTGGGCACTGCAGAGTCACCAAATGTTCTAGCTATATGGCATGAAGGCAAACATTAAACCTTCAATACTATGGGATCTCTCTAAGACAGTAGAAGTCTGTCCCACCGAGCGTGCCAAAAACTATTGATCACGAATCTGCCACAGGAAAGGATTTTCTAAAACTATGCACCCTAGACCCGGCCAACAAGATGACAAGGTATTTCTCTATGTGCTAAGTGGGTGATTAGGGCTCTGAGGGGAGATGAATCTTGGAAATTTATAGTTTGAAATTTCATTTCCTTTGGTCTTCCCTTAGACCGTAGAGCATGGAGAGGGTTGTATTTTCTTTCTCTCATTGTTTCTTTAATTTTTGTTAAGATTTATGGCTCCTTTGTTAAAAGTATATGGAAATCCTACCAAGAGCTCACTCATTGGATATTTTTGAGAGGAGATAGCTTTCGTAAAGGATTATCCATAAATTCTATGAATATTTGGTGGTCTCCCATGTTTCTTCATCAAGTTTCTCCCTTAGCTCAAGTGCAATGGATTCATGCTAGGTAGTTTTTCAAAAAGGGTATTATTACAATAGTTGATTTATTTTCTTGCCATACCAGGGATTGGATCCCATGGAATGAGTTCAAATGCACCTTTAGGCTAAATGGTTCAAACAAATATACATATGATGTTGTTATTGCTCTCACCCCTTTTCTATGTTGCATAATATTGGTGTGCGCTCGTAGTGTCCTTGGTGGTCATACTATAGATGGCATGTTGACACTCATTTGCTTAATTATAAGGCTCATTTGAAGTATAAATGGTTATATCCTCATCTTCCTTTGGTGCCTAAGCTCAATCAGCATTGGGACTTATTTTCTATAAGGACTAGATGGAATTCTGGATTTTAGAATATTTTGGCTACTTATGTTGAGCCCAAGCAATATTATTTTGCATGAATCTTGTTGTGTCAAGGCATTCCCTTAAGGGAATGTTTGAAGCACCTTGGAATTCCTGATCCTAGATTTCCTTTTTTTGGTGTTCCCGAGTCTTGTATTCACCTCTTTTGGAATTGCAAAAAATCTAGGAAAGCTTGGGAATGTGTTCTTTTTTTTTCCTCATTTACAGCTGCAAGAGTTTCTTGGCCCCAGGCTCTTCTTGGGGACTCTTTTACTTTGTCTCTCCCACTTTTTGAAGTTTGAAAGCTTTTTCAGGATTAGCCTACTCTTTCATATTTGGAAGGCCCATAATAGATTTGTTTTTAAATAGTGCACATCTTCTATCACATATACTCATGTTAACAAATTAGAAGTTTTTAATGACATGTGGCTACAAATATATATACAATCCAACAAAGTGGCTATGGATTTATATCATCTGCATTTTCTTCTGGTGCACTGGTCCAATGCTCCATGTATAGACAATCGAATCCCCACAGAGCACTCTTCTCAAGAGCATTTTCAATATTGCTCTCATCGTCGACCTCTATCATATGTAAGAAGTGCTCTTGCAGACAGGCACTGGTACCAACCCTCACTAGTCAAGAAGCATATTAACATTGAAATTGCTTGTTCATCCCACCAAGATGGGGGTTGGTATGATGTTCAACTAGTTTCTCATGGGCCAGTTGTTGGTTGGAGTGATGCAGTTATTAAAGGCCTTAATCATGATGTAGAGGGGTGGATTCATCCCATAATCACTAGCAGTTTATGCAGGACAACATGGTAGGACACATTACTCCATATGATATGCTTTTTTTATGTAATGATCATCAATGATCATGATTGCCAAAATTGTGTTTTATTGGTGGGTTTTTTACTAACCCTTGTCAATGAAGGTTAGTTTGATTCCCCATGGGGTGTGTTAACCTACCCACTTTTTTTATTGTAAAGGTTGTTATCTTAAATTAATATAAATTTTCTCTTTTCATCAAAAAATTGAACATTTCAAAGGCACATATGATTTTTCTTGTAAATAATATTGTATAGTATATTTTATGGTTATATAGAGTGATGAATTAATGTACACTTTGTCTAAAAACATGGTTTTTCAAATTATTTATGTCCTTTGTTGTATTGAGGAACAATTGGACATGTTGTATGTGTATTGATTTTATATATTTGATATGTCTCATGAGAGGTAATATTATTTGAACTCTTTTTTGTTATACTTTTGCAAGCAAGTTACTGGCTATTGATAATTAAGTAAAAGCAATGACCCAAACATTAACTCATTTTTTAATTGTTTTTATGTGGTAGGCCATTAGGTACTAGTATGGTAAGGATGAGTGGTTCCTTTAAAAATCTATCCAATTCAATATGTTTACTCATTCTTATTATTATTAATGTTGAATATTTTTGTTAAGGTAAGATCTCTTATTTGAGTTTATTTATTTTTATTATGGTAAATGAAGGGGTTTTGAAAGGAGCCCAAAAAATTTACATTTTTCAAAGAGAATAATCACTTCCAACACATACATATTAAAAAATTTGGACTAAAAAGGAGCATGTTGCATACTTAGATACAACAATTTTGATTTAACTCTATCTCGTAAGGATTCAATATTTCTTAAAATCAATCCATCTAGTTTCTTTAAAATATTTAGGAGTTTTAATAATTCTCTATTAGCTTTAGATTAGATCTCCAATTCTACCTTTCTTGAGAACTTTGGAAGCTTTCACGTAGTCTTATTTCTTGAAAACTAACCTCATGCTACTAGATATTTTACAGTGATTAATTTCCCTAAAGCTTTAAAACTTCTAACTCAGCAACCTCTTTCAGAGTTATCATCATTAAAGCCTCCAAGAAAAATCATTCCATACCTTGGATACATCCATTTGAAATCTCATGTTTGCCATAAAATCAACCAAAACATTACCTTCCCTGTATATGTGTTAGATCACAAATAATTCTATTCTTGATAGTATATTCATTTCATGCTAAATAATATTTTCAATGCTCTAGCTAGCGGTTTTCTTGGCATTCAAACTATTAATGATATTCATAGAATCCCCTTCCACTATAAGCTTTTTTACTTTTATATTTTTTGTAAGTATTACTCCTATAAGCATGGCTCTCATATTTTCTACATGGTTTGATCAATGACTAAATTTCATTGTGTAACAATATATCACCACCCTTGAGCTATATATCATAACCCCTTCCCATCCAACCTTCCCTAGATTACCCTTATAGGCTACATCAATATTTAGTTTTACCCACTCTAGGGGAAGGAATCCATCTCACCTTTCTATTTTGCTAGCTAATCAGATTTATTTTAGCTCTCAATAGTTCCTACTCCACTGCTATTTCTTCCTCCAACTCATTTTCATAGATTTTGTTGTTCATATTAACAACCACAACTTAAAAAACAATGGTAGTTTTTATACTCTTGATAATAACCTCTACACTATTAGCCCTATTATAGAACACTCATTTATTCCTCTCCCTCCATATCTGTAAAATAAAATGAGGTAAGACAAAGATAAATTTTTTTTAATCGAGGGCTATGATAAGGTTAATCCAACTAATCCATAAGGCATCTAAAGACTTTGTTGTCACCCATTGATTTATAATTTACTGAAGAAGCATAGGCTAGACCTCCAAAGAAAGGGGGCAATGGAAAAAAAATATGATCAATTATCTCCTCATCCCCATAACGTAAATTACACCTATTAGGAATGATCATCCCTCCTCTTCTAATATTTTCCACCATCAATATTTAATTTTGTAATGCTAGCCAAAGAAATAAATACACCTTCGATAAGAGATATTTAATCCAAACTTGATGTGAGGGAAAATTTGTATTCTCCTTATCCCTTTCAAATGTGAAAACTAAGTTAACAATAAATATTCCTTTAGGATTAGAACCCCAAAAGAACCTATCCTCTTCTATTTTTAGCTATAGATAATAATGTTGTAAACTAATATCGAGAGAATAAAGCCTAATTTGCATAATTGTATTAGCTCCTTCCAACTATAACATGTGCCACACTCTATAATTATATTACTCCTTGATGTACTGAACCATATTTCCATATTTTTACTTTAAATCCCAAATTATGCACTTCCAGTAATCATTAAAAACTAGAGTACTCTCTCTGACCCATGCATCCTCCCAAAAGTGTATCTTATCACCTCTTCCCACCTACCACCTATAATATTTCCATAAGAGATTTAGTTTGGATCAACTCATTCCACAAATATGATCCTAAAGGTGGATTTAAGCTATAAGAAAAGAGGATTTTATTCTCAAGATATTTTGTAGAGAGGATATTATCCCAACATTGATCATGTTCAATCATTTTCCACCATCCCACTTTGTCCATTAAATCCATGTTCATCTGCTTCACTTTTTTGATGCCTAGATTTTATTTTCGCTTAGGCCTACAAACATTCTCTCATGCCACCAAAATAATCCTTTGTTTCTATTCTGCACCTATCCAAAGAAATTTCCTTTACATTTACTCTAATTTCTTAGCCATCGATGCTAGGATTTTAAATAAAAACATCATGAAAATGGGCATGTTTTGGAGGGTTGTCCTCAATAGCTATAATTTCCCTACATGAGTAAGGAAAGAGTTTTTCCATCCTATAAGATGTCTATTATTGAACACTAAAATGTTTATAGTATTTCACAAAGTACATCTATTTTTCCCTTTAAATTTTTATTTAAGCTATAATTTCCCTACTTGAGTAAGGAAATAGATTTTCCATCCAGCAAGATTTCTATTATTGAACACTAAAATGTTTATAGTATTTCACAAAGTACATTTATTTTTCCCTTAAAATTTTTATTTTATATTATCATTAATATTAAAATAGTTTGCATATTTATCAGGTGGCATTAGCTCAACCAGTTAGATTTCTCGATATTTAAAGAGGAGACCAAGGTTCAAATATTTCCAAGTGATACATGGATACTATCTAAGCTTTTTGTAATACCACTATGTGGTGATGTTGTAATACGGGTGGGGCCTATTTCAATCCCATATAACCAATTTAAAAAAAATAGTTTGCATATTTTATTTACTCAATATTCCTAAAATATGTGCACATGGAAAACTATTACTAAATTAATTGCATTCTAGACTAGAATGAAAGTTTATGATTACTAAACTATAATAACTACATTATTTTAACTTTTAAATTTTACATTAATTTATTTGACATCATTATAATTTAATATCTTACATAAAGGTCACCACCACATTAATTTGTTAATTCTTTTATTTTCAAAATATTTTTACCCATTTTTACATTTTTACCATCCTTAAGTGGCAACCCCCTATTTTGATGCATTATAGAGAAAATATTAGGATACAAGCCTAGCTACAAGCCTATCCCAACATGCTTTAACTAATAGATTTTTAAGATAGTAATTTCATATATAATTAATATGCAATCTTTACTAGGTTTAAGTGCTTAATTTTATGAATTGGAAGTATCAAGACATATAATAATGCTCTTGAATCTTGAACATTTGTATGATATCTATTTAATTTTTAAAATCTTCATTTAGTGTAATATTATGGTTTTAAATATTTCAAGTAAATTATTTAAAAACTAATGTGGGGTATCAAAAAGTTTTTGAAATGGTTGACAAACCATTTCAAAACTGAATGAAATGAAACAATGCAAATATAAATCAGAATGAACACCTAGGTAGACATAAAATAAGAGGGCTAGAAAATGAGAATATCATGAGGGGGTCTGAGAGAAGGTTTGAGATGGTCTAGGACAAAGAAACATATAGGATAGAGAGGAGGTAATCCTATGATTGACAATATTTTGATTGTAATAATATGTCAACTTTATAGTAAAATCACATCTTCTTCTAAATCCTTACTATGTGTATGAGTGATGGGCATATAGTAATTTTTTGATAGAAAATTACAAAATTTTGTGCGCAGGTTATAACCAAATATTCCAAGATTTTAGTCAATTTCCTTTGTGTTGGTTGCATTTGAGGGGAGCATCTTAAGTTTGAGCAAGAGAATCCACCATTCTTATGAATCTCTAATGTGCATGTAATAACTACTGATCAAGTGATTATTAGTTGTTCAAGAGAATAATTTTGCCTAGTTAGAAACATGGTATGAGGAAGAAGGACATGGACTATAGGTGTGCTATCCCAAAGGAGTTTTATTTTTGATTGCATGTGTGATTTTCATATATTGAAAGATCATAAAAGAGAATTTTTTTCTATTTGATAAGGTCATCCATAGGAATATTTATGGATAATTTTGACCATCACAAACATGGAATTTCATGGAAAGTATAAAATATAGCATTATAGGCTCAAACAACTAGATCTAGAGGGAGCCAAATATCTTTGCCTAGATAATGTATGGATGGATCCTCCAAATATTGGTGTTAAATGGAAGATGAAGGAAACAAAATGTGGCTAAGAATATATGGTGATGGAAGTTTTACCCCCTCAACAAAAATGGGTAGGTGCATTAACCTATTAAATGATGAAAAATAAATCTAAAATTGACTGAGTGAGGAAGCCACCAGATAATTGGTATCAAACCAAGCAATTGATGGGTATAAGATATTCGTCAACCAATGATTTTGAGAACAAAAGGAACAAGAATTTAGTTAAGTTTAGGAACCTCCAAAAAATTTATACCCCACCTAGTAAGATACGGGTACCAAAAACCTATCAGCCAACAACTTGTAGTACCAAAAAAAGCAAAATATGGCTAAGTCTAGGACCTGACAAAAAATATGTACCAGATCTTCTTCTTCTGGTCAAAGTAGAGAAAAAATTTGGCTAAGTCTAAAAGCTAACGAGAAATTTGTACTAAGGATAGGAGCTAACAGGTACCAAAAACTTGTTGACCTCTAGAGAATGAAGTGCAAAAGACACCAAGTATGGAACCCACCAGAGGTTAGGTACTAGACCACACAATAATGGGGTTTCAAAAGTACATCACCTAGCACAGGAAGACAAAGTAGAAGAAAAATTCACCAAATGTTCAAGTCACTAGAGATTGCATACCATACCACTCAAATGATGTGCTCCAAAATTTTGGTAGTAAGGTGAGCAAAGGAAGATGAATTTTGGTCCCTAGAGTGCCAGACAATTTGCCCATATAGTAAGGAAGCAAGGGTACACAAAGCATGTCATTCATCAACATGGGCATAAATTAAGGTTAAGTTCCAAATAATACATCATCCAATAAATAATCCATCATTTGATAATCCTCAAGGGATGAAATGATTCATATCACCAAGTACCCAAGCCTCTAGAAAAATGGTACCTAGTGAAGGTCAAAATAGGTACATGAAAACCATTGATAGGCAAAAAACAAGGTGAAAAATAATCCAAGTGTGGATCCTATCGGAGATTATGTACCTAGACATGTAACAAATAAATTCTATAAATTCATCAAGTGGAAAAGAGACAATAGGTCATATTCTGCTAAGTCTGGCGACTACAAAAAATATTGCACTTGGGACATAGATGTTTGGGTACCAAAGTTTTGACAAGACAAAAGACTCGATAAAGAGCCCATCCTCCATTTAAATGCCCCAACATTCATGCAAGTAGAGGTAGGCATAGTGCAAAGGTTAGTGTTCAAGAGTAGTTCATTTACATGATGGTAGTTAACATCATTAGCTCCAACTTGATAAGATTACTAGTCAAAGAATATAAGCCACTATAAGCCACTACCCCACTACTGGTGTGTTCATGCGGATGCTAATGTAAACTCGATAGAAATTTTAAAAGGATCAATGAACCAAATACAAACAACAAAGGCCACTACTCCTCCAAATAAAGCATATCCCTATCACATTAGTAGGCTATAACCTATCAGTTACAACAAACATGTTGCTAATCACCTATATAGGTTGGCAAGGCTTTTGATATAATGCAATCCACACTCAGAGCAATTATGCCCTAATAATTTAACTAATTGTAAAAGGCTATATATACTTGAATGTAACAAGCTCAAAGGGTTGGATCTTGATATTTTACAATTTGCATGTACAAAAGCACATTGCATTGTAAGAAATATAAAGGGATTATTATTTGCTCTCTAGTTCAACTTCTTTGTAGGACATATATGTATGAATGATTATCTATTTCTAATATTAACTTGTTGAATGCTCATAGTATCAATTCTATTTTTTAGATTTATACATATATTCATTCTCTAGTTTTAGAATTTGCAATCTGATGAATGTAGGTAGTATAAATAAATATTCTGTGATTAATAAAAAACTAGTTGGTATGTTAGGCAGTTTATTTGATTTTTTTTTCATGGTATTTTCAAATTACATGTATTTTTATGATGCTTAATCTACACCATTATAAGTTCTAGCTTCATCTCTATTTATTACTCTCAACACACTTTTCCTACCAAAATTTTAGGATTAGGTTATTTAGGATTTGAAGGAACTGACCTGCTCCAAAGATTGACCTCTAAATCCCTGCAACTACTAGGTATTTCAATGTTGTTCAAGGTCTTTGGGCACACATTTTAACCATAGGCATACTTTCAAACCAAATGTTTTTGGTATACCTGGTGGGACCCAAATCCTACACCATCCCAATAGAACAAATATTTGGCGATTCTTATTAGATCATATCAATCACCTATTGAATCTATTCAAAGAGAAACCCAAAAATACTTGCATATCCATTACAAAAAAATCATAAATATCAAGTTGCTTTGTAAAGTCTTGAATTACATGATCACAATACAATAAGCTAGAATATTATAGGAACCCATAGATTTTTTGGAACTACATCTTGGAAGCTTTAGATTACATCTAGTTTTATCCTCTAAATCAACACCATATTTAGTTCTCATTGAAGATCATACAACTAAAATAAAACCTACACCTATAGCCCCTTTGAATATAGAAGCATCAATGGCCCCCAATTTGAATCAAAATATTTATAACTATCCCAACAAGAACCATACGGGACCTCTAGACTTGGTCGTTCAGAGGACAATCCCTGAAGCAACATTGAAAGCCTTATAAACATATGATGGTACTGGAAAGACTACTTATAAACATTATCAAGATGTTGTATCTTTGTCTATCATACATGGCATTCAGGATGAAGATATCATGATAAGATTATTGGTTATATATTTAAAAAGGAAGATGTTATACAAGTATAGAACTCTTCCAGATCACAATATAACCTCATAGGCTTAGCTAGTTGGTAAACTGGTGGAGGAATTTAATGAAAAAGAATACCCTTTATCCCTGCTAACATAGTTCATTGTGATACAATGACATCCGTAGGTGGATGTGGTTGACTTTAACATTAGATTTAGTTCAACATGGTAGAGAGCACCTCAAGGTCTTATCCCCACCCATGAACATGCAATATACTATTCTTTAAGAGATTTCAGTTTAGATCTAGGCATGGCCATTAGACAATCTTAGGTGCTTATATTCTCGACCATCTTCCAAGAATCATTGAAGCCAAAAAGTACCTAATTGCTATAGGTATATTACCTCCCAATATAGTAATGCCAATATTTTTGTATTTGTCTCAATATCATCCACAAGCATATATTGCAAATACATCCCTCCCAACCCCTTCTATCAATTTCTTGATATGGCCTACTCTACCACTAACACAAGCATTATTGAAGTCTCCTACAATACCAATGCTATCAGTACCCCTAGTTATACCTGCATTACTAGCCCCAAATGATGTACAAAATGGTCACAATTGTAAAAAAAACTTAGAAAATGAAATATCTTCTATGAAGAGAAGAGAATCCAAGAGGAGATTTCAGCCCATAAGATTCCCTCATCTAACAAAATATCAAGCAACTTCTACTAGCAAGGTCAACAAAAAGCCTAATACTATGTATATCAATCAGGAGCATGAACCATCCACTATTGCCTGTGAATCATATTTTTCGTGTTCAACATGTAATGATATCCATAGTGAAATTTCATGCATAATGAATCAACACTACATACCAAAAATTGCAATAGAAAAGGTAGAAAAAGCTGAAAAGTGATAGGTTAATAAGTTGAGAGAGATGGACCACAACTTCATGATGCCATTTTTGGATGAAGTATTTATCTTGACAATATTAGGAAAGAAGCCATTTCAAGTAGATTCTAAAGCAATGGACCCCCTCAATGTGCCTTTTGAGCAAAAGGACCAACAAAAGGATAAGCCAAAAAAGGTGATGCATCTTAAGTTGTTTATAAATAAAAAGTAAGCTCATTAACAACACACAATAATAAAAGAGGGTGAGACCCAAGAGCAAGCTATAGATAGGTTAATATATCCTTCTCTTACCAAGTGTAAAATACTTGAGGTAACCTAGGAGTATAGAAGTGTTGAGTGATAATTTGAGGGCTAAAATGTTGAGTGGTAATTTTACCCAATGGTGAAATTACACTCTCCCTTAGGATTTTGATCCCAAAACCCTCTCTTGCAAATATGTTAAACCAAACAACTTCTCCAAGGTCTTCGCTATATTATAATTTGCACATGTGTATTAGTAATATCAATAAAGATATACAGGGTTATGCACAGTGGCTATCTATATCCAAATTGGCTAAAATTAGGATTTTCAAAATTTAGAATTGACTAATATTTGGGACCCTTGACCAGGGACCATTAGCCAAAAAAATTTGGGTGCAAATGTTTTTTTGTATCTATTCACCCCAATTTTATA
The DNA here is from genome assembly GCA_028583015.1 of Wollemia nobilis. Classification (NCBI taxonomy): domain Eukaryota; kingdom Viridiplantae; phylum Streptophyta; class Pinopsida; order Araucariales; family Araucariaceae; genus Wollemia; species Wollemia nobilis. Next base: position 3,128,445 of record JAQPPZ010017052.1, on the reverse strand, counting down.
ATAATTTGACCATTTTAAGTTTAAATTTCTAATATTGCCCCTAATAATAGTGAACCTTCTACATGCATTTGGATACTATTCACCTAGATTTTGAAACTGATTACCAAATTTTTACAAATACATTTTGTGGCTGACCCCTTACACATAACCCTAAAGATATATCAATTAATTCTAGGAACACCTTAGTGATTGCAAGTAATTGTTAACAAGGGGCATGTGTTGGTTCATTTCATCATGCTATATAATTGATCGTTCATAAACCTTAAATAAAAGTAAATGTGAATTGGCCCTCATATGACCACGATGTAGCCTTTCCTTTTACTCTCGAATTATTTTAGGTTGATTTTATCTTCCTTGATTAAGTGGATTTTAAAAAATCTTTATCTTGCATTAAATCCTACTTTAAACATGAAAATGAAGATTAAAATCTATCTATGAATGTGAATCTGAAATAGACTAATTAAATGTAGCTTTTATCATGAAGATAAAGATAGCCTTTGATACCCAGGTGTTGTAGGTGATTTGGAGAGGAGAGGGCAATCCTCCAAGGGAGGTCCCAAGTTCGAATCTCCATCCTACCAAAAAGTTGAATTGGGTACCCAAAATCCAATTGATAATGTTGGTGCGGGTAGGGTCGGATGCAACTCCCGGGTGACTTTGACGGTGCAGAACCCCCTGTTTGTGGTCTCTCAGACCAAGGTGGCCCCACAAGGGGTTTTTCTCTTAAAAAATATATAGCCTTTGATATCATTAATAAATTTTCCCTCTTTGGTTAAATTAATTTTCATAAAGAGAGACAAATTTATTGCTTGAAAATCACAGCCTCGTAATGTCATGATGAATTATCCCTCTTTAATGAAATTAATTTTCATTAAAAAGAAATAATTTCATGCTTTAAAACCAAGACCTTTGATGTAATGATAAATTACCCCTCTTCAATGAAATCAGAATTTTCATGAAGAAAGGTGCATTTATTGCTCCAAAAATAATGGCTCATGAAATGCCATAAAAATTTCCCCCCTTTTATGAAATTGAATTTTCATAAAGGAAAGGTCATCTTATGTTTATGAATGAAAATGCAAACTTTAAAATCTGATTTGCCTTGAAAATGTAAAAAAAATAAATTTCCAAAATTATAAAAACCCTTAAAAACAACAATTTTAAAAAATATTTATAAAATCAAAATGGCCTCGAAACGAGTCTGAATCTGTTGTGTATGGAATATTGATGCTCATTATAGGACTTCATGTAATTATTTTTGTCATTTTATTTATTTATGTTTTTATTTTAATGCCTGAAAATTAAAATAAAATCTGCAAAATAAAAGTTAGAAAACTAAAAATAAAATCTGGAAAACATGACAGAAAACTGAAACATAAACATGCAAAATATCACCAGTATTTTGCCACCCAATTTCTGCAAAACCGAAGATGTGAGAAAATCTTGCATGCAACCTAGTTTACCGAATCTGCATTTGCACAACTCTAAATAATCTAGGTGCGAGCTTCTAAGGGAAAAAACAAATAAATTTCATGTTTTAAACCTTCATTGGTGCAACCATTAAAAAATGCATTCAACACCCTCTATAAGCCTAAACATGAAAAGGGGAAAAATAAGCAGGTATAACAGGCATGCAAAATAAAACTCCTCCTTTCTTGCACATTAAATGCAAATTTCTAGCCTATTTTGTATTAAAAATATCTCTGTATTACATCACTTTCCAGTAGCATGTGGCCTTCTAAAAGGTCCCTCATGTATTTGCTATGTTCACCATTAAAATTTAGGTCTACCACTATCGTTTCTCGTTACTCTTATAATGCCATGTAACGCTACCGCTTGCCTTCCAACACTGTATTGCACTATATTTGAATACCATGACATCGCTATTCCAAAAGTCTCACTGACATCCATCCTAAAGCAGTCTCACTCAATAGCTACGACATCTCACTTGGCTTCGATATCCTGCTCTTCGACAAAATTATATTTGTTTCATTCTCCCATAAATGGTGATCTACATCAAAGTCAATAATTCACCCTTGCTGGTCTAGATTTTTTGCGTCACTACTATCGGTAAACTCTCGGTGTCTCCTCTATGTCGATTTGAGTGTGTTTGGGTACACAAAATACCTCTTATTCAAAACCACACTGCCATTCGACTTACACCATCAAATATTGTCGTTATCTCTCATCAGACAAAGCATATTGTCAACTACACCTTAGTGAACACCTAAACACCTCCATGCTTCACCCTCAGCATCGTCGCACATCTACATGTTATCGATCATGGCATTTGAGATATTTGTTGTCAACTGGTGATTATATCATTGGTTTGCACCTATTATCCTATGCTTACTGTGAATTACATAGCCACCACATGGATCCAAATCTTTTATTTCACCTTGAAGCCCACATCAAAGATTCGAGTTTGTTACCGCACAGGGTCTGTTGTGTCCATATGACCCATGATATCTTCTGTTATCCATATGACTGCATCCTTGAGTCTCTCATGGCCTCATCTAGCAAAATTCTTCACTTTTTCTATCATATATTTCATCGTAGTTGTGGCTTAATTGTTTTTTACTATCGTGCACACCTTAATTCTTCACTGCTATCCCTATTTAATGCTCTACGCTATTTAATTCATCGACATAGGTGTAACCCATGACTAGGTTATAGATATATCGTCTGCAAAATTAGTGTTGTTCATTCAGTGTAGGTGATATCGACATCCAAGTCATGACTGGACTACCACGTGAGCCTGCATTCCGATGAGTCATGCCAAGCCTACATCAGTCATCATTGATATCACTCTATATTCATCTCGTTCACCGTGGTTGGAAGCAAAACGTATCCATGAATGACCAAGTCAATCTTTCTGAGTTACCATTGGGATAAACCATGCAAAAGGGGTTTCAATGCCACGTCTTCCAATTGTCCATGTGGTGCATTTTGGTTGGCCCCCCACTATTCTTTGTAGGTCTGCATCGGTACATATGATCATCCTCATCCGAATTCTGGTCCCATTCTTACCTCCAACATTCATCCCAAGTCTTATGTTAGTCCTATCTAGCTACTTCACCTATCGACATCCATGCTAGTGATATCTACGTCACCTCATGGGTCCACCTCACTGAATGTTGTTGTTGTATTCTCCCGAACACTTGGTAGCCACCTGGTCTTGCCAAGATCCATGCCGAGTCTGCCACACAAGTCCCATGTGTATCCTAGCCAAACACTTGGTATATATTCATTTGTCCATTCGACGACTACCATCGACCGCCAAGTAGCCTTTGTCCCTGTGCCAACTTCTTCCATGTTTGCTTCCACTCAGTCCCACCACGTCATAGTAGTCATCGACATCCCGAATTCATCAGTTGCACGATGCTTTACACCGAGTGTCCACAATCCATCCTTGCAATAAATAACAAATACATGCCATTAGCTCTCTAATATAATATAATGTGTGGGAAACAAATAAAATATATGGATAGTTATTAACGGGATTCCAATCATGAAATTATGTCATTAACTTTGCATCATGACATTAAAAAAAAAAAAAACCTCTTAATGAAATCAAATAGCCATTGAAGGCTTTATTTTATATATATATAATACTTTATTTTATTTTTTTTATTTTTATATTAATAATTTAATATATATATTTAAAAGGTAAATATATATATATATATATATATATATATATATATATATATATATTATTTATTTTAATTTTTTTTTATGTTTTACTTTCATATTTTGTAAACATAAGGCCCTCGTCTAGTTAAATTAATTTTTAAATCAATCAACCTTGAAGACCTTATTAAAATAGCAAAAAAAAATGAAATATTAAATTTTAACACCAACACCTAAAACAAAACTAAATCTATCAAACTCACACAAAACACTAAAACACCCAACAAAGGCTTTCATAACAAAACACAAACATGCTACTTTTTACAAGAAACAAGAAGACCCCCAAAGAACAAGGAATCTCATATTCCCTCTGGCAAGCCCATGGTTAGGGTTTTATCAACATGCTTGCCCAAAGATAACCAAAATATGAAGAATCAAAATTTTAAGAGTGGGTCCCCAATTTTTGAGGCTAATTGTGGAGCAGCCACAACAAATGACGACTCTGCTAGGAAATGCTCCTGAGCATTTCAATAAGAACCCAATCTAAAACAAAAACACATTAGATTAGCGAGACACAATAATTTAGCAACGTCTCAAGAAGGTGGAGGTAAACAACTTTAGAATGAAAACAACTAATTTATATGCCTTTGCTCAATGTGTGCAAACTTGATTCATTCCTACATTTTTGGAAATCATCTTGATTCCATCATCCCACTATGGTTATGCATAAGGGGTTGGCCCCGAAATCCATTTATAAAATCAAGGCGAATTGTCTTGGAATCCCAGCAAAATTTGTAGAAGTATACATGGCGAATTGCATTTATTTATATCCAAAAAATTTCAAATCGTGGAGAATTTCATTAATTTATCTCCAAATATTTTAAAACTGTGGCAAATTTTTCTGTGTTGGGGGCTATGAATATTAGTTTGCAAAATCTAAAAATGTTCGGCATACTTAAAAGCTTTAGGTCGATATGAAAGGCTTTAGGTCGACATGATGATTGATGGCATGACGATCGATTGTAGGCATGACGATCAACTGTAGGAATACCGATCAATTGTAGGCATGAAAATTTGTTGTAGCCATGATGATCGGCTAAAAGAATAACAATCGATTATAGGCATGACAATTGGCTACAGGCATGACGATCAGCTACAAGAATATCGATCGGTTGCAGGCATTACGATCGGCTGTAGGTATGACGATCGGTTGCACGCATGACGATAGGTTGTAGGAATGATGATCGACTACAAGCATGATGATTGGCTGCAAGCATGACGATCAGCTTGAGATATGATGATTGGTTATGGACATGATGATCGATGACATGTATGAAAATTGGTTGTAGGTATATCGATCGATTTTAGGTATGTTGATTTGGTGCAAGTATGAGGATCATTTGTAGAAATACCAATTGGTTGTATGCATGACAATTGGTTGTAGGAATGATGACCCATTACAAGGATGTCAATCGGTTGTATGGATGTCGATCAGTTGCATATATGAGGATCCATTGCAAGAATGTTGATTAGGTGCACATAAGATGATCAGTTGCAGGAATACTGATTAGATGTAGGCATGATTATCGGATGCAGGAATTCCAATCAAGTGCAGGCAAGTCAATCATTTGTTGAGATGTCAATCGATTGCATGTATGACAATCCATTACAGAAATACCAATTGGGTGCACATAAGATGATCAGTGACAGATATTATGATCGGATATAGTAATACGTATCAGATGTAGGCATGATGATCGGATAGATAAATGTCGATCGACACTTTTGCAACCAATCATCTTATGCTAATAGATAGCTTTGCAACTGATCGACTTATACTAATCATCTTGTGCCAATCGACACTCCTCTGCAACCGATTGATTTATTTTGATAGACAATCCTTTGTAACCTTATCAAGTTTTTTGTTGTTTCAAAGCTATTTTCGAGTTACAATATTTTTTATGTATATTTATCGGTACCCAGTACAGTATATATACGGGTAGTATATGAGGCAATTTGGTCAAGAAAAATAAAATCATTTATAATTTGAAAGCAATTTGGGTGGGAAATAAAAAATCATTTATAATTTGAAGGTGAATTGGGCAGGAATATCAAAATCATTTGTAATTTGAGGTCGGTGAATTAAAATAAAATTAGGTTCATGATTATCAATGGCGAGCGAATTTACCCCAAAAAAACTTCCACCCCGTAAATTTCGGGTGAATGGGCCCTAGTGAAAGGATCCAAAATTAGCCAATTTAAAATCTTGAAAATCCTAAATAGATCAAATTTATGATATTTCGTGCTTATGCATAACCCTTAGCCCCATTGCAAGTCAGGCGTCTATAACCCCGGTGAGGTTTATCTAACTTACCCATGTTTTACTCAAATGCTTTGCAAATCCTTTCCTTTTACCCGAGCTATATCTAGACAGAGCCCTACTTTCGGTCAGACATCCATAGCCCTGGTAGATTTTATCTAGATCTTGTGATTGATTTGATCAAGCTTTTCGATGCTTGTTCTCTCTTTTTTTTTCTCTCTTTTTTTTCTTTTTTTTCTCTTTTTATTCTCCTTTTTTCTCTCTCTTTTTTCACATATAAAGTTTTTCCTTTTCAAAAGAACAACCTTGAAAATATTCAAGCATCACTGGTGTAAGGCAGACTACAAGTGAAGCATTTTATATTTTCATCTAAAGTTGCCGATCAAGATAACTTCATCCTTCCTAATTCCAGAAACACCATTTAACATGTGTAAGTTCCATGTGGAAATTTGGCTAATCTTTCATTGTTCCACTTTCCACCATTTTGGTCCCCAAATTTGAGCATGATCACCACATAACTCATCCCCCTTTTCTCGGGTTCATCAGTTTTCAGATCAGGTACTCCAACCTACTAAATAAAGGAGCTTAAAAAGTGATCTAGAGACCATAAGTTAGAGACCATGAAACATCACCTCAAAACAAGGGAACAACCCTAAAACACAAAACTCAAAACACAAACCAAAACTATATACAAATGTACAATATGGTACAATATTGTACAAAGCTTGAACCATCACTTCCCTAGATCCCAAACATGACTAGCGCATTTCAAAAGACATATAACATGATACATATGCCAAGTTTTACAGCAATCCAACAAAAACAAGATTAGGCCAAACGATACAATAATCTTCAACTTTCCTCTCTCACCCCACCAATTAGTTCTATCAGTGATTCCATAGGTAAGATTCAAATCATTGAATTGATTAGACAACAAATGATCTTCAATTTTATCTTGTCTATTCCTTAAGATGTCAAATTCACAACTCAATTTATGATTTAGAAACTTTTCACATAGGCTCTTGCTTGTCCTTATCTAGAATAAATTTTTGCAAGCAAGAGCCTATTTCTAAAAACTTTGAATCCAATTCACTTTTCATGTTTGTAGGCCAATTAAACTCATGCAAAAAATTTCAAGCACCTAGGATATCTACTAAATGAGAATCATTACAAGTTTTTATCCTAGATTCCATTATTAATTATTGATGAATTTGATTTAGCAATTTAAGCACATCAATTTCTTTTTCATTCATCAAAGCAATATCATTAGTGGTGTGAGTAGAAATAAATCCTTGTTCTTCATTCACCTTCAATGGCATTCCATCATAAACATCATTCAAATCCAATAAATGGTTATACAAATTTTCACCTAAAGCTTTGGTATTTGGACACAAAAGGTTAGATTTTACCTTTTGCACATTTTCATTTACCAAAACTTGGTGAGGATTTGCAATTCCCTCTTTTACCTCATGGTATTTATCATTTTCATCATCTTGTAGTATTTCATCTTCATTGATTACATGTTCATCAAACATACCAAAATTAGGCACCCAATTAAAAATATGCCCATCCTTTTCAAACTTTAAATATTGTTGGTCAAAGTATGTGTCAAGTAATCCATCTTCATGATCAATCCCTTGAGTTGCTTCAAATAGATCAACCTCTTTGTCATTTGGTTCCAATCCCTTATTCACTATCCATGGTATCTCTTCATTTAAATCCTCAAAACACTCATGTGAATTTGTATCCAAATTTTTAATAGTAAAAAATGAAAGAGCGGATTTTACCTCTTCCTCATCCAAAATAGATGAGTCATGAGAAACTTTTACCATTTCTTCCCTTTCTACTTCAATAAAATTTTCAATGAATTTATGTTCAACATGATCAAATTTTGTAACCTTCTCAAACATTATGAATGCAGGATATTCATATGATGTAGAAGTTTCAACCTCCTACATATCAAGTGAAATAGAAGTTTCATCAATAGGGGTGTGAGAAAATAACACATCTTCATATCTTCTCCAACCATTGTAAAAATTATCATCCAAACTCGTGGGATGAAACTCTATGGTATCTGTGACATGATATTTTGATTCATCTATCAATTATTTTTATCCTTGGTCCTTGGTAGTAGGATCATTATAATATTCCAAAATTTTATGAGATTCCAACTCCTCTTCCAAAACAACCTCAGATTGTATAGAACATATAAAATCTTCCTACGAGAAAGCGATTGTGTTATCCTGCATATAAATTGACACAAAGGGTTCATTAAAAGGTCTATAGTGAGCATATTCATCCAATTTATTCCAATAATTATAGTAATCAACTTCCAAAATCAAGTTGTGATGCTCAGCTATTTCTTCAACATCTTCCAATTCATCAACATGTCTCTCATCAAATTCACCTTCACCTTCCTTAAATATTTCAATAAATTCCAAAAGTGAGCTACTTTTTGTATTCTAGTTTGCAAGACTATCACAATCCACACTTGTAACCCATGATTCGATTTCATCACAATTTGAAGGGTGAGGGATTTCTTGATCACCATTTTAAAAAATCTCATCCAAAGTGTCTTCCGAGAACTGGTGGTGAAATTCTATTATATCTTCAAATTCATTTGTTGATTCTCTTTCAATTTCAATTTCAACCACTTCATTCAATTCTATGGTAGGTTTTGTCCTATCACATATCTCCAAAGTAATTAGATTTAGGACACCTCCATTATCTGAATACTCATTCACTTCTACAAATGAATCCATCTCTACACAATCCTCATTGGTGGATGTTGGCTTGACAACTTGCACCTCCTCTTGGGCAATATCTAAGGTGGTTATAAAATTTGGACATTCAAATTCATCCCCTTTATCATTCACCTTAGGCATCATTGGAGTAGAGGGTGCTATCTTAGATGGTTGGTGTAGGTTGGCATCAATAGCTTCAGAAGGACAATCTCTCATGGGAACATGTTGTGCCTCTTCTTCCATTTCCGAAACACACCATTGTTCTACCTTTTCTAGGATCTCATAGATTATATCTAGAGATGGATCATCAAAAATTTTCCTTAAATATGTAGCAAGTATAGGGTGTATGGCTCCCATGTATACTTGAATATCTTCCTCTTCTGTTGTGTTAAAAAATTTCCACATTTGAGAGTGCAACTCACGAAACCTCTCATTCATTTTACTCAGGGATTTGTTAGGCTTTTTGCAAATAGAGTCAAACAAATTTTTACAACGATTGGTTCAACCTGATTTTCCATATGGTTAAGAAACATTGCTTCTAATTGAGCCTATGAAGTGATGCAATCTATAGGAATATTGATAAACTAGTTATATGTAATATTATCCAACGTGTATGAAAAAAATTTACATCCAACATCTTCATGCATTATTTATCGTAAATACATATAGTATTTGAATGCATGAGTGTGTCCTTCAACTGACCTAGCTCCCTCTTATCCAAAATGAGGTAGATAAGGTACCAGGTCCATAGGCACCTCATGTGAAGGCCCAGGTATGTTTAAAGGACTACTTGCCATTATTAGAGTAAATTTTGCAATAATCAACGAGATATAACATTAGCACCAATTTTGTTAGTCAAATAAAAATATCTTGAAACTAAGCATGAAATGACTAAAAAAAATAATGGGTAAACCACAAAGATCATCATATTAGTATCAATAACAATATATGACTCAATTAAATCATAACATGAACAAACATTCTCAAACTGCATAAATATTAGTATTAACACATCATCAAATAGAGAATGTTAGAATCCATGAAAGTGATAAACAAAATTCCATTAGTCAATACCAATGTCTTTGAATAAATCTTGTAAGTAACATGAACAATCTAGCATATAAGTAGCAATTAAAATAAATCAATTCAGGTCCTCTTAGCTCCCAAAGTGTTGAGTGCTAAAGAGGCCAAAGATGCTAATCAAATGAACTTGAAATATTTAGCAATTCACAACCTTATGATTATACCAAATCATATCCTTTCATGTATGAACAATCCAAAAGTTTTAGATCAATGAATAAAAATTCAAGCTCTCCTTCTAGCGCAAAAATGTTGAGTGGTAATTTGAGGGCTAAAATGTTGAGTGGTAATTTTACCCAATTGTGAAATTACACTCTCCCTTAGGATTTTGATCCCAAAACCCTCTCTTGCAAAGAAGTTAAACAAAACAACTTCTCCAAGGTCTCTGCTATATTAGCATTTACACATGTGTATTAGTAATCTCAATAAAGATATATCAATTAATGCTAGGAACACCTTAGTGATTGCAAGTAACTGTTAACAAGGGGTATGTGTTGGTTCATTTCATCATGATATATTAATGATCGTTCATAAACCTTAAATAAAATTAAATGTGAATTGGCCCTCATATGACCATGATGTAGCCTTAATTCCTTTTATTCTTGAATGCTTTTAGGTTGATTTTATCTTCCTTGATTAAGTGGATTTTAAACAAGATTTATCTTGCATTAAATCCTACTTTAAACATGAAAATGAAGATTAAAATCTATATATGAATGTGAATCTTAAATAGACTAATTAAATGTAGATTTTATCATGAAGATAAATGTAGCCTTTGATATCATTAATAAATTGTCCCTCTTTGGTGAAATTAATTTTCATAAAGAGACACCAATTTATTGCTTGAAAATCATAGCCTCATAATGTCATGATGAATTATACCCCTTTAATGAAATTAATTTTTATTAAGAAGAAATAATTTCATGCTTTAAAATCGAGTCTTTTGATGTAATGATAAATTACCCCTCTTCAATGAAATCAAAATTTTCATGAAGAAATGTGCATTTGTTGCTCCAAAAATAATGGTTCATGAAACGCCATAAAAATACCCCCCACCCCCCCTTTTATGAAATTGAATTTTCATAAAGGAAAGGTCATATTATGTTTATGAATGAAAATGCAAACTTTAAAATATGATTTGCCTTGAAAATGTAAAAAAATGAATTTCCGAAATTATAAAAACCCTTAAAAACAACAGTTTTCAAAAATATTTATAAAATCAAAATGGCCTCGGAACGAATCCGAATATGTTGTGTATGGAATATTGATGTTCATTATAGGGCTCCATGTAATTATTTTTGTCATTTTATTTATTTATTTTTTATTTTAATGCCTAAAAATTAAAATAAAATTTGCAACATAAAAGTTAGAAAACATAAAATAAAATCTGCAAAACATGACAGAAAACTAAAACATAAACATACAAAATATCGTCAGTATTTTTCCACCCAATTTTTGATAGGAGTAATCAAACTAAAGGGGATATTTTTATTGATAAACATGAGTTACATATATAGGTAGAAGGCCTATATGATAAACTGACAAGTGTCAAAACAGAGGCATAGTGCACATTACATTAATTCTAACATTCCCCCTTAATGTGCACTATCCTAACTAAAGAAAAAAACAAGTCAACATTAGGTAACATTCCCCCTTAATGTTGACTTCTCTAAAAAAAAACTACATCCTCCTTTATTGCTGATTTGGTCTTAGGCTCTTGCTCTCTGTGCTTGGCTCTCCAACTGTGAATAATGCTAGATTCACTGTGTATACATCTTGGTATGTTGCCTCATGGTTAGCCACTTCCACGAGTCTGTTGCCACTGGGTCAGTTGTCTAAGTGCCTCGGGGTCATCATGGGTGCCTCAGGGTTAGCCACTTTTGGGTCTGTTGCCTCTGCAGGTCATCCTCAGAGGATGTTGCCTCTCGTAGGTCACTAACTAGATTCACCATGAGTATGAAATCCCTCCTCATGGTGAACTCAATATAGAAGGTGTCGATATCTGTTGAAAATGCACCTAATTAAAGGAAAAATGAGCCATATAAGAGTGTCAGTCTCTGTCAAAATTGCACTCAATACAATAAAATGAGCCATAGATCCAAATAGGAGAGAAGAAGAAAAGAAGAGAATCTTCTGAAGTGTCTTCGTCTGTAGTCTTCAGAAGTAGATCCGAAAAAACCTCGGATAGAGTCTAGGGTGTCTTTGTCTGTAGTCCCTAGTATAAGTGTCCTTATGGTGACCATGTCATCCCATCGAAATGCATGGGTAACTAGTCGCTGCATTCGCCAAGTGTATAGAAAAGATCACTAGGTACAAGGATCACAAATAAAATTACATTGGGAGTGTCGGGTACAACCGAGAGTGCACTCCAAGGTAGAAAAATTTTGAGGATAAAAAACTCAATTGAAACAGCCTCAAAATTACAATATGACACCACCATTGTTTCCATCGCGGAAAAACATTTCCAACGACTATAAATACCCCTATATTCCATTATCAAAGGGGCCTTCATCATAATGAAAAACAACATGCCTCTCCAAGACAACTAAAACCTCGCACTGTGGCAGCATCGCTCTCTGGCAAAAGAAAAAATAGTCTCATTTTCCCTCGCAGGGGAATTACATCCACTTTCCATGTGGAATAAAAAATAGGGCCCTATGGGCCATCATCTCTGAAAAATACAATAAATTGGCCATAAGGGCCTTTGACTTCCATGTGGAAAATTAAGGCCAAATAGAGGGGATAGAAAACTTCCATGGCTTATCACAACATTACAGGAGCCACCATTGATGCATTAAAAAGAATATGGAGCCATTGCATTTCCAACAGGGCCATCATGGAATTGACATCGACAAGCTCCCCGTCTCCCACTCTCTGCAATAGCTAAAATCATCGGCGCCACCGTCGAAGCCGACGATCATGAAAAAAAACATATATCACGGACTAAACTGAACACTCGTGACTAATGAACTAATTATTTTCTGCAGCTCAAATAGACAATTAATAGGACATCATTGATGATTTCAACAATAGATCTGAGGATCTAAAAAAAACATAGCTACGATCGCAAAAATACGATCCACATTTAACTCCACCAGAGATCACACCAACAATATGTAATGCAGCGCTACGAAAACCATCAGCAAGAATAGGTATAGTGGTGCCAACGACATCACAGCCACAGGCACCACGTCCATGAGCCACCATATGAAAATCCAACAGAGGTCTCCCAGCATGGACCTACATTTCCCCAACAGCACAACGCAAACCAAGGACACCTAAAAATCGTTGCTCGTTCCATTTCACTTCCACACTTGGATTCACCTGGCGGCGCTATCCCTAGTGCCGTTCTCACCACCACTAAAAATAAAAGCATCCAGGCCTCATCCGTCTTCCCCGATTTACAGAGGTCAGTCATGCGTTGAAAAAATCGTATAACATCACCATTCTCTTTTACATGCGATGTATGTTGACGAAGAGGAAATCGTGTACAGAGAGGGAGGGCATTCACTTTTAGGAATGAAAACGAGGGCGTTGATGTTACCTGTTTCAGAACTTTGTGCACCGACTCCATCTTTATCTTTGTTGAGGATCAACGACTGCAATTTCAGCCAAAGCGCCCAGGCCTCGATCTCAAAACTGCATCTACAACTGCCCTAATTGTAGTATCTTGCCCAACAACTCTTCGATGCAACCTGTCGGCCAGACCCAGCAGTCGTTCCTTCTCATTTTGGCCAATTCTAGTAACAGGAATACCAGTACAATGACTCACCACCTCTACGATTTGTTCAGGTCCTACAACCTCTGTTAACATAAAACCTCCTTCAGCCGCATTACTTTCATATTTAGCAATTGCTGTCTCTATTTCTTGGAGGGCTCCGTATTTTATATCAGCGACTCTGCAAGATTATACCTTCATCCCCAGCCTTAAATTACAAAACTAGCCACTCTATTTCACTTCTATGCTACTGCTACTCAATTTATCGGCATTGTGAACAAACAGCCAGGGAATGAAATTCAAACTGTCGGATGGCAGACGCGTTTAACCACTTCAGCATGAGTTCCTGCCTTTTTAGAATAGAAAGTCTTTGTACCATCAACATCAAGAGTATTGACACCGAAAAACTTCCTTTAATCATAGGTCCCAGCCTTCTCAAAAACTTCAATAACAAATGGTACAATAGAATTTACAGAGTCGCTGGTCATATTTACCAACGCCTTGTAATCACAAAGCAAAGGGATTTCACGATTCCAGCATTGAGATTGAAAATATCATCACAGGCCATACAAGGCTTCCAAAGTACACAGCAGGAATGATCACAATGTCTGCCTTCTCCATCACTTCAGAATAATAAAAAATAGCATCGACAACATTTCGCGGTGACATCGAGCAAACAGTGCTCCACCTCCATATCTCACAGAAAAAACAAATTATTCCCACTGTCGATGTAATTATTACCGCACTCATGCTCATCATCAGAGCAGCATATGATAATGGTGGAGACAGCCATGAATTTTTTCAAGCTATCTGGTTTCTGATCCATTTTAAAAAAAATGGAGAGCATACTCCCTAGGCTTGGAAAAAAAAATGGGGGGAAAGGATGAGGGGGGAATTTCTCGAGGGAAATCCCCCCTCAAGCTCACAAGGCCAGAGAAATCCTGGAGCTCTGATACCAAATGATAGGAGTAATCAAACTGAAGGGGATATTTTTATTGATAAACATGAGTTACATATATAGGCAGAAGGCCTATATGATAAACTGACAAGTGTCAGTATAAACTGACAAGTGTCAAAACAGAGGCATAGTGCACATTACATTAATTCTAACAATTTTTGCAAATCCGAAGATGTGAGAAAATCTTTCATGCAACTTAGTTTGCCAAATCTGCATTTGTACAACTCTAAATAATCTAGGTACGAGCTTCTAAGGGAAAGAATGAATAAATTGCATACTTTAACATTCGTTGGTTCAACCATTAAAATAATGCATTCAACACCCTCAATAAGCCTAAACATGAAAAGGGAAAAAATAAGTAGGTATAACAGGCATGCAAAATAAAAATCCTCCTTTCTTACACATTAAATGCAAATTTTTGGTCTATTTTTTATTAAAATATCTCTATATGACATCACTTTCCAATAGCATTTGGCCTCCTAAAATGTTCCTCATACATTTTCTATGTTCGACATTAAAATATAGGTTTGCTTCTACCATTTCTCGCTACTCTGACAAAGCCATGTAACACTACCCACTTGCCTTCTGACATTGTATTGCATTGTATTTGAATGCCATGACATAGTTGTTCCAAACATCTCACTGACATCCATCCTACAGTGGTCTCACTCAATGGCTACGACATCTCGCTCGACTCTAGTATCCTACTCTTCAACAAAATTATCTTCATTTCATTCTCCTAGAAATGGTGATCTACGTCAAAGTCAACAATTCACCCTTGTTGGTCTACATTTTTTGTATCATTTCTATCGATAAACTCTCAGTGTCTCCTCTATGTTGATCTGAGTGCGTTTAGGTACACAAAATTCCTCTAATTCAAAACCATACTAACATTCGACTTAATCCATCAAATGTCATTGTTATCTCTCATCGAACAAAGTCTATTGTTGATTGCACCTCAGTGAACACCTGAACACCTCCATGCTTTGCCCTCAGTATCGCCACACCATCTACATGTTATCAATCATCATGTCTGAGAGATATTCTATCAACTGGTGATTATGTTGTTGGTCTACACCTATTATCCCATGCTTACCATAAATTACGTAGCCACCACATGGATCCAAATATTTTATTTCACCTTGAAACCCACATCAAAGATTTGAGTTTGTTTTCGAGCGGGGTCCGTTGTGTCCATATGACCCATGATATCTTTTGTTATCAATATGGTCACATCCTTGATTCTCTCATTACCTCATCCAAAAAAATTCTTCACTTTTGCTATCATATATTTCATCACAGTCGTGGCTTCATCATTTTTTGACTATCGCGCACACCTTAATTCTTCACTGTTATCCCTGTTTAATGCTCTGTACTATTTAATTCACCGATGCAGGTGTAACCCATGACCAGGTTATAGATATATCATCTACCAAATCAATGTTGTTCATTTGCCATAGGTGATATCAGCATCCAAGTCGTTATTGGACTGCCATGTCAGCCTACATTCTAACAAGTCATGCCAAGCCTATGTCAATCATCGTTGATATCACTCCATATTCATCGTATTCATTGTGATTGGAAGTAAAATGTGTTTGCAGATGATCAAATCAATATTTTTGAGCTACCATTGGGAAAAACCATGCAAAAGGGGTTTCAATGCCATGTCTTTCAATTTTCCACATGGTGCATTTTGGTTGGTCCCCCACTATTCTTTGTAGGTCTATGTCGACATATATGGTCATCCTCATCCAAAGTCTAATCCCATTCTTACCTCCAACATGCGTCCCAAGTATTTTGTTGGTCCTAGCTGACTATATCACCTATTGAAATACATGCTGGTGACACCCACGTCACCTCATGGGTCCACCTCATCGAACGTTGTCGTTGTATTCTCCCAAACACTCAATAGCCACATGGTCTCACCAAGATCCATGTCGAGTCTGTCACACGAGTCCCACATGTATCCTAGCCAAACACCCAATATATATTCATTTGGCCATTTGTCGACTACCATCGACTGCCAGGTAGCCTTTGTCCCTATGCTAGCTTATGTCCTATTGGCTTCCGCTCGGTCCCACCACATCATAGTAGTTGTTGACATCCTGAATTTGTCGGTTACACGATGCTTGGCACCGAGTGTCCACGATCCATCCTTGCAATAAAAAACAAATACATACTATTAGCTCTCTAATAGAATATAATGTGTGGGAAACAAATAAAAGAGATAAATAGTTATTAACGGGATTCCAATAATGGAATTATGTCATTAACTTTACATCATGACATTAAACAAAAAAAAAAAAAACCTCTTAATGAAATCAAATAGCCATTGAAGGCTTTATTTTATTATATATATATATATATATATATATATATATATATATATATATATATAATACTTTATTTTATTTTTTTATTTTTATATTAATAATTATATATATAAGGTATATATATATATATATATATATATATATATATATATATATATATATATTATTTTTTTTTAAAAAAAATTATGTTTTACTTTCATATTTTGTAAACACAAGGCCCTCATCTAGTTAAATTAATTTTTACATCAATCAACCTTGAAGACCTTATTAAAACAGCAAAACAAAATGAAATATTAAATTTTAACACCAACACCTAAAACAAAACTAAAACTATCAAACTCACACAAAACACTAAAACACCCAACCAATTCTTTCATAACGAAACATAAAAAGGACACTTTTTACAAGAAACGAGAAGACCCCCAAAGAACAAGGAATCTCGAAGTCCCACTGGCGAGCCCATGGTTACGGTTTTATCAACAAGCTTGCCCAAAGACAACCGAAATCCGAAGAATCAAAATTTTAAAAGTGGGTACCCAAGTTTTGGGTCTATTTGTGGAGCAACCACAACAAGAAGTAAGTTTGATGAGCCTACAAAAGAGCAACAAAAGTAGTTTGATTTTCCTGGATTAAATATTATCAAAAAATTGAAGAAGACACCATCAAATGCAAGCATGTATGATGCTCTTCTCATCCTTGGATAAATTGATTTGCTACAAGATTCATTGAAATCTATCAATAACAGGAAGAAACATCAACTAGAGCTCAATTTGGCATAAGGAAACCCTACCTCAATAACAAGAAAAAATAGGCCATCACCATTTTACTTGTCATTATAGATGGAGGGTTGTATGGTGCATAATTGTATGATAGATTCTAGATTTGTCACCCCAATAATGCCTAAGGTAGTATACAACATAATAAGTATGGAATATACAAGAAATATCCTGAGTGTACTACAACTAGATGGCACACCCATCAAAATAGTAGGGGTGATCAAATATGTACCCATGGTACTACACAAAATGCCCCAGATTACTATTATTCAAGAAGTAGTGGTGGTAGATCTAGAGCCATATTTTACCATGTGTCTCTCAAGATAATTTACAACTAAATTAGAAGGATAACTATCTCTTGACTACTCATATATGGAAATCCCATACAAAGGCAAGAGAATCAAAATATTCTATGAAAATCCATCCTCCTTTCATATAGATAATATTGAGGAAGGAATTCAAAAGACCAACACAGTTAGTATGATGTGTGAGGAGGTTGATTTTATGGAATAAATAATAGAGGAGCTACAAAAATTTGATCAATTCTCTTTGAATATTTCAACACTATGATTGATATAGGATGGGCACCTATTCAATCATAAAACTAGAAGATAGGAAAACTGTAGCCCTCATAGCATAAAACTCTGAATAAAATTAAATATGGAAGCTCTATTTTGAGGGAGCTAAATGTAAAAATGACATTGGATAAAGCATTGTGTTGATCTCACCAACTAGAGAAGAAAAGGCTTATTCTTACAAACGAATATGGAGCTACACAAACAACGCAATAGAATATGAAGCATTGTGTCAAGGTTTAAAAAAATCTAAGAAAATTGGGATCAAATAGATACATATTTATGGTGACTAAAAACCAAAGTGCATCAGCAAGCAACACTACCTTGAGGTCTATAGAAATGGAGTTTAGGATTTGTTAGAAGCCTTTGAGGCACTACATATTGAGGTTGTCCCTAGAGAATAGAATACTCATTTTTGATATATTAACATCTATGGGAGCTAACTACTACCCAATATCCAATGTGATACACAAAGCAAAGACTATGAGGCTAATATACAGACCATCTATGATTGATAAGGATATATTTTGGTAGGTGTTTGAATTTGATGAGCAAATAGTTTATTTTTGGATACAAAAAATAAATTGTGCAAGTGATTGACTTCTAGAGGATGAAAAGGAAAATGATGTAATCTAGCTAAAAATAATCACATCCCAAAAGAATTGATTACTTTGGAAAGCTTGTTTGATATTAATGATTAGTTGACTACTCACATAATGGATATTGATAGATAGGAATACAAAGAGGTGTAGATCAAACCTAGAAAGAGTCTCAATGTAGGAGTGCATTGTTCAAAAGAGGATATCAATCAAATTTTGGATCATTGTGAAGATTTCAATGATATCCTAGTATGGAACTATTATGACCTCAAGGTATACATTAAGGAGAATATACAACATACCATTGAGCTCATGCTAGACACTAAGCCTTTTTGGTAGAAGCAAAAACCAGTCAACCCAAAAATAGAATCCTTGTGAAGTAGGATTTGCTGATGTTTTTGAATGTTAAAATTATATGTCCTGTAGCACCCTAAAATTGGCACAGTAAAACCTTAATAATTACAATTACTCTAGTAAATATTCAAATTCAAATTTCAACCCCCAAAACCGCTCCCAAACCGCCGTTTAACCCGTTTCCTCCTTTCCCGCGCCATTTTTAGAGTTTGTTTTGACCGTTTGACGATATCGTCGCCGATCAGACGATATCGCCTCAGATCGGACGATTTCGTCTGGACTAGGACGTCCAGACGATCTTGTCCCAAAACTAATTTTTCATAATTAGCCTCTGTTCCAACGACGTCTCTAATCCGGCAGAAGCGTGTCTGCACCGTTAGAGACCCTCCCCCATTGGAGATCTCCCAAATTGGGATGATCTCCAACCTCCCAACCTCTTTCCTAAGCCTATTTAAACTTAGGCCCTCCCCTTAGCATCCCCCTGGCTGAAATTTCTTGTAACTCGACCTTCACACGCATTAGAATAATCTGTATTACCATCTACACTTGTCCTATCCAAATTTTATTGCAGGAACCTTGTCATTTTTCAGCCGGAGCAAGCTTACATCGTCGCAGACGATCCTGTTCATATCGAAGACGATCCTGTCAAATCAGAGACGATTTCGACTGCAATCATCATTGGGGGCAATCAATGCCCAGAGTTTGCATTTTTCTCTTCTCATCTATTGTTTTATTCTGCAACTAGTTAGTTTATTTATTATTTTCTGCTATTCTGCATCTTGGAGTTCACCCATGTAGTTTAATTGCATAATGAAATCATGATTAATTATTAAAGTATTGCAATTCACTCGCATTTCTATTCAGGATTATTTGTTAACATCCTTATTGTCATTTTACATCATTATCCTCTATTAGCATTGTTGCATTTTTTGTATTTTGTGTCTATTTCTCTGTTTGCAGGTCTCTGACGAATTCGTCTGACGAATTCATCAGATCTCAGACGATCCTGCAGGTCGGAGACGATCCCATCAAATTCTAGACGATCCTGTCTGCTTCAAGAATCAGAATCTCCATCAGACATCCGGATCAGGTATGGCTCTGTAATTTAGCTCTTTCTCTCTATTTTTGTTCATATTTGTCTTTGTATTTCATTTAGTCTGCATTTTCATAATAGAACAACTTAGATTCATTTGGCCAAACCTAGGACTCGAATGTTTAAAGATAAAACTGAACACATTAAACACATTCCCAACCTAGGCGTGGAAACCGCCATTCAAACGTTTCCTGGTGAACCCACCATCCGTCGAAAAATCACCATAATACACCTCCCCGAGAGGCGGGACCTTCGCAAGGCCTCTCAGTCCGAGGTACCGTGCCATCCTTTTCCCATCCCCCTTCCGGGCATGGATCCTATAGCCTGAAGGTAAGGATGCGAAAAATTTGGAGCGATACATTTTGGTGAACCCGACGTGAATGCATTTAAAACCTTTTGAAAACAAAAAACAAAAAATAAAACAACCAAAAACATAGATGCATTTCAAATCATTTAAAACTAATAAGTTGCATATCATGTTTAGATGGTAGCTCCTAAGAAAATATTAGCAGTTACTATAAATGTTGAAAACCAATTAGCAGCCATAGAAATCAATTATGTGCTTAGTGTGCCTGAAACAGATAGAAATCAACTTTTGTGGGACGAACTTGATAGAAGACTAGGTGTCATTTCATCTAGGTCAACAAAACTTAAACAAATCAAGAGGCTTGTCCTAGATAGAATCCCGGATCCTCATCAACTCGTCTTTTATCATGAACTTCAGAGAGCCTGCCATAGATGGTTAGCTTATAGGAGAGCTCTTGTGTCTTCAGAATTGTTCACCTTCGAGGAATACCTCGAGAACGCAGCCACTATACACCAGTTCCTAGGTCGTGTAGAAGACCAAGAGGTCGTTCTTATGGATAGGGAAAGATGGAATAGAGTTCCTCGAGCTGTGTTATATCGAGAGTATTGCCACGAGCTTTACTTCTATCAACCAGAATCTGAGACAGATAATATCACTATAGCCCTTTTCATTAAATTCTTGAAAGAAAATTTTCAATTTGAAGAAGAACACTTCATGACTCCTGAAGAACTTGAGCCCATTAATGACATTTATAAATTGTTTATAGAAAACTAGATCATTGCTTTCAGTATTATTTCTTGCATTTATTGTGTTGTTTGTTATCTTTACAATATTATTACAAAAACAAGAAAAACTAAAAAACATAACAAAAACCAAAACATTTCATTTTAAATATTGTAGTAGGTATATAATTAATATATACCTCTTAAGCTTGTTGCATATATATATATATATATATATATATATATATATATATATATATTTGCTGAAATCTAAATTAAGCACAATGCCTAAACTTAGGAATGGTAAACAAACTGAAGGAGAAGAAGAAGATTGGTTAGAAGATAAAACTAGAAACCCAAATGTCCTTCCTGAGGATCCAATTCCGGAAGGAGAAACTCTAGATCAACCAGAAGATGACCTAGGTGAAGACAATGAACAAGAAGAAAATGTTAAAGAGGATGGATCCTCATCCCCTAGAGTAGCTCCGGATGGAACTATTGCTTTTGATAACTTAGATCATTTCTGGAAATTTTTCAATAATAACATTGGCGCTCTTAATATGGCAGTTCGTATTGATAAAGGGCAAATTAGTGACACTCAAGCAGCCATGGAACATATGTTTGATGTGCACACTAATCCCTTGTCTTTCATTGATCAAGAAAGTGATAAGGCTGGACCATCCAATAGAGATATGGTCACTATGATTCAAAACATGCCAAAACAACAGGTTACCCAACCTCCTAAGGAACCTGTTATTGAGCCTAAAATCATTCCCACACAAAAGAAAACTTCCTTCACTGCTTTACTTCGCCAAACTATTGATCAATATGCTTCAAGTAAACAAAAACCTAAAATGAAGCCAAACACCAATTTTCAACAATCTGGAATACAACATAATACAACTTCAAAATTCCTTCATAACACCTTTCCTACCAACAATTTACACAATAGCAATATAGCATCTAATCTTCATGTCCCTCCATCATATGCTCACAAATCCCATATCAATGCCCTACCGAACCAATATGGTGGGCAAACTAGTAATCTGGAAGCCATGGTGAAACAGTTAGCTTCGCGTATGGACCAGATAGATCCCTACCGTCCCTCGTACAATTATCGAGAGATATGTAGTCAACCTTTGGATCCCATAGTTGTAGCACAACCGTACCCTAAGCATTTTCCCATGCCCATCCTGCCTATATATAAAGGAACCGAAGATCCCATAGAGCATCTTCGCATGTTTAGGATAGCATGTCATGATATATCACATGATGACTTGCTATTACTAAAAATGTTCCCAAAAAGTTTAGGTGGAATGGCATTAGAGTGGTACTATCAATTGCCCACTCATTCTTTGAGAAACTTTGAAGAAACAACTGAATCTTTTGTCCATCAATTTAGTGCCTACATCGAGAGGCATGTAACCATTAAAGATTTATACAACTTAAAACAAGACAAAGATGAATGTTTTGCTGATTTCTTAGCTAGATGGAGGCAGTTGATAGGAAAACTGCACTTTGTGCTACCTTATAGGGAAATGTTGGACATTTTTATCAATAATTTGCAAGAACAAATATCTTATGAGTTATCAATCGCTACTTTAACTACCTTCGATCAGGCTATAGATTTAGCTCGAAGAGTAGAAGATGCCCTCATTAGGAGAGGCCAACTTAGGAAGAAGGATGATGAGAAAACATCCAAAAATCAATATAAAAACAAACAAGTCGTAGGTGACGGAGTCACTGACAACATAAATGTTGCTAATATCAATGCAATG
Organism: Wollemia nobilis; assembly: GCA_028583015.1. NCBI lineage: Eukaryota > Viridiplantae > Streptophyta > Pinopsida > Araucariales > Araucariaceae > Wollemia > Wollemia nobilis. The sequence continues at coordinate 3,105,455 of JAQPPZ010017052.1, read as the reverse complement.
AAGACAACAGAAAAATTTATATTGAAACCTCCTGATAAACCTCCTCGAGAATTTACTAGATTGAATCAACCATTATCAACTATTTTACCTCAATTACTCGAAAGAGGTTTGATCCAATTACCAGCTATCCGGGAACCTGATCCAACTATACCCGGATACAGAGTTGACTTACACTGTGATTTCCATAGAGGACCTGGACACTCTACCAATGCTTGTAAAAGGTTGAAACATAAAATACAAGATCTGATTGATAATAATGAAATGGAGGTGCAAGCCTTCCAACCTAAACAAAATGCTCCTAATAATCCTCAAAAGAACATTCCCCAAAATCAAAATCAAAATGCTAATCAATCATTAGACATATTTCAACATCCTTTACCAAGACATGGTAAAGAGGTGGCCAATCAAATCGAACATCATAATGTTCCTCCTCCTACCCGATATGTAGGAACTATTAGCGGACATTTACCTAATCATGATCCTCAAATATTTGACACAACTTTATCCATGGTCACGACCAGGCCCCTACATAATATTCAAACTCTGGATCCTAGTGATATAGAATCGGATACTCGAAAGTGAAATAGACATCACTTCAAACCAATCGAATAGTTCTGAAAATGAATCGGATCCTATTCAACCCATCACAGATGCTATGGTTCCAGAAGAACCATTTCCTAGAAGAGTTACTACTCGACCCTCTTCTAATCAATTCCTCCCTAATGAACAAGCCATAAACGCTCAACCGAGACCAGTTCAACATCTTCAATATAACATTGTAGGTACCATTGGAGTCGTTACCCGACAACAAGCTCAAAATTCTCAACAAGAACCAAACCAGAATGATGGATCAGCTCCATTTGTTTTGAAAAATCCCAATAAAGGGAATCATGCTCCCAATGTTCAACCTAAACCCCCTTACAATATTAATGAGCAATTATCCAATACTACAGCCAGAATTTCCCTTTTGGATTTATTAAGATCTTCTCCTACCCATAGGGATGAGTTGATGCTTACATTAAGCCAAATGATGGTACCTCAAAATATTCAACCTTGAAGCCATGGCCAATACTATCATCACTAGAGAAGTCGATTGTATTGACTTCCGGGATAAAGATATCCCACAACACAGTTTACATAAGGATAATCCCTTATATATTACTGCTCTAATTGGAGATGTAGTGGTTAAAAGAGTCCTAATTGATAATGGTTCATCTCTAAACATTTGCACTTTTGACTTCTACCAACGATTTGGCTTTAGAAGTGATGAAATGAAGAAAACCGACATGATTATCAAAGCTTTCAATGACGAAACACAAGAAACGTGTGGAGTTATTACCATCCCATTGCAAGTTGGTCCTAGAACCCTAGATACGACCGTGTTTATTGTACATTGCCCCACATCGTACAATATACTCTTGGGTCATCCTTGGATCAATGCAATGCGGGCTGTCCCATCAACTTTACACCAATGTGTTAAATTCGAATTTAAAAATCAGTTGGTCACTATCCATGGTGATCCTAGACCCTTTGATATGTGTGCTTTGGCGAACCCTCGTTGGAGTGCAATTTTGCCCTGCTCTGTCATCCACACATCCTAATTCTTATTTTTCATCTAAAACTGTGAAACACACACCCATAACTTCACCTATTTCTCCTCCATTAATTTCACCCTCATATATAGATCAACAATCTTCTAAACAAACCACTCTAGAACCTCAAAAAGATCTTCAATCCACAACCAATCCTTCATGTTCTATCCCTATAATTTCAAAACCTATAGACCCATCTATTAACACTTCCACATTATCAACATCTATCATACCTTCCACATCTAAAGATATAGGGAATGATCCTTCTACATCTTATGCTCTTTTTGATGAACTTTTACCAGATTTATCCACAATCTTAATATCAGAAAAAACAAATGCTTTCATGCAAGATTCAATTCTTTTAAATAACTTGCCGCCATCTCCTCGTACTTTGGGCCTCCCACAACCTATGGGAAGTACTTACCAAGTCGGGAGTTGTGCCTTCATTTATAAAGGATATGATTGGGGAAGAATACCTCGAAATATCAAAACTCATCATGATGGATATGCTCGATGTTATTTTACTAATGAGTATATTAAAGCTAAACCCATAATGCTTAAAATGGGATATAAAGGGAAAGGCTTGGGACCTTTCCAAAATGGCATGAAAGAACCTTTCGAGGTAGAACCGTGGCCTGCCCGTTGTGGTGTGGGCCTATTTCCTAGTAAGGGTCAACCCTTTCCTTTTGAAGATGATGATCAACTCATATGTTATCAAGATTATTTGGATAGGCATGATGATTTGCCTCTAAAAAATCAGCCATTTACATGTAACATGCTATCCATAGCTTACCCTGAAATGATTGCTGAATCCGATGAGGAGTTGGAAGGAGATATCTTCCACGATGTCTCCGTTGAAGAGATGTTACACAATGGATTTTATTTTGATGGTTCTATACCAACTATAGCCCAACTTGAGACCACTAATCCTCAAGATGAATTATCCAACTTAACCTTAAAATAATTACAAGAATTGGGCGTCTCACCCGCCCCACCTAATTTTGAAAGAGATCTACACATGGAAGTAGAAAACGTCATTAAAGTTAATATTGGGTCAGAATTAAGTCAAGAAAAACAAGAGCAATACATTGCATTCCTTAAAGAATATGAAGATGTCTTTTCTTGGACATACGAAGATATGCAGTCTAGACCCTTCTTAGTCATGCATCATCTAGTAGTCCATCTGGATGCTAAACCTGTTAAACAAAAACTTAGAAAAATGCATCCCAAAGTGGCCTCTAGTCAAAGGGGAGTTAGAAAAACTCCTTGAATGTTGTTTTTATATAAGCTATTGATTATGTTGAATGGATCTCAAATGTAGTTCAGTACCAAGAAAGAAGCTACCAAAGTTAGGGTTTGCATAGATTTTAGAGATATTAACGTGCATGCCCTAAAGATGATTTTCCTCTTCCAAACATGGATCAAATCATTGACTTTACTGAGTGGGATGATGTCCTTAATGGATGGATTCTTGGTTATAATCAATCTGTGTCTTAGAACAAATTCATCTACCCCTTGGGTATTTTGGAAAGTGGGTTGAAGCTATGCCTTTAGCTTCCTGCACTGGCACACAAGTCTCTAAATTTATTTTTAATCAAATCATTTGTAGGTTCGGAATTCTTGCAAATCTCATCTCTGATAATGGAACTTGTTTCAAAAATAAAGATGTTAAGAAATTATGCCAAAAATATAAGATTCAACATCGTTGGTCCACTCCCTATTATCCTCATGGTAATGGTCAAGCATAAGCATCTAACAAAACCTTAATCAAAATTCTCAAAATATTGGTCAATAAATTTGGCCATGATTGGCACATTCAATTATATCCAGCCTTGTGGGCCTATCGAACTAGTGTTCGAACCCCCACTGGAACTTCACCTTTTGTTTTGGTTTATGGTGTTGAAGCCATTTTTCCCTTTGAATTAGAAGTTCCTTCTTTGGCTCTACTACTTCAAGATACCGAAGTAGGAGATGAATATCGAGTTGGCAGACTCATTCAGCTGGAACTCCTAGATGAAAAATGCATCAATGCTTTGGAGCATCTCCGTGCCTACCAAAACAAGCTTAAAAGATCATATGCTAAGAAAGTTCGTCATCGATCCTTTGAGATCGACGACCTTGTTTTAAAAGAAAATAAAAAAAATACTAATGCAACTAAGGACCTTAAAGGTAAATTTGAGCCCAACTGGCTTGGACCATACATTATCACCTGCTAAATTTGAATCGAGAGCATACAAATTATCTACCTTAGATGGTAAAGAACTTAAAGAACCCATGAACATTTTGCATCTTAAACGTTACTATGCTATCAAATTTGGTCATTTCATCCTTGTATATATTTGTTTAAAATATTTCAAAATGCACTATTGTCTGTATTTTAAAAAATTCAAAAACACCAAAACCCAAATCATCAAAATATTCAAAACTATGAGCACTGTAATTCTTCAAAAACAAACAAAAATAATAAAAATAAAAACAACAATATTCTTGACTCTTTCGAAACCAAAACAAAATAAAGAAGAAAGAGAGAGTCAACATTCTCAAACTTCTCAACAAGTATTTGTATATATATTCTTACAAATGTTGCAGTTATATATTTCAAATTATTTTGGATAAATTAGCATTTATTTGGAATCCCTCACTTTCACAAACACAAAAATAAATATCTTGATTTTATCTGGCATGATTACTAATCTCTCTTATATCAAAGTCCACAAAATTCAATTAAATAAAGTTTGAGCACGAGAGAATTGATCTTGTTATTTACTTAAACCAAGCACATCCTTTCACAATAAAATGATTATATTTGTAATGTCCATGCTATGCTACATAGTAGAAGTGGTTTCTTGAGCGAAAAGTTTCCCTCGCTATCCTATCATGCACATGGTCTAGAATCTTTGAGAATTGGCAAAAGGACAAGCTCACCCCTACCCGAATAAAAATCCCTTGCTCTACAGACTAATCCGAGCAAGTATCCCTAGCATAGAAAAAAAAAGCAAAGTTCAAGAAAAAGAGAAAAAGAAAAATGTTATTTTATATCATTACAGCAATGTTCCAAGCATTATCAAGCAAAAATACAAAAATAAAAGCAAAAGAAAAGAAAGCAAAAGCAAAAGCAATAAAATCCCTCTCCCTACCCTTTGAAAAGAAAAGAAGGGTTGATGAGCTTGAATCCCTGGAATTCTCAATTATTCAAAAACTGTGAGGTAAGCCCCATAACAGGTGGTTTGTGCCCAACCCGCTTGGCCTTGGGTAACTCCTAGCGTGGCGATATGTCTGTCACATTAGCGACCTTCTTTTGTACAGACCTATGTCTGCTTATGGATTAGCTAGCTCTTGATAATCCGACTTACATAGTAGTCTGGTATGGTTATATGCATCTAAATCATGGTTAATGAACACTTATTTGGTTCATTCAAATCACTTGTATCATATTATCTTGCTCAAAACTGGTAAATGAACATAGCAATTGCACACACATTTTGTATTTGAGAGATTTTGTGTATCATTATGATAAATCAAGATTGGAAATGAACTCACATATGCACATGGGATTCCTTATAAATCTAACTTTTGTCTTTAAGATACTTTGAAATATTTTTGCAAATTGTTTGGAATAAATTCATTTTCTTCTTTAAAGTATAGTTGTTTAGTATAAAGACAACTACATGCATAATAAAAAAATCAAAATTTCTTTCAAACCATACAATCAAAACACACACATATATATATATATATTGTCGACTTTCGCGACGATGGTATAGTTCCAAAACTAAAATTGGAATTTTATGCCTAGCGCAAGTCCTCATCTTCATATTTTCTGTTTATTTTAAAAATTAAAAATCAACCATGCAATAAAACTATCTATTTTCTTCTTTGATTTTCGCGATGATGGTATAAGTCTATACCTACATATTCTATGCCTAGCGCAAACCATTGTACCAATTTTATTCCCCATTCATTTAAAAATCATAAAAACCATATGACTTAAATCATTTCGTTATACAATTATGCTTTAAAAAAAAAGCATGCACATTATCACTATTTCATGTCATTATGTCAACCTTCAATTTTGCAATGATGGTATAATTCCTAGGGAATTATCCAAAAATTTTATCACACTTAGGAATTTATGCCTAGCAAAAATCATTTTAACATTATTTCATGCATAATATTTTTATGGAAATCTGAAAACAAATCACCATCATCATCATCATTTGCATCATCACACCAAAGTCTTAAGACAGTCTCTTAAGCACTCTTTTACTTTTAACAATATTTCTATACTTGGGATTAGCTTGACGACCGAGTGAGCGGCGACTCCATGAAATGGTCTATAATAGCGACAATGTCCTTTGAAATTATTGTTAAAAGTCCCTTTTATTTTTATCAAATTATCACATCACAAACAACCAATTTGTTACATCAGATTATTTCATTTAAATTTTTAAAGCATGACATTTCAACCATAATATTTCCAATGACATAATTACATGAATCATCAAATCAATCACACTTCAAACATTAAAAGCATCATACAAACGCATAAGACAAGTCATATGATCAAAAAATATCTCATCTATATATATATCAAATATATGTACATCATCTCAAAAATAGATTGGTATGCCACAATCTACATCTTGGCATACTCAATCCTCTCAAATCATAATAATCAATATGTAAGTGCAGTAGCCTAGCCTCGAGAACCCCTCGAGCTCTCAGCCTCATCTCCTCCCCCGCCCTGAGGTGGACGAGGTGGCCCCATCGTAGTATGTGTGGTACTGTGAGTCCTAGTTGTCGATCGAGATGAAGTCCTCGATGACCCAATCTTGATCGGGTCAGCAATGTCGACTGGTAGTTATACCCTCTGACCCTCTGGCACCATCTGGAAGTAGATACCCTGGTAGAACATGATCTGAGCAATCGACCATGCCAGCTCTTGAGTGCTCGCTCCTCCGCTCCGTGCTCTGAGGCATGCAACCTCATCTCTGAGCTGTGTAACCTCAGCTCGATGGCGTGCAGCCTCATCCTGCAATGTCTGCACCTATGCCTGGAGACGGATCGTCTCCACTCGAAGAGTCGCTATCTCACTGCTCTCCCTAGTGTCAACACCCTTGCCCTTATCAGGCGATGGTGGCCTCTCTCTCTATGGAGAAGGGGGTCTCTCCTCCCTCCTCTCCCGCTATCGTGGCCTCTGTTGCACCTGTGGTCTCCTCTGCTCTCTCCCTTCGTGACCCTGTGCCACCTCAATGGCTTCTTGGTGTCGCCTCCCCATCCGATGCACAACTGCATGAATCAGACCCTGAGCCCTCATCATCCGAGGAGGGCGGATGCCTGTGTACCAAGCATCGTAGCCGTCGGCTACCCTAGCGTCGTCCCCATCCACTGGCTGAATGGGGGCATCATCTACGTCCTGACTCTAGAATCGCTGCATATCCGGAGCCCCGCTAACTGTAGTGTTATCCCGGATAGTCCGAGAAAACTCGTAGTCTCTCAGAGATGGAATCCCCTCGTCGTAGACTGAACCGCCTCAAAACTCGGTCATACCGATGGAGCTCCACCTCTCCCCTCTCCATCCTCAGCCAGCAGACTCGCCTGATGCGAGCCAGCTCCTGTCCATCCTCGGCCCACCCTGGATGATCTCTCCAAGGCCTCCAGGTGATCTGGTCGAAGACGAGGTCATCTAGTAGTCTCCGGGACACTGGTAGATCTATCCACCGTTGTGCCCCTCTCCGGAGCCACCAGTAGAAAACTCGGGGCCTCTCCCCATCAATCCCTATCAGTGGGAGCCCTACCGGCCTTCGCACCGCGATGTGCTCCCAGCACCAAACCTGTAGTAGTGATGTCATAACCAGACATCGACCGCCCTTGTATACGACCCCATGAAGGATCCTATACAATCGGCAGAGTACAAAGCTCCCCCAAGAAAACCTGTATCCGTGGTCTCTCATGTCGCAGACCACATCTGTCAGTACCCATGGTACCCTGCATCCGCTCTGGTGGCACAGCAAAAGTCCACCTACCACCCCAGCCAAAACCCGTGTGAGTCTAGATGCCCCAGGCATCTGACGCAGCGACTCGATATTCACTCCGCCCTTCTCCAGGGCGAAGCTCGGATCGCCACACAGTCGCATCATCGCGTGGCCCTGATTGGCCGTGGGAGTGATCAACCGTCCTTGTATGGGGATCCTCAAAATCCTCCATACATCCTCCAGTGTGGGAGTCATCTCCCCTGTCGATAACCAAAAATAGGAAGAACCCGGATACCACCTCTCTGCTAGGGCTGTCAATAGCCCCATATCTGTAGAAACTTGTGGCATCTCTGCCACATGCTGCAAGCCGACCTATGCCAGCTGATCTCGCTCTGCCTGAGACAGGGCGGCCAAGTCATCCCTCAACCCGCCATATTTCCATTCTCTGCTCTTTAGTAATCCTCTCTGCAACATAAACAAAATCAACAATAAAAATCATTAATAAATCATTAATTAAAAATGCAAGTCAAAATAAGTTCAATTTTATAAATGATGATATCATCCACAATTGGACGATATCGTCCCAAATTTGAGCAAATTCGTCTCCGATTTCGCATAAGGAAATCGTCCCTTATTTGATGAAATCGTCCCCCTATCGTCGATTTCGCCCTTGGACGAAATCGACGATATCGAGACGATTTCGGCGAAATCGAGACGATTTCGTCTCGACGACGTCGACGGCCCAAAAACGGCCGCGATGCTCAAAAATCAATCAAATCTAATCTAAAAAGCATGTAAATTCAACTTAAAGCATTCTAAATTAAGTTTAGAGTCTTACCCGTAGCCCGCGTCGGACCTTCGTCGATCTGTGCGCCGTCTCGACCATCTTTGTCTCCAGAGCTCTAAAAACCAGAAAACTAGGAAAATGAACAAGAACAATGAATTAGGGTTTTACCCTATTTTTCTTAATTTTATTCAAAAAACAATTAAAAACATTTTAAAATTTTGCTTTTTCGCGTTTTTACCTCAAACGTTCGATTTGGGTAAAAACACGGAGGGGGCACCATAGTAAGCTGTCGTACGATTCGACCTAGAATCGTCACCTAAAAATGGGAATAATTTTTGCTTTCTCGTAGATCGAGAAGAACTCATCTTTAACGCATTTTCTTCAAAAAATTCGCTAAAGAGGGGGCAAAATGTAGCACCCTAAAATTGGCGCAATAAAACCTTAATAATTACAATTACTCTAGTAAATATTCAAATTCAAATTTTAACCCCCAAAACCGCTCCCAAACCGTCGTTTAACCCGTTTCCTCCTTTCCCGTGCCATTTTTAGAGTTTGTTTTGACCGTTTGATGATATCGTCGCCGATCAGACGATATCGCCTCAGATCGGACGATTTCGTCTGGACTAGGACGTCCAGACGATCTTGTCCCAAAACTAATTTTTCTCAATTAGCCTCTATTCCAACGACGTCTCTAATCCGGGCGAAGCGTGTCTACGTCGTTAGAGACCCTCCCCATTGGAGATCTCCCAAATTGGGATGATCTCCAACCTCCTAACCTCCCTCCTAAGCCTATTTAAACTTAGGCCCTCCCCTTAGCATCCCCCTGGCTGAAATTTCCTGTAACTCGACCTTCTACACGCATTAGAACAATCTGTATTACCATCTACACTTGTCCTATCCAAATTTTGTTGCAGGAACCTTAGTATTTTTCAGCCGGAGCAAGCTCACATCGTCGTGGACGATCCTGTTCAGATCGGAGACGATCCTATCAAATTAGAGACGATTTCGACTGCAATCATCATTGGGGGCAATCAGTGCCCAGAGTTTGCATTTTTCTCTTCTCATCTGCTGTTTTATTCTGCAACTAGTTAGTTTATTTATTATTTTCTGCTATTCTGCATCTTGGAGTTCACCCATGTAGCTTAATTGCATAATAAAGTCATGATTAGCTATTAAAGTATTGCAATTCACTCGCATTTCTATTCAGGATTATTTGTTAACATCCTTATTGTCATTTTACATCATTATCCTCTATTAGCATTGTTGCATTTTTTGTATTTTGTGTCTATTTCTCTGTTTGCAGGTCTCTGACGAATTCGTCAGATCTCAGACGATCTTGCAGGTCGGAGACGATCTCGTCAAATTCTAGACGATCCTATCTGCTTCAAGAATCAGAATCTCCATCAGACATCCGGATCAGGTATGGCTCTATAATTTAGCTCTTTCTCTCTGTTTCTGTTCATATTTGTCTTTTGTATTTCATTTAGTCTGCATTTTCATAATAGAACAACTTAGATTCATTTGGCCAAACCTAGGACTCGAATGTTTAAAGATAAAACTGAACACATTAAACACATTCCCAACCTAGGCGTGGAAACCGCCATTCAAACGTTTCCTGGTGAACCCACCATCCATCGAAAAATCACCATAATACACCTCCCCCGAGAGGCGGGACCTTCGCAAGGCCTCTCAGTCCGAGGTACCGTGCCATCCTTTTCCCATCCCCCTTTCGGGCACGGATCCTATAGCCTGAAGGTAAGGATGCGAAAAATTTGGAGCGATACATATCCAAACAAGCATTCTACTTGGGTTTCTAATTTAGTGTTGGTGACAAATAAAATTAAGACATCCATCTATGTGTAGATTTCTAGAATCTGAATAAAGCCTCATTAAAGAATCATTATCCAGTTCCACAAATAGTCCAAATATTGCACATTGTATCCAAATCTAAAATATTCTCCCTGCTAGATTGAACCTCTATTTTTAAGTAGGTATGGGTTTGAGATGAATACCAATACAAGACTACATTTATCACCAAGTGGGATACCTTTGCATATTAACAAATTCCCTTTGGACTATCCAATGTTGGTGCTACTTTTCAAAGAGCAACGGACCTAGCTTTTGGGGAGTTGGTAAAAAAAATTATAGTCATCTATTTAGATGACATAATTATGTTCTCTCATCAAAAGGAAAAATATAATGAGCACCTCCATCTGGTATTTGAAAATTTGAGGGAGTTTTAGGTTTCATTAAACCCAAATAAATCTATTTTTATTGTCCAAGAAGGAATTTTTTAGCACATGTTATGTCTGAAATAGGCTAGCTATTCATTCAGATAGGGTGAAAGCCATTCTAGTCCTTCCTTTCCCACTAAATAATAAGGGACTCTAATATTTATTTGGGAAAATCAATTTTGTGTGGAAAATAATTTTAGACTTTCCTCAAATAGTTAAGCCAATGACTAAAATGCTTAAAAAGGAAGTGGATTTCAAGTGGATGGATTTTTGGAAAAGTGCCTTCGATAACATTAAAGCAACAATAGCCCAGGCCCCTGTACTGGTTAATTCAGATTATTCTAGGGACTTTTTCCTTAATGCATTTGGAGCAAAAGAAAGTTATGTTGATGTTCTTACTAAAAATGGAGGAAAATGAAGAACAACCTCTAGATTTCCTAAGTTAGATGTTGCATGATCATAAAGAGAGATACAATTTCATATAAATATAGGTTTGTGCAGTAATAAAGTCTCTAAATAATTTTAGGTATTTTATCTCTCAGAGCAAAATCTTGGTGTTTGTGGTGCATCTGGATGTCCAAAACTTTGCAATTCTGGAAGAATTGGGTGATAATATATCCCATTGTGTGACTAAAATCCAAGTGTATGGTGTTGAAATTAGGCCAACCAAAGTGATAATATGTAGAGCACTATGTTAGCAACTTGCATAATCAATTATACAAAATATCATTTTTTTGTTGGAAGAAGAGTTGGTTTAGCTGGAAGCACAAACAACAACCCTGAACACTTGGATTGAACAATTGACACAAATTTTTAATTCTAGCATATGTATAGATGATCTAATTCCATATTAGAGATGCAGATACATGATGTAGGTAAGGAAATACACATTAATTAATGACAATCTATACTAGTGAAACTTTGATGGCGTATTGCTAATATGTTTGCATCTGAACAAGATGGAGGAAGTACTTAAGGAATTTCATGGTGGTTTTTTAGGTGGATATGTCTCTAGATAGACCATTATAGCTAATATTCTAAGAGCCATATATTATTGGTTAGCACTTTTCTTGGATGCATTCAAACTGTTCAAAGCATGTGATAAGTGCCAAATATTCATTAGCAAGAATAAGCATTTGGTAATATCCCTACAACCAATAACTGTAGAATAATATTTCTAGTAGTGGGGATTGGATTTTATTGAGGTAATCAATCCCAATTTATCAATAAAACAAAAAAAATATTCTAATAGTGATAGATTACTTTACTAAATGGATGAAAGCAGAAGCTACCAAACATGTTGATCAATATACAATAGTTTTGTTTCTAGAGACTTATCACAGGATTTGGTGTCCTAGCTACCATTATTTCATATTAATACCAGATCATTCATAGGTTATAGAATAATTGATTTTATGAGGATATAAGATATATATTGGAATGCATCTTCCAATTATTACCCCTAGGGAAATGGTCTTGTAGAACCTACCAACAAGAATCTATTAATGATAATCAAGTGCAATATTGAAAGGAACCCTAAAGCTGGCACCTACTACTTGATCAAGCATTGTGTGTATACTGAATTACAACCAAAAATTCATTAAATACATCATCATATGCTTTCATATGGAAAGTAAGTGATGCTACCCATCAATATAGAGCTTCCAACACTTAGGTTTATTAACGAAATAAATTTGGAAAATTTTTAGCCAATTCAAAAGAGGATGGAAGAATTGATCCAATTGAAAGAAAAGCATGATCAAGCATGCAACAACCTTTGTCATCACCAAACAACTGTCAAACATTAGTTTGATAAGAGAGTCATATCTAAAGTATTCAACGAGGGTGATTTAGTGCTATAATAGGATGTGGATTAATCCAAGTAGGGAGCTCATGATAAATTTGAATCCATGTGGTTTGGGCCATATCTCATAGAGTAGAAAAATGATGTAAATACATTTAAATTGCAATACTTATATGGTCAGGTATTGTTGATTCTAGTAAATGGCCAGTACTTGAAGCATTATGCCTAAGGAGATAAGGTTCACATTTTTATATATGTAAATAAACCTTGTATGTATATTTTTCTGTACTAAAATGTCTTATTAACATATGAATAATGGTGGGTAATTTTGGACCTTCACCCACTTCCAAGTATGAATAATGTCAATTTTTTTACCTCTAGGTTTATTATTGATGGGCCTCTAAGTCCCGATATGACGTGAGGAATGAAATAGAAAACTAGCCAAGTCTAATGTCTATTAGAAATTTTGTACCCCCTAAGAAGTAGATGATAACTAGAATCTATCACCAAGAAACAATGGAAGCTGACACTAAAAATATCATACCCAACCCAATAGTGGATGGGTACATAAAACCCATAATTTGGTGGATCACAGACTGATGAGCACCAGAAATGCTCATATTTTGTACATACTTCTTGGATCAATATGCGGCTGTATAATAAGGATTGCGTGCTTTTATAAATGATTATATAGATATTTGATATAATTATGCGTGTTATCTAATTTGTGTGCTTTTAGTATGTTTTGTGGAATTGCAGTTGATTTAGTTAGATTTGGAACAGTCGAGGTCCTTTCGATGGACCTGGCACTTTATTTCATCGAGAGTCAATGGAGAGAACATAGGCACCTCCCTGCAGTCGAAAGGCGCCAATTGAACATAGGCGCCTCCCTACAGTCGAAAGGCACCAATTGAACATGGGCGCCTCCCTGCAGTCGGAAGGCACCGTCTGAATGCAAGCGCCTCCCTACAGTCGAAGGCGCCAAGTGAACACAAGCGCCTCCCTGCAGTCGAAAGGCGCCGATTGAACATAGGCACCTCCCTCGGTCGAAGGCATGTCAAATGCAAGCGCCTCCCTGCAATCGAAAGGCGCCAAACCAAAGACAAGCGCCTCCCTATAGTCAAAGGCACCAATCGAATATCGGTGCCTCCCTAAGGTGAGAAGGCGCCAATCGGAATGGGAGCGCCTCCTTGCATCGAAAGGCGCCACTGATTCTTTGCCCGTTGACCAGACTCGAAGGACGTGGATGACAGCGGCTGGTGCAGTTCCAGCTCTACGTCATGCAGAGCTAAATTGGAGATAGCACCAACGTATCAAAATGTCTTACGGATGCCAAGCAAAGCATGAGTCAAAATGAACATGCCGCCATCAAAACAGAATGCCAGACGTCGATTGCATTCGCCAAACTATTCTAATTTAGTCTAGGAAGAATCGACTGTTGTAACCACTTCTGTAATAGAAGTTCTACGGGTGTGTTATATAAACACACGCAGATCGTTCTGAGAAAATATATAGCGATATAGAAAATATAGAGCGATATATAGAAGGAATTAATAAAGATCCATTTTAGAGTTACATTGTAATGCGTTGATAAATATATTACAGTTACAGAAGTTCTAAAGCGCGTGTTCGATCGGGAAGAAGCTGCTGGAGCCTGGGCCCACTCCAAGCCAGTATTTCTTCCCCATTTCCTTTTTTGTTCAGTTATTTTAATTAGTTTATTGCTTTCATAGGAATGTTCATTAATTTACTAGTTCTAGTATTTACAGTAGGTTTATTTCCAGGAATGTGCATTTGATTTATTTCTGTAGATTTATTTCTGTTCTTCTTACGTAATTTATTGAGGAGTGCGGGAATGATTGACAACCATCTCAAGAACACCCCCCAATGTAGGATTAGCAGACCCACCTCCAGTGGTATTGTAGTAACCTAATTTCGACTCTTCGCAAGTTTACGAAGCTCCCTGGGTTGATAATTAAATGCACGGGCATGTGACAAAAGTAGGAAACCATTCACCTTGTTTGGCCCGCAACATTTTGGCACCGTTGCCGAGGAAGCATCTTAATTAGATTACTTGCAATACCCTGAAACCTTCTATCTGACCTTGTATGAGTTCTTCGAGAAGAAGAGGACCTGACGGTCGCTTTATAAGAACTAATCCATCAGGACCTGAGTCAGCCGAGCATTTTGGATTTGAGTTAGACTCGTCCGACCTACCAGCAGTCCATTGGAGTGAGGAACCGCACTTTGTGCAAAGTGCCACCTCATCCCATCAACAAGGGGATGAATGAATTATCACAAATCCCCTATTTAATAGGACTCCTCTAGAGGAAGCCCTGTTGTGGAAGGCTATGGAGGATCAGACGATCTCACCAGACAACCTTAGAGCATTGACTCAGAAAGTTTTAAATGATCGAAAGGCCATAAACGCTGCATTAGAAACCACATTTCCTAAAAAAATGGTAGATAACGATGAAGTCTCATCTGGATTTAGTTTCCCAATAGAGGAGGGAGTAGGAGATACCAAAATGAAAAACATATCCCTTGCTCACCTCCCATCCTTCAGAGGACACCCGATTGAGGACCCTGACCTATTTTTATTCAAATTTGATGTTTTGTGCAGGTCTGTGGATTACAAATCAAATGCGTAGAAGTTGAAATTATTTCCTTCTACATTAGACGATGCAGCTCTGCGATGGTTCATCGGTCTGGGAGACAAACACATCACCACCTGGGACCAGATGAAGACGCTCTTTTTAGAGCAATATCAAGATTTTGGGAGAGCAAGAGACTCCAGGGAGGAGGTCCCGAGCATGACACAAAGAGAAGATGAGTCTCTCGAGGAGTATTGGGAGAGATTCACCTTTAATCTTCAATGGTCCCCTCACTCGAAGCTATCCGATAAGTCCCTCAAAAGCATCTTCTTGAGGGGACTTACCAATGAGTCACTGGAGGCTCTCAACATGATCTCTGGAGGTGATGTCTATCAGCATGCTATGGATGACATCCGGAAATTATGCCGAAACTACTCGAGAAGGCGAGGCAAAGTCACCCCCAGGACCATGAAGGTGACTGCTTCAGTCACCAAAATAGAGATAGGCAACATGCTGGAGGATTTGAAGAGCGAAATGCTTTCATCTCTAGCATTGCAGATGGATACGCTGCTGTTAGAAAAGAAGAAACAAGAAAATGATGCAGCATTAGCCTATTTCTGCCCAAAATGCAGAGGAAGGCACGCAAAGAATGCATGCCCAGAAAACAAGGTCAGAGTATGCGCAGTTTGCAGGCTGAATCATAAAACTCGATTGTGCCCACAACTGCCCAGTAACCAGGAAGCGGCTGAGAGCACGGAGGCCTATTTCATAGGCAATAGGAAGAGTTGGCCATAGCCCCCCATGGGGAATATACCAACCGGAATGCCATCATATGGGGGAGGGTCATACATGCACCAAGGACCCCCTCAACCACCTAATATGGGGTGGTGGGGACCGTCACCCTGGACGAACGCACCCCCAGCAGCATTCCCGAATCAGCAGCCATGGATGCCATATCCATATCCTGGGCAGCAGTGGAGAGGCCACAATGCATGGAATCAGACTCCACAGAATGCAGCTCCTGCTCACATCCAACAGAACTTACCAGCATTGCCAGCAGCGAGACCTACGCAGCTACCAGCACAACCGACAACAAACCCGAACAACAGAGTAAATCAGTCAGCATACAACGTAGAAGGTGAGATGTACCATATGTACAATATTCAGCTTAGATCAGGTAGGCAACTAGGAGTAGAGACTCCACCTCTGGTAGAAGAGGAGGAAGAAATGGTAGAGATACCTCCACTGGTAGAAGAGGAGGCAGAAATAGAGGAGACACCTCTGGTAGAAGAAGGAAAAGCACTTGAGAGAGCGGAGGCTCCATTTCCTAGCCGGCTGCAGGAACAAAGAAAAACAACACAGCCAAAATTTGACATCTTGTCGAGCTTGAAGAATCTCATGGTGACAATCCCATTATTTCAAGCAATTCGAGATGTCCCCATTTACACCAAGGCAATTAGAGAAATGTGTCTAAGGAGACCGGGATGGAAAGTTACCCAGACTATCAACGTCATGGGTAAATTGGCAGATCTAATGATGGGTAGAACACATCATCCAAAGTATGCAGACCTAGGCAGCCCAGTGTTGACCATAAAAATTGGAGGACATTCCCTGTCCAACACCTTGGTTGACCTCGGGGCAGCCATCAACGTGATGCCTCAAGAGACCATGCAGAGGCTGTGGCTCACGAACCTGAAGCCAACCACGACAGTGCTGCAGTTAGCCGATCGATCAACCGTGTCACCGGAAGGAATGCTGGAAGATGTGATCGTAACAGTAAGTGCATGGGAATATCCAGCTGACTTTCTAGTTTTGCAAACCAAGACCAGGCTGGGCGGTTACCCGCTCATTTTGGGGAGGCCATGGCTGGCAATAGCTGACGCCTACATCAGCTATCGGGATGGGCTAATGACCATCTCCAATGGGCAAAATGTCAAAAGGCTGACCATTTCACCGCCAGCTCAGTCTATGGACTCGACAGAAGAACCCAGGATCACCGAGCATGGAACTACGGAGTTGTCCATAATCCAATCGGTGATGACCTTGGAGGAGGTGGCGAGAAGAGGATGAGGATGGTGCTATCATGGAGTTTCTCCATGGAGAATCATCCACCCCCGCACCTGGATCGTCGTTGACTGGCACCCAAGATCAGCACATCCAACAAATACACGTTGGGCCAGGGAGGACATTAAACGTCAACAGCAGGTTGATGCCCACACAACTAGAAAAATTGGAAGAGCTTCTGGTAAAACACCAGCAAGCATTTGCATGGGACTACGCAGATATGCATGGCATCAGCCCAAAAATATGTACCCATCGGATTTACTTAGATGACCAGGCAACTCCTAGTCGGTAGCCACAAAGAAGGATGAACCCAGCAATGAAAGACATTGTCAGAGAAGAACTGCACAAGCTTCTGTCTATCGAATTCATATATCCAATTTTTGATAGTGAATGGGTATCACCATTAGTGGTGGTCCCCAAAAAGAATGGGAAATGGTGGATCTACGTGGACTACCGGGCGTTGAACAAGGCGACTAAGAAAGACCACTTCCCGCTCCCGTTCATCGATCAGGTCTTGGACACACTCTCAGGAAGAAAATACTTCTCCTTTCTGGATGGTTTCAGTGGTTACAACCAGATCCGGATAGGGGAAGAAGATCAAGATAAAACAACGTTCACCTGTCCATGGGGAACGTTTGCCTATAAGGTATTGCCTTTTGGACTGTGCAACGCATCGGCCACCTTTCAAAGGGCGGTGCTTAGCATATTCTCTGATATGATAGGAGATGGGGTGGAAGTATACATGGACGACTTCACCGCCTATGGAGAAACCTTCGAGGAGGCAATGACAAATCTGGAAAGAGTGCTCGACAGGAGCAAGGAAAATCATTTGTCCCTAAGTAATGAAAAATGTTTTATGATGATGCAGGAAGGCATCGTGTTGGGACACCACCTCTCTGTAGAAGGGATAAAAGTAGACAAGAGGAAGATCGAGGTCATCAGAGACCTACCTAGCCCCAGAACGCAGAAGGAGGTAAGAAGTTTCCTTGGTTCAGTCGGGTACTACCGACGATTTATCGCCGAATTTAGTAAGATTGCCAAACCATTGCACACCCTACTTTCTAAGGACGTAGAGTTCAATTGGATGGGAGATTGCGAAGAAGCATTCCAATTGTTGAAAGAAAAATTGATATCTGCACCGGTCTTGAGAGGACCGAATTGGGCCATACCGTTCCATATTTACTGCGATGCATCTAACGGTGCGATCGGAGCAGTCCTCGAGCAGAAAGATGGCGAAGAATTCTACGCCATCTATTATGTCAGTAAAAACTTGGCGGGAGCGGAGCTCAACTATACAGTGACAGAAAAATAATTCCTCGTAGTTGTCCATGCAATAAACAAATTCCGTCACTATATAACGGGATACAAGGTCTTCGTCCATACGGACCACGCGGCTATCAGGTATCTGATGAGCAAGCCGGCCATTGGTGGCAGAATTATCAGATGGTTGTTGCTATTGCAGGAATTCGACATCACTATAGTCGATAAACCGGGCAAGGACAACGTCATGGCAGATTTTCTGTCCAGATTGATACCAGCAGATCATCAAGCAGTGGAAGACCAGTTTTTGGATGAACATCTGTTCGCTATTAGTGAACAAACCCCGTGGTATGCAGACATAGCCAATTACTTGGCCATCGAAAGGACCTCACCTGCTCTCTCCTACCGAGAAAAGCAGGCGGTCATAGAGAAGAGCGCATCATTCCTTTGGATGGATGGTCTCCTATTTAAAATAGGATGGGACCAAATTATAAGAAGATGCATAGCAGAACAGGAGTTTTCAGAAGTGCTTAAGGCATGTCACGATGAGCCATGCGGAGGACACTTTGTAGGGAAACGAACTGCCTACAAAATCCTATAGGCTGGGTATTTTTGGCCCACTCTGTTCAAGGACGCGACAGCATATACCAGCAAGTGTGACGAGTGCCAGAGGATGGGTAGACCAACCCACCGAGATGAAATGCCCCTACAGCCCCAGGTACATCTGGAACCTTTTGATAAATGGGGCATGGATTTCGTGGGACCATTTAATCCACCTTCGATGGGAAGGAGGTTTATTTTGGTCTGCATGGATTATGTCACCAAATGGGTGGAAGTGCAGGCATTAAGGGACTCAAAGGAAAGAACGGTCGTCGACTTCTTATTTGCTCATATTTTCACACGATTTGGGGTTCCTCGGGAGATAACAACAGATCAAGGGCCCCAATTCACCTCCAAATTGATTGAGGAGCTGATGGAGCAGTATAGAGTTCGGCACAACAAAACCACGCCCTACCATCCGCAGGCGAACGGGCAAGTAGAAGTGACAAACAGGGAGATAGAAAACATCCTGACCAAAACCGTGCAGCAACACAAGAAATATTGGGCCACACGGTTGCCGGAGGCAGTTTGGGCATACAACACCACGTGGAAATCCACCACAGGATGCACACCTTTCCAACTGGTCTATGGAAAAAATACGATGATGCCCATCGAGTTCGAAATCAAAACTCTGAGGATAGCTTCAGAATTAAATTTGAGCTTGGATGAAGCTCAAAAATAGAGGATTCGCCAGCTAGATCAGCTGGACGAAATTCGACTGGATGCTTTGCAGAGGACAGAGATTATACAGAAGTAGAGAAAGAAGTGGCATGATAACCACATCAAGTTGAAGAAGTTCCAGGTAGGGGAATGGGTACTGTTGTACGATTCCCGGTTCCAGGAAAGGAAGGGCAAACTTATGCAGAGGTGGATGGGGCCGTATGAAGTGGCAGAGCTCATTAGGAATGGGGCTGTGCACGTTAAGACAATTGACGGCAGCAACACCATGTTCACAGTCAATGGCCACCGACTACGCCCCTATAATACGTCCGAAACATTTTAGGTGGAATCCAGAGTAGGCGTGGGGGAGACCCCATCTTGCTAGATCTGGACCGAACTCTCATAGGTGAAATGGTGGGCACGAAAGTGCTCACCCAATTTGTTTAGTTAGTTATAGTTTTTTTTAATGTGTGTTTTTTTGCAGGGACGACGCCCGCATGCAAGCTGCAGGCATCCTAATCCAGGGCCTAACAGGCATGGAACGCGTCTAACTACCTTTATTTTCCTTTCTTTTTTGGTTGCTTTTTTGTAGGTGGAGGACCTGACAGCACGAGGGATAGGTATCTGGGAAACCAGGCCTGATTCGGCTCAGCATTCCGACACCGGCTCGTAGATAGAATCTGGGCAGCGTGAAAAAAACTGGGAAGGTTTGATCACCCTTCTTCCAGTCAAATCGCCAAGTCCAGAAGCAGGCGCCTTACCATAGTCGAAAGGCGCCAAGGCAAGAGGAAGGCGCCTTACTACAGTCAGAAGGCGCCCATCCAGAAGAAGGCGCCTTACTACAGTCAGAAGGCGCCCATCCAAAAGAAGGCGCCTTACTACAGTCAGAAGGCGCCCATACAAAAGAAGGCACCTTGCTGCATCCAGAAGAAGGCGCCAAGGCAAGAAGAAGGCGCCTTACTGCAGTCAGAAGGTGCCCATCCAGAAGAAGGTGCCTTACTAGTCAGAAGGTGCCCATCTAGAAGAAGGCGCCTTACTGCAGTCAGAAGGCACCCATCTAGAAGAAGGCGCCTTACTAAGGCCATAAGAGGCACTATATATATATATATATATATATATATATATAGGTGCCTTCCGTGGCAGGAAGGCACCATAAAAAAAAAAAACAATCGAATACGTGCCTTCCAACATCAGGAAGGCGCATTCATCCAGCCGAATACGCCTTCCAACATCAGGAAGGCGCATCCATCAAGATGAACGCCTTCCAACATCGGGAAGGCACAAACCAGAAGGAGGCACCCCCCACATTGGGAAGACGCATGCAGTCGAAAAGTGCCTCCCACCAATCAGAAGGCATCGGAAGGCGCATTCGTTCGAAGACGAGCACCGACAACATTGGAAAGGCGCTACATGGACACCATCCACATGGGGAAGGTACCAAAGAACGCCTCCCACGTGCAGCATTTACATCGATCGGATGCCTCGAGCGGAACAAAGCATCGCACGAATAAGCATCATCAAATACCCCTCCCTCGTGTCACAAGTCAGCAAATCAGCAGCTGCCACGACAACTGGAACGCCGAATCAGGTACGCGCATATTAAATCAAATCTTTTATATAATTGTTTATAAATACGTAGTACCAAAAAAATACAGCTGGCATAAAGATCGTACCCCCCATAGTCAAAAACGCGTGCCAATGAGAGGGCGCCTTCCATAACTGCTAGGGTTAGGCATCTTTTCTATAAGAAGGCACCTTCCTACAGAAGGAAGGACAGAAAAATATACAGCACCGAAAGGCGCCATGGGAGGAAGGTCCAAGAACCACGCGATCAAGAAGAACGAACCCAGTGATACTGATGGAATCAGAGGGGCAGTGAGGACCCAATTCGAAGCCGAGGGGTGGCTCGAATACTGCACCCTGGTCAGTCAGGGCCAGGATGTGGAGGCAGCTAGAGAATTCGCCACCTCTTTGAGGGGCGATGCGGCCCAAGTACGAGGAGTGGAAATTCCAGTCACCCCTGAGTTCATCTCACAGGCGACTGGATTGCCTCTCATGGGGGAATGTGCATACAAGGGCGGAGTGCTAAAGCTATATACCGAAATACTACTGCCAGGAGGGAACGTGCAGATAGAAAGGGAGGGGTTACTCAAAAGCAGTCTCCCCATGGATATACGAAAGATGTTCGAGCAGATTGCTCGATTCTTCACATGCATAGGGAAGTATACGCATCTGAACATTAATCATGTGCACTTCCTCAATCACCTAGTGCATGGGAGGAAAATAAATATACCCTTCTACCTGGTGACTGCTCTGAAGGATGAAGCGGCTCGGTACCAGAAGGGGGCACCATCCGCCTTAGCCCACCATGGGCTGATATCGGCATTGGTCCGCCACGCAGAAGCACAGAGATAGAACCACGACGCAGGGGGAGAAGGCGACCAAATAGAGCAACACAATGCGGTTGCCAAACTAGGGCAAGGCGAAGCATCCCCCATAGAGGAGATAGCAAACATCGGGCAATTGGCGTTGCCCTATTTTCTAGGAAGGGCAAAACAGTCACCGGTGCCCGGAGACATAGAGGATAGAGGGCATTCCCCAGTGCCCGAGTATGAGGAGGAAGGAGCGCCACTCGCTGGTGGTGAGGATGAACCAGTTCCCAGAAGGAAACGTCTGCGGTGATTCCTCTCGCTAGAGGAAGAATAGAGTGACACAGAGATAGACGTCGCCACCCAAACCCTCCATGAATTAATGAACCAGAGCCCACGGAATGAGGAAACTTCTGGGAGCAATGACCAGATCAATGCGGCCTTGGAGGAGGCGCTCAACTGGAAAACTGATTGCTGGATGGCACAATAGATTCTGGAGGATTGCCAGAACCAGCATCAAAAGGAATTGGAGGAAAAGGATAGAAGAATCACTCAGCTCGAGCAGCTGGTCCAGCAGATGCAGGAGGAAAATCAAATACTTCAGGGTAGAAGAACAGCAAGACAGGAGGCATCCACGCAGACGGATTGGGCAGAAGCAGTGCCGACGAACTCTCCCACATCCATCGAACGAGTATTCTCTTCGGGGGAGATTCGATCGGATGCCCGACAGAGCAGCCTGGAGACAGGGGAGGATTCCTCTATTTTTAGGGGTGACAATGAAAGAAGTCCTACGATGCCCCCTGTCATTGTCCTGAGTGACACAGAGCAGGACGAAGGCCTCCAGCAGTAGATAAGACCAGAGGATACGGAGGACCTCCCCAGGCCTGAAGAGGGAGAAGAGCCTGAGGGGTCGACACCAGGAAGACAGGAGAATGAAGGATCACCCCCAGAGATAGCGGCACAGCCGATCCTTCGGAGTGAAGAGCAGTCCCCAAAGGAGAAAGAAGAGACCCCTGTCCGAGCCGCCACATTTTCTACAGAGGCCAAGGCAAAGAGGCCCAAGACGGCTCGACAGAAGGTGAAGGTGACCTTCACCGAGTCAGAGGAGGACGAATGGGATATGCAGCCATTCATCGAAAGGCAAAAATATTTTGAGCAGCTGCACAAAGATATGAAAGCAGCCAAGGCGGCCAGGAAGGCATCCTCGAGGATAAAAGGAGATTCTGGCATCTACGTCAATCCGACAGAAAATAGCCAGTTTTGGGACATCTATGGTTCATCCCGAGGGCGGCCTTCCATGATGAGGAGGTACTTGGAATGGTGGGGAGTATATGGCCCACAATTGGAGGCCGCTGCAATTGCAAAGGAGAATGCAGGGCTTACCCCTGAAGTGGCCGGATTATACAAGGCCCAAGTAGTACCTTCTAGAGGGGATAACTCAGATATCCTTCTGGCAGAGGCCAAACCTCCAGACGTCGACCTCTGGCAAGCTGTCGAAGCTGCATTTCAATCGGCAGGAACAACGCTGGCTATACCACCACCAGTAGCGGCCAGAACAAGAAGGGGACAATTAACAGCCACAGTTTCCCATAGGTAGAGGAGAACCACACCTTCACATGCCGACACGAAAAGATAGACTCGGGCCACAAGGGCAGCCGAATCCTCCAAGAGATGGCGATGATGAGAAGTCCAAGGGCTACCTGCAGTTTGGATGCCACGAGGGCGTGGCATATGTTAGGCGTGGGGGGATGATGAGCACCAGAAATGCTCATATTTTGTACATACTTCTTGGATCAATATGCGGCTGTATAATAAGGATTGCGTGCTTTTATAAATGATTATATAGATATTTGATATAATTATGCGTGTTATCTAATTTGTGTGCTTTTAGTATGTTTTGTGGAATTGAAGTTGATTTAGTTAGATTTGGAACAGTCGAGGTCCTTTTCGATGGATTTGGCACTTTATTTCATCGAGAGTCAATGGAGAGAACATAGGCGCCTCCCTGCAGTCGGAAGGCACCAATTGAACATAGGCGCCTCCCTACAGTCGAAAGGCGCCAATTGAACATGGGCGCCTCCCTGCAGTCGGAAGGCACCATCTGAATGCAAGCGCCTCCCTGCAGTCGAAAGGCGCCAAGTGAAAACAAGCGCCTCCCTATAGTCGAAAGGCACCGATTGAACATGGGCGCCTCCCTACAGTCGAAAGGCACCGTCTGAATGCAAGCGCCTCCCTACAGTCGAAAGGCGCCAAACCAAAGATGAGCGCCTCCCTGCAGTCGAAAGGCACCAAACCAAATATCAGTGCCTCCCTGCAGTCGAAAGGCGCCAACTGAATGGGAGCGCCTCCCTGCAGTCGAAAGGCGCCATTGATTCTTTGCCCGTTGACCAGACTCGAAGGACGTGGATGATGATGACTGGTGCAGTTCCAGCTCTGCGTCATGCAGAGCTAAATTGGAGATAGCACCAACGTATCAAAATGTCTTACGGATGCCAGGAAAAGCATGAGTCAAAATGAACACGCCGCCATCAAAATAGAATGCCAGACGTCGATTGCATTCGCCAGACTGTTCTAATTTAGTCTGGGAAGAATCGACTGTTGTAACCACTTCTGTAATAGAAGTTCTACGGGTGTGTTATATAAACACACGCAGATCATTCTGAAAATATATAGCGATATAGAAAATATAGAGCGATATATAGAAGGAATTAATAAAGATCCATTTTAGAGTTACATTGTAATGCGTTGATAAATATATTACTAGTTCCAGAAGTTCTAAAGCGCGTGTTCGATCGGGAAGAAGCTGCTGGAGCCTGGGCCCACTCCAAGCTAGTATTTCTTCCCCATTTCCTTTTCTGTTCAGTTATTTTAATTAGTTTATTGCTTTCATAGGAATGTTCATTAATTTACTAGTTCCAGTATTTACAGTAGGTTTATTTCCAGGAATGTGCATTTGATTTATTTCTGTAGATTTATTTATGTTCTTCTTACGTAATTTATTGAGGAGTGCGGGAATGATTGACAACCATCTCAAGAACACCCCCCAACGTAGGATTAGCAGACCCACCTCCAGTGGTATTGTAGTAACCTAATTCTGACTCTTCGCAAGTTTACGAAGCTCCCTGGGTTGATAATTAAATGCACGGGCATGTGACAAAAGTAGGAAACCATTCACCTTGTTTGGCCTGCAAAAACAGCAAAAATATCCAAGTGTTGAAGTTGTTGGAGATTTTGAACATCCATGAGTAGTTAGACAGTACCAAATATTTTTTGCCAATATGAAATAGGTACAAAATGTAGCTAAGTCAAGAAAATACAAAAAATATTGTACTTCATGTGGAAATGGATGGGTACCAAAAATCCATCAGACAACATTTTAGCTAAGAAAAATAGCAAGTTTGTACCCCACCAGACATTTGGTACCCTGAAGGCAAGTAGGATTATACAAGAAACCCATCACCTGGAGGAAAGCATAATTTGGCTAATTCCAATGATCATCATAGATATGGTACCCTATAAGGTATTAAACATGTATGAAATATCTACACTCCATAGGAACCACAAACCATCGAAACTTTTGTCCCAGATCATAAGATGAATTCATGATGGAGATCCATCACAAAATGTCTGAGAAAATGCATCCTACCAACTAACATGCACTTTTATCACCAATCCCTATGGACTAAAAAGTTGCATACCTATGTGCTATAATTTTACTTAAATATCTAGGAAAATGTAGGTCAAATATGAAACCTGCCAATAGGGATGCCTAGGTGGTGGGTTGCAAATCGCTCAATATATTCTAAGTACAAATATTTAAAATTTTACTAGCTAACAACATCATTGTAACTCTCTATCACCTCAACTATAATAATCACCATGATATAGACATGCACAGCCCTTCTATTTGGCCAATCATATAGAAAATATAAAGCATACACTATTAATATTGCAACGATCATGATCCCCATCTAGCTTTTTCTAGGTAAACATACACTCATATTTTGGCAACAATTTTTGTAATAAACATAGCTATCAAAATTAGTTAGGTAGAAAGTACCTCCAACAATGAATGAAGATAATGCTAGCCACTAAATCATGAGCATGACAAAAATTTATTAGGTAATGTTATGCCTCCCAAGATCATGTGTCAAAATTATCTACAGACTTGGCCATCCTCGAACATATCTTTAGTGGTATGCACAATATTATAGATGCAAAAACAATAATGGTCATATGCCCATTAAGCTTACAATTAAAAGCTATAAATACCACTTGAGCCCAAGATACACAAGTCTATTGTAATCCTTACTATAAGGAGAGATGAGTGCCTTATAAATTGAAGAGAATATTTGTAGAAAGTAGAAGGGAAATTTTATAGATATGGTTTGAGGTAAGAAGAGTGAAGCTATATAGAAGATGATTAATGAACTCCAAGACACAATGGCAAACATACATGACCCCATGATTATAGTAAAATCAAATCAAAAGATTTTTTTATGGGGGACAAAAGTTAAAAAAAAAAATTATATTAGATAACTTGGGTGGTATAACATGGAATTCAAGGCTAAGCATATTCATGCCTACACCAGTGAACCCATGCCTAGAACTAGTGGAAGCAATGGAAAAATTCTATGATCCAAATATACCTATAGTCTACAACTCAAGGTTTAAACGACTATTTACCATATTTAGGGAATCTATAACCAAGGATTTTGTAGTAGAGAATGTTTTGGGGGTCAATATAAATAAAATCATATGGGATAAGAAAATAACATACCTTAGTAAGCTAGCAAGTAAAAAATAGTTCACTATCCTAATAAGAAAATTCTAAGTAATTATATAATGAATCCAATAAAGTTGGGATAATTCAAGCCTCATGCACAACCAATTTTGTCCATGTTGGTGTTCATGGCATGACTAATGATATATTCCTAGGTATATCCTTACCAATTAGGATTAGCCAAAATTGTTATGGATATCCACAACTATGATAGACAAGGGGCAAGTCCTTCGATCATATTTGACTAGTTTGAATTTTTGGCAAGGAGTATGCATAAGTAGTTGGTTTTCGTGAAGATTGGAGAATGCTATAAGTTTGTGTATCCCTCATACCTCACCTGGATTATGCTATTTCATATGACCTAAAAACAAAACAACGTGAAATTAAAAAATTATGATGAGAGGCATAGGACCCATCCTATGATGGACTGTACTCAAGTACTAAGAGATATTTTCTCATACTTGGAGTTTAACAAACAATTTCTAGGACTAGTCCTTATAGTAATCTATGGAAGTTGCCCCTGTATCATGCTAAAAATTATAGACATATTAAGGGGAAACAAATAGTAATTAATATATTGGTTCTTCCTATAGGAGGGGACCATTATCAAGTTCTATATTTTCCCAAGATATCCATATTTGTTGCCATACTATGTTACAAATTGGCTATTTGGGTTGGAAATTTGCAAACAAATATACGTGATGGAGAAACACTTTGGCCTTAGAGTCAAGAAGACTATGATTTTTAGTCATCCCATAAATTTTTAATGCATCACCATGACAAAGTGGGAACTGGATCAATATCAGGTCATAGAAAGGAAGCTAGTAGTCCTACAACTACCAAGAATTCCTCACATGTGGTACTATGATCTAGATGGTATTTTAAGGCAAAGCTATCCAAAATAAGAAACAAGGTGCCTCCATTTGAACATGTGTCAAACACAAATATCAATATGTTCAGGAACTTGGTAGAGGACCAAGTGGCACCATTCAAATTTATGATGATGTAGGTAAGGCCACCATGGAGAGCTTGTTATGATTTTAATCAATTTTTGGACTCAAAAAGAAATCTGGACCAATGGATCAACCCAAGCCTAATTGAAAAAATCAAAAAAGTGAAAATTTTTGAAAGAGCATAAAATAGAAAAATGGTGGATGTCACTATGGGAATGTGACCATATCAAGAAGGCCTTTCCTAATAAGTCGAACAAAGATTTTGTTTCAAATTCAACAAGAAATATATCAACTAGGCAAGATGCCATGAAAATGAAATATACCCAAAGGTAAAAAAGCTGCCAAAATCCAATGAAGATGAAGAAGAATAGTAAAACAAGGAAAAAATTTGTGCACAATCACAAGCACACCATACTATTGATGATGTAGAAGTTGAGGAAGAATACCTACCTCCACTCCAATAATCTATAGAAGAACATGTTGTAGAAGATGAGGAGGTGCAAAAAGTAGTATACACCAGAAGGTTAAGTTCTTCTAGAGTATCTAGAGCACAAATATAACCGTTTCCCATATCACCTAGAACAATCCCCAAATAAATAAATAAAGTGAAAGGACCACCTAGGTCCTAGAATATCTAACACATAAAGAGCTATAGTTAGAAATCAATGGCTACAAGAAGAATCAAATCAAGTCACACTCAAGAGGCAATAACTATCGCAAGAGATTTAAGCGATTGAAGTAGCAATTGCACATATGGAGGAGCTAGTGCAAGAAGTGCAAGTATAAGGTATGTTATCCAATCCCTCTTTATAGTACCCCCAATCCTCTTCCTCTTTAGAAATTATCTCATCCATATCTCATCCTCCATTAGAAACACCATCGTAGCCTTCATTAGTTAACACATAGGCACCATCATATACTTGTCCATTACCACTAAAACAACTACCATTATCTACCCCTCTGTCCATGATTTACAAGTTCTAGGAGGTATATGATAGTTATGTCTTACGCACTCATGCCTATGCTAAATTTTGTAGCCTCTCCTCTCCTTCCCCTTATCACTAAATAACCAATCCTAAAATTCTTCTCCATGATACATAATGTGGAAGACAACCACAAAAAGGTATGGAGGAATAACAATAACAACTATAGGACAAGGAAGAAGATGTCACTCTAACCTATGATACATTGGACCCAATCAAATGGAAGAGAATAAGAGTGATTGTCTATCCTAAATTCAAGAAGGCAATCTCAAAAATGAGACCAAAACATTAGCAATTAGAAGCACAAACCCAAGATATCTAGAAGATATCCAAGGTAGAAACATCTATACGGAGGTAGACACGTTGTATTTGCATATAAGAAATATGGATAAGGACTTGAAGATCACCAAGAAAAATATTGAAGCCCAATAAGTGAAGATAGCCAAGGAAAATATGGAGCAAGATGTCCTGAAAAGTAAAATTAAAGAACTCAAGAATTCTTGATAAAGATCCCTTTGAAAAGAAATTGTAGATGAGATATCATATAATCAAATATTTAGAGGAAAATTTACAAATAACATGGGGAAAAATGCAATAGAAAATCTCAAAATTGCTTGATCTTAAGACTCAACCACAAGAGAAAGAAGAGACATTGGCCACGATTTAGGATGAACTAGCTCAAGAGAAAGAGAAGCTCCATGGCTTAGAAATCTCAAAATATTGGCTCAAAAAAATTAGGAGCCATTATTGGTAGAATATTGAAGAGGTCACTCTTCATTTATTCCCTCCTTTCATAGAAAAGGTACAAGAAACTACCCATCTATCCTGGGAGTCTACAAAATAATTTAGTGGTGCCAAGGACCTGATGACTAAAATCTCAAAAGCACAAACATTCAAAAAAATACCGAGGAATATAGAAAAGTACCCTCATATCAAACAAAAATATAACATAAATATAGAGGATTATAGACTCACATCTCATCAAATATATCATGTAGTTGAGATGATCTATGATGGAGAATAACTATATGCTCTTCTTAGAAAATAAATTGAAGAGATGAGCAAGATTAGCATAGAAATCAAGGCTCTTGGTTCCCTAGGTTTTTGGAACAACAATAGATATATTTATACAGAGGAATATATTGTCATGCTATTGGATTAGCAACTACAATATGAAAGAGAGGTTGAGGCACTATCAAAGCCACTCGTAGTAGACTAGGCTCTCATAATATTCTTCAAACTCTCTCACCTCTTGGACAAATAATATGAAATAGATTGAAAATATAGTGACACCCCTTATGAGATACACTATAAACTAAAAATAAAAATGGCTAAGCTTAAAAGGACTCTAGTACCCTCTACAAAATCTTGGGATAAAATATTCCAAGTGTTTCAGATCCCCAAAACTTAATCAACTACTCGTTAGGATTAATCATATGGTGCCAAATTAGAGGAATGGTCACAATAGCAAGAAGACCTAGAACATTATCCAAAGGGTGAGGATGAACAATTATGAGGTGAAAATAATAGTTTTGGGCATTACAACAATTTTGCACTTGTACAATTGTACTATACTATTTTTAGAAATTATGACTCCATAACCCAATGGATCACATCAAGATACAAAAGAAGTAGATATGAGACAAGTATAACTAATAGGAAGACTATATGGAAGTTACAACATATCCTATCATGAATAATGATGCAAGCAAAGTACATAATAATGTAGCTATCAAAAATATAGGATGATGAGCAAGATATACCAAGACACAAAAGTGTTAAACTTGTGCAAAATACCCAAGTAGTAGACATGATGCAATTGTAATTTGGCATAGTTTAAATCTAGGAATTACCTCTATATAAAGCCTCAAACATTTCCTACATCCAAAGCAATTCTCTCAAGTGCTAATATTAAGCCCAAAAGAGATAGATATGAGCTATAAAATGGAGACGTTCTTATGCAATTGGGGAAAGAAGCAAGGAAAGTGTAAAATGGGTATATACTAGAAGAATGGTGATTTCCTAAGGCATCTAGCCTAGACCTGAAGCAACAATTAGTTGTGGTCATGTTTGCTCAGTGAAGTACAATTTTGTGGGGGTGTCCCATTTTTTGGGTATCCCTATATATCATTTTTGTTTCCCTTTTTCCATTTTTTTCCATATTTTTTTATTGTAAATTATACCACAAACTCCATTTTTTAATATCCATTAGGGTTTTCTAGGGGTGTACCTATCTCCAAGTATCCCTGTGCACCATTTTTGCTTCATATTTTTCATTTATTTAAGTATTTATACCTATAAAATTTACCATAAAGTCCACCATTTGTGTCATTATCAGTATTTTGTTTTCTCTTTTCTTCACAAGTGTTTTATTTTGTAAAATTATAATTTCCCATGCAATCACCCTTTTGCCTCTTTTTGGTGCTTCATTTTTTGTTGGTTTGCATATACCAATGTGACCATCTCATATTTTTCTTTCTGATTTCTCATTTTCCACTAAGAAAAATCCCTTGTGAGTTGCCAAGAATGTGGGTACTTTTGACCATCACCCACATGCACTTTGGTGGAAAGTATAAAATATGGCATTATAGGCTCAAAAACCCAAATCTAGAGGGACTCAAATATATTTACCTAGGTATGGTATAGATGAATTCTCAAAACATTGATGTTGTATGGAAGATAGAGGAAACAAAATGTGGCTAAGTATAGACAATGATGGAATCTTTACCCCCTCACAAAAAATGGATGGGTATAGAAAACCAATGGTGAAAAAAAAAGCTAAAATTAGCTAAGTTAGGAAGCCATCATACAATTGGTATTGGACCAAGCATTATATGGGTACAAGATATATGTCACCCAAGGCTTGTGAGAACAAAAGGAACAAGGATTTGGATAATTTTAGGAATAACCAAAAAATATGTACTCCACCTAGTAAGAGATGGGTATCAAAAACCCAATAGCCAAAAACATGTAGTACCAAAACAAGAAAAAATTATCTAAGTATAGGACTTGATAGAAAATATATACCTAGTTTAATAGTGGACAAGTACCAAATATTTATCACCTAGATGAAGAAAAGATAAAATTTGGCTAAGTCTCAAACTTGACAAGAATTTTGTACCAAGGACAAGAGCTTATGGGTACCAAAAGCCCATCGACCATCAAAGAATGAAGTGCAAAATTCACCATGTATGGAACCTATAAGACTTTAGGTACTAGACTACACAACAATGCGGTACCAAAATTCTATCACCCAACATAGGAAGGCAAATTAGGATAAAGATTCACCAAGTGTTGAAGTCATCGAATATTGTGTACCATACCACTCAGAGGATGTGACAAAAATTTTTGACAAAAATGTGAGCAAAGGAAGATGATTTTTGGTTAAGTACCAAGAGTACAAAATATTTTTCCTCCATAGTGATGAATTAAGGATAAAATAACCCGTTATCCATTAGCATGGGTAGAAAGTGAGGGTAAGTACAAAACAATATATCATCCAACAAATAATTTGTCATCTGATAATCCTCAAGGGATGAAAGGATTCATCTCACCAAGTACCTGAGCCACCAAAAATATAGTACTTGGTGAAGGTCAAAATAGATACATGAAACCTATCAATAGGCAGAAAGCAAGGTAAAAAAAATCCAAGTGTGAGCCTATTAAAGATGATGTACTTGACCATGTAACAAATAAATGCCAAAAATACATCAAGTGGAAAAGAGGCAATAGGTCATATTTAGATAAGTCTAGTGGCTACAAAAAATATTACACCTGGTACAAGTATTTGGGTACCAAAGTCTCATCAAGATAAAATATCTATAAAATAGTTTGTCCTCCATTATAAGGACCATAGAATTTGGCATGCGATAAGAGGTAGACATAGTGCAAATATTAGTGTCTGGTAGCAGTTAAATTACATGAGGGTAGTCACCATCTTCAGCTCCAACTGGATAAGATCATTGGTCAAATAATATAATCCACTACCCCACTATTGGTGCACTCATGCAAATGCTAATGGTAACTCAAGAGAAATGTTATAAGGATCAATGAACTAGATGTAAAGGCCACTACTCCAGATGAAGCAAATCCCTTCCACATCATCAAACTATAACTAGTCAGTTACAACAAACATGTTGTTGAGCACATGTACAAGCTAGTAGGGCTTCTAATTGAACACAATCCACACTCATAGCAGTGATGCCCTAATAACATAATTTATTGTAAAAGGTTATATATACTTAAATGTAACAATATCAAAGGGTTGGATCTTAATTTTTTATAATTTGCATGTACAAAAGCACATTGTATTCTAAGAAATACAAAGGGATTATTTTTTGTTCTCCAGTTTAACTTCCTTGCAAGACATGTATGTATGATTTATTATTTATTTCTAATATTGACTTATTGAATTCTCATGGTATCAATTATGCTTTCTATATTTATGCATATGTTCATTCTTTTGTTCTACAATTTACAATCTAATGAATGTAGGTAGTATAGGTAAATGTTTTATGATTAACAAGAAATTGGTTGGTGTGTTAGGTAGTTCATTTTATTTCCATATTTTGTAGTCTTTTCACATTACATGTATTTTTACATGGCTTAATATAACACCCCTACATAGAAAATATCAGTATATATAGTAAGTTATGTATTGATTTGTTTATATTATGGCACAACTATATTTTTATAATGTATTTTGATAAGATTATTACAATATTTTGAGCTTGGAATATGGTATTGCTGATATTTTGGTGGATGTAGGATCATGTACTCTCTCTATGGTGGGATCATATGGGTGAGCCACATACATGAGAGATATTTAGGGAAATGATGATGATAAATTTTTCATAAGCAAATTAGGATAACATGGATAAATACCCTTTCATGTAGATGCATTTTTTGCTTGCTTAATTAATCTATGTTCACACCATTGAGTCGGGAAGTTTCCTGAGTAATGAGTCTCCTTAATAGGTTGGTGATAGTCTAGGACTATCTTAAAAGAGCCACCTACTTTAGAAAAAAATGATTGTGTGAAATATCCTTGGATTTTAGCTTTCGTTGCTATTGCTTCACCTTGAATGGATATGTGAAGTATTAATTAGTTTATGACATTAATACTTCTAATTAAAAATTTTGGCTTTATTACATTAGAATAGTGAAGTAATAATTATTTTATGATATTATTACTTGAAAACTAATGTTATATTTTGAAAGTGGAATAAATAATTAATAGTTCTTAGAATTCCTTTCACTTATGTTTGAATATTTGGGTAAATCAATTCAAACTCCCATTTTGTGGCCATGCTTGGTTGACACCTTAATGGAAAGGTGTCAAAGATATTGTAATGCCTTCTTGGGCATTTTGAAGATTGTGGACTCTATGCATGATCATGGTTGCATTTCCTTTAGTTATTTTAAGCCATATTGGAGAAATATTTTGGACTAGAAGTAAAAAGGAGGAAAGTTGTGGGTTGCAAAAAGAGGAATATTGTAAGGAGCACAATGTTCATTGGAGATGCATAGGGAGGTTCAAGAGAAACTAGATGCTATATTTCTCTTTATGGTAGGCTTTTCTAATGTTTTATTCGATTGGTAATATTAGAAGTAAAGGTTTTAATCCTTTTTGGTTGCCTATATTGGTGTTATCCTTCTCAAGTGTGTTTTTATTGAAGCTTTGAGAAGAACATAAGCTTATACTGAGAGGGGGGTGAACAGTATAAGATAAAACATTTTACTTTTCAATCCAAATGATAACAACAATAATATCAAAGCAATAAATAATGCACACATCATCACACACATGAGAGACATGATTTAACATGGTTCACCCAATGTGGGTTACATCCACGGAGAAAATATTTCTTATAAATTTTCTCAACAAATCTCTTGGGAACCAAATCCCTATTACAATGTTTATGGACCTCTGTCCAAAGGAGATCTCAGTCCCCTATGCTCAAGTTCATGGATCTCTATCCATAGGAGACCTCTATCCCCACTACTCTGGTTTGTGAACCTCTATCCTCAGGAGACCTCTATCCCCACTACTCTAGCTTGTGGACCTCTATCCATAGGAGACCTCTGTCCCCATTGCTCTGGCTGGTGGACCTCTATCCATAGGAGACCTCTATCCTTTCTACTCTGGTCACCTCCAAATCTGGCTCAACACTCTTCTCAAAACTACTTCAAGCCTTCACACAAGGCTTGCTCAAATCTAAACCAAGATCTACTCAAATCACTGCTCAACACTACTGATCAATTCTACTCACAACACTGATCAAATATGCTCATAAATATGCTTAATATCTATACTAAATTATGCTCTAACACATGCTCAAAAGGCTCATAACACATTCAATACATTTAAACCAATGCTTCAAAAACCATTCAAACAATGAATGCACATTTTGTTTCACAAACCCTAGCTCAAGTATTTCCAACAATACACACTAATCAATCCTTTTATCTCCACCTTATAATTCTGAAATAGTTGTTCAACCAAATATCTTAAAGAAAGAGTGATATAACCATACCTCTTTGATGAAGGAGTTCTCTCAAAACCTATCTCAAAATATTCTATCTTTCTTATGCCACTTTCAAGGGTTAGTTAGCATAACACCTTTTCAAACCATCCATAAAATATTTCCTCAAAATTTACTCATAAAAATATTTAATATCTTCCTTTTATTTCCACAAGACAAAATTTTGACAATAATCAAACCCTCTCAATTTTTCTTTTTATCAAAAATACACACAACAATTTAAACCATAGTCATACCTTATCACTCCTACTTATAAGAGCCACTTGTAATTCTCAATATCACAATTCAATATCCCTAAGTACATACCATACATCAATTTTACTTTCAAGCACCTTATTGCTCCTTTATTTAAAAAATTATTTCTACTTTATAAAGTCACAACTAGAATCTAAAATATCATTATGTCCTCAAAAATATTTAATTTCAAATCATTACCCTTATGTCTCCCTAGACAATGCAATATGCACTTTTTAATAAACAAAAATTAAACCTTATGCCTCCCTTGTTCAAGCGCTAACATACCTCAACATTAAGCAAAAATTTTATGCCCTTACTACATCTACCACTCTCACTACCTCCATAGAGATTCGAACATGAAACCTCATAGAGCCCACGCTCTAGCATGAGCTAGAGTGCCAGCTAGGTTGGCCCACCTACTAGAACTAAATGTGCACAAAATTATTTTATTCCTTCCTTTTCACCCAAATAAAATTCATAAAATTGAACTGCCATGGTGATTCAAAACTGAGACCTATCCACTACCATGCCTTACGTAGGACCCACCTGCCACCTGGGCTAGCAGCCCTGTTGGAACCAAGTCGTGCACTCTCCCTTATGATTCGTTGTCACTTGCTTGAAACATGTGCACTGACTTTTCCTTCTCCCTCTTCCCTCGATGAATGGTGCTTTCTTTTCTTTCCTCTCTGCGCTCAATGAAAAGGCTTCGAATAATACATATATTTCAACCTTACAAAAATTATTTATTCTCCTCCTTAAATATGCATTCAATTTTTGTTATGATATCGGCTCAACCTTTTATTGCCACCTTTTTTAAATTTGAATTCTTGGCACCTTTGACAATTCAAATTTATTTTTTTTAATATAATATTTAACCTTGGTGTTAAATAATATTTTTTCTTGTAGTCCTTTGTCAAATTAATTTTTTTTGAGACCTTTGTCCAATGCACTTTCAATCCTCTTTTTAATAAGTCCTTTTGGCCTAAATATTAAAATATTAAAATATTATAATATTGTCTCTTCTCTCTTAAACCATGGGCTTTATTTTAAACCTTGCCTTTGCATAATTATCAACCATAGGAGAATATTTGTCCATACCAATCTCTTTGACATCAATGACAACCAATATACTCAAAATTTCCAACAATCTCCCCCTTTGTCATTGATGGCAACCCTTTCTAAAAATTCCTTTTCCAACCACTGGATTCCAAATCTGCTCCCCTAAGAAACTGCTCCCCTGATTGAATGCTCTCCCCCTTACTCAAATATCTCCCCCTTTGACATCAATGGAAAAGGGACTCCTTTGGGGCTAAATATAAGACTCTTAGCTCAGCCCCCTCCCCACCTCCTCTCCTTGAGGTGATTAATTTTGGGGTGGGAGTAAGACTACTCCCAATTTCCTTCTAAGATACTCAAAAGTTTCCTTTGGAAATGGCTTAGTAAATATATCCACAATTTGTTCCTTTGTAGTAACATATTCCAATTTGACTTGCTTATCCATCACCTGTTCTCTCAAAAAATGATATTTGATCGGAATGTGCTTGGTCCTTGAGTGCATCACTGGATTCTTTGAAATGTTTATGGCACTTGTATTATCACATAGTATGGATATGGGATGATCATGCTCTATTTTAAAGTCTTTTAAAGTTTACTTCATCCATAACACTTGTGTACAACAAGAAACTACTGCAATGTACTCTACCTCTACCATGGATAAGGATATCGATGCTTGTTTCTTGCTTAGCCAAGAGACTAAACAATCTCCAAGAAAGAATGCTCCTCCACTTGTGCTTTTTCTATCATCAATATTGCCTGCCCAATCTGCATCTGTATATGTTGTGAGAGTGAAGTTGTCACTTTTGGGATACCAAATTCCAAAATCCATAGTTCCTTTTAAATACCTAAGAATTCTCTTTACTTCCAGTACATGTGTTTCCTTTGGCGCTTCTTGAAATCTTGCCACTAGTCCCACTGCCTGCATTATATCTGGTCTTGTAGCTATGACATATAGTAAGCTACCAATCATAGATCTATACAATGTCTGATTTGCCTCAGGAGATTCATCATATTTACTCAACTTGCATCCTGTAACCATGGGGGTACTCACTGGTTTGCAATCCTCCAATTTGAATTTCTTCAACATTTCTTTTATATACTTGGTTTGTGAGAGAAATACACCCTTTTCTGATTGTGAAATCTGTAGTCCAAGGAAGAAGGACAACTCACCAAGCATTGACATTTCAAATTCATTTTGCATACTCTTTGCAAATTTTTGACACATCTTATCATTATTACCTCCAAAAATGATATCATCCACATAGACAACCACAATTAATAAGTCATTTCCTTCATTTTTGATGTATAAATTATTATCAACTATTCCTTTTCTAAAACCTTGTTCTTGAAGATACTTATCCAACCTTGAATACCAAGCTCTAGGAGCTTGCTTTAGTCCATAAAGAGCCTTCTTTAATCTGCATACATAATCTAGCTTATCAGTTAGGTTGAACCCCTCAGGTTGCTCAATGTAGACCTCTTCTTCCAAGAAGCCATTGAGAAAAGCTGATTTTACATCCATTTGATATACTTTGAAGTTTTTGAAGCTTGAGAAAGCTAAAAATATCCTTATGGCCTCAAGTCATGCAATAGGAGCAAATGTTTCATCAAAATCAATCCCTTCAACCTGTGCATAGCCTTTGCATACCAATCTTGCTTTATTTCTGACTACCTGACCATCTTCATTTAACTTATTTCTGTAAACCCATTTAGTGCCAATTATATTCTTGTCTTTTGGTCATGGGACAAGTTCCCAAGTCTCACTTTTTTCTATTTGATCCAACTCCTCATCCATTGCCTTGACCCAAAATTTATCTTCTCTTGCCTCATTGAAATCCTTGGGCTCAATTTTAGATAACAAGGAAAGATTTGCATGTTCACTTGTTCCTATTATCTTCCTCCTTGTTTGTCTTTCATCTGGATTTCCAATAATCAGATCTCTTGGATGATTCTTTTGCACATACCTGGATGGAGTCTTAGGTGGTGTTCTTTGTGCTTCATCTTCTTCTGATTCTTCACCTACTTCTTCTTGGCAACTTTCTTCTTCTTGATATACAATTTCTTGAGCTGGTTCTTTTGACCCTATTTGTTCATCAACTGTCACATTTATACTTTCCATAATTGTATGTGTCCTTTTATTATAGCATTTATAGGCTTTGCTCTTAGTGGAATAGCCAAGGAAGATACCCTCATCACATCTTGAATCAAACTTACCCAAATTTTTCTCTTCTCATCTAATGTAACATTTGCTTCCAAAAATTTTGAAATACTTCACAGTAGTTGGTCTTCCTTTCCAAAGCTCATATGGGGTTTTATGATGATTTACTCTTACTTGAGCTCTATTGATGATATATACAGTTGTATGAACTACCTCTCTCCAAAAACCATCTAAAATATTAGACTCATTTAGCATAGCTCTGGCCATATTCTCGATAGTTCTATTTTTTCTTTCAACTACTCCATTTTGTTGTGGAGTTCTTGCTGCTGAATATTCTCTTTTGATCCCATGTTGTTCACAAAATTCTATGAATTCACCTGAAGTAAATTCTCCTCCTCTATCTGATCTTAGACACTTGATCTTTTTACCTATTTTATTTTCTACTAAAACTTTGAATGCCTAGAACTTCTCAAAGGCTTCTGACTTTTCTTTTAAGAAAGCTACCCAAGTCATTCTGGAGAAATCATCTATAAATAGCATGAAGTAACTTTCACCTTGTAAACTCTTTGTCCTTGTAGGACCACATAAATCAGTGTGAACTAGTTTCAATGGTTCAGATGAAGTAAATTCTTTTGACTTGAAACTTGTTCTTGTTTGCTTTCCATGCTGACATTGTGCACAAATTGTGCTTTGAGGTCTTTTTATCTTGGGTAAATCTCTGACTTCCTATTTGTTGCTTATTTTCACTATGTTGTCAAAGTTCAGATGACCCATTCTTCTATGCCATAACCAACTCTCATCCTCTTGTGATAAGAAATATTTTTCTCCCTTAATTTCACTTAGTATGTAGAGATTGTTTGTAGTTCTACTGGCATCTACAATAAGCTTTCCTATCTTGGATTTTCTGATCTCACATCTATTTGGATGAAAGGTGATTATGTGCCCCTGATCACAAAGTTGACTTACACTTAGTAAATTGTGCTTCAATCCCTTAACATACAATACATTTTCTATCTTTGATTTTCCATTATCTAAACTCAAAGTCCCTTTCCCAACAATTTTTGTTGAACCATTATCACCAAATTTTACTGATCCTCCATTGATTTCTTTAAGTGCAAGAAATTTACTTTTGTCACCTATCATATGACTCGAACAACCACTATCAAGAAACCACTGATTTCTCTTATCTTGTACATGAAGAGTTATTTGTACCAACATTGACTTCTCCTTTTCTTGCTCTTTTCTCTCTTTCCAAACTTTTGAGGTTGTATTATTTTGAACCTTCTGATCCTCCTTTTTTCTTGATTCAGGAAATATTATTTTACACCATTTGGCCTTGTGCCCAAAGTTATTACATTTGTAATAGATGATATTGTTATCCATGAGAGGTGCAAATGAATTGAAATTTCTATCAACATTATTTCTCACATGGACCATGCAATGTACAACTCTATGACCATATTTGTTACATGAAAAACAATAGCCATGGAAGAAATTTTGTAACCTGTTAGATTGCCTTGAATGATATGGTTGCATGATTCTTCCTTTGTTGTTTCTGTAATTGAATTTTGTCCATGAAGCTTCTCTGTTTTCTTCCTTCTTGATGCTTTTGCCTTTCAATACATTAGCATAGGTCATGGGCTCTTCTTTCTTTGATATCTTTGTTCCTTTGGAGCTTGACTCCTCTTTCTGTTTCCCTAACTTTATATCTTGTTGTAACTTATCTTTAGACTTTTCAACTCCCTTTCTTAGAGAGACAATTTCAAATTCCAACCTTTCACATTCTAACTCTTTTGCCTTTAACTGTTCTGCCATATCCTTTTCAATTTTCTTTACCTCTTCAATTTTTACCTTTAGCTCTATGAGATTTTGTAGAAGTTTTATCTTTGCTTCCTCATCCTCTTGAATTTGAGCCTTCAAACTTGAATTCTTCTTTCTAACTCTTTCCAAGTTTCTAAGAGCAGCAATAAGTTCCTCTTTCATGTCGATCATGGCTTCTTCTCCATTTTCTATGGTCATGTATGTTCTTGTGGGATCTTCCTTCAAGTTGTTAGGCTTTTCATGAAGGAACCCGCTCTGATACCAATTGAAGAACATAAGATTATACTGAGAGGGGGGGTGAATAGTATAAGATAAAACTTTTTACTTTTCAATCCAAATGATAACAACAATAATATCAAAGTAGTAAATAATGCACACATCATCACACACATGAGAGACATGATTTAATGTGGTTCACCCAATGTGGGTTACGTCCATGAAGAAAATATTTCTTATAAATTTTCTCAATGAATATTTTGGGAACCAAATCCCTATTACAATGTTTATGGACCTCTATCCAAAGGAGATATCAATCCCCTATGCTCAAGTTCATGGATCTCTATCCATAGGAGACCTCTATCCCCACTGCTCTAGTTTGTGGATCTCTATCCACATGAGAACTCTATCCCCACTACTCTGGTTTGTGGATCTCTCTCCATAGGAGAACTCTATCCCCACTACTTTGGTTTATGGACCTCTATCCATAAGAGACCTCTATCCTTTCTGCTCTAGTCACCTCCAAATTTGGCTCAACACTCTGCTCAAAATTTCTTCAAGCCTTCATACAAGGCTTACTCAAATCTAAACCAAGATCTGCTCAAATCACTGCTCAATGCTATTGATTAAATATTGCTCACAACACTGATCAAATCTACTCACAATTTTTCTTACTATATCTTCTCAATTATGCTCTAATACATGCTCAAAAAGCTCATAACACATTCAATACATTCAAACCAATGCTTCAAATATTATAAATTCATTTAAACAATGAAATTTGTTTCACAAACCCTAACTCAAATATTTCCAACAATACACACTAATCAACCCTTTTATCTCCACCTTATAATTCTAAAATATTTCAACCAAATACCTTAAAGAAAGAGTGATATAACCATACCTCTTTGATGAAGGAGCTCTCTCAAAACCTATCTCAAGATATTCTGTCTTTCTTATGCCACTTTCAAGGGTTAGTTAGCATAACACTTTCCAAACCAACCATAAAATCTTTCCTCAAAATTTACTCATAAAAATATTTAATATCAAGACAAAATTTTGACAATAATCAAACCCTCTCAATTTTTCTTTTTATCAAAAATACACACACAATTTAAACCATAGTCATACCTTATCACTCCTACTTATAAGAGCCACTTGTAATTCTCAATATCACAATTCAATATCCCTAAGTGCATACCATACATCAATTTTACTTTCAAGCACCTTATTGCTCCTTTCTTTCAAAAATTATTTCTACTTTATAAAGTCACAACCAGAATCTAAAATATCATTATGTCCTCAAAAATATTTAATTTCAAAGCATTACCCTTATCTCTCCCTAGACAATGCAATATGCACTTTTTAACAAACAAAAATTAAACCTTATGTCTCCCTTGATCAAGCGCTAACATACCTCAACATTAAACAAAAATTTTATGCCCTTACCACATCTACCATTGCTGCCATTGGGATTCAAACATGAAACCTCATAGAGCCCACGCTCTAGCATGAGCTAGAGTGCCAGCTGGGCTGGCCCCACCTACTGGAACCAAACATGTGCAAAAATATTTTATTCCTTCCTTTTCACCCAAATGGAATTCATAAAAATGAACTACCATGGTGATTCAAAATCGAGACCTATCCACTGCCACGCCTTACGCAGGACCCGCTTGCCACCTGGGCTAGCAGCCCTGTTGGAACCAAGTCGTGCACTCTCCCTTATGATTCGTTGTCACCTGCTTGAAACTGTGCACTGAATTTTCCTTCTCCCTCTTCCCTCGATGAATGGTGCTTTATTTTCTTTCCTCTCTGCACTCAACGAAAAGGCTTTGAATAATGCATATATTTCAACCTTAGAAAAATGATTTATTCTCCTCCTTAAATATGCATTCGATTTTTGTTATGACGTCGGCTCAACCTTTT
Organism: Wollemia nobilis; assembly: GCA_028583015.1. Taxonomy (NCBI): domain Eukaryota; kingdom Viridiplantae; phylum Streptophyta; class Pinopsida; order Araucariales; family Araucariaceae; genus Wollemia; species Wollemia nobilis. The sequence continues at coordinate 3,062,838 of JAQPPZ010017052.1, read as the reverse complement.
TATTGCCACCTTTTTAAATTCGAATTCTTGGCGCCTTTGATAATTCAAATTTATTTTATTTTTAATATAATATTTAACCTTGGTATTAAATATTATTTATTATATTATTTAACCTTGGTGTTAAATAATATTTTTGCTTGTAGTCCTTTTTCAACTTAATTTCTTTTTGAGACCTTTGTCCAATGCACTTTCAATCCTCTTTTTAATAAGTCCTTTTGGCCTAAATATTAAAATATTAAAATATTATAATATTGTCTCTTCTCTCTTAAACCATGGGCTTTATTTTAAACCTTGCCTTTGCATAATTATCAACCATAGGAGAATATTTCTGCCATACCAAGCTCTCTTTGACATCAATGACAACCAATGTACTTAATATTTCCAACAATATCTCCCTTTGTCATTGATGGCAACCCTTATTAAAAATTCATTTTCTAAACATTGGATTCCAAAACTGCCCCCCTTGAGAAACTGCTCCCCCTGACTGAATGCTCTCCCCCTTACTCAAATCTCTCCCCACTTGATATGAATGGAAAATGGACTCCTTTGCAGCTAAAGATAAGACTCATAGCTCAGCCCCTTCCCCACCTCCTCTCCTGGAGGTGATTAATTTTGGGATGGGAGTAAGACTACTCCCAGTTTCCTTCTAAGATACTCAAAAGTTTTCTTTGGTAATGGCTTAGTAAATATGTCTACAATTTAGTTCCTTTGTAGTAACATATTCCAATTTGACTTGCTTATTCGTCACCTATTCTCTCATAAAATGATATTTAATTAGAATGTGCTTGGTCCTTGAGTGCATCACTGGATTCTTTGAAATGTTTATGGCACTTGTATTATCACATAGTATGGGGATGGGATGATCATGCTCTATTTTAAAGTCTTTTAAAGTTTTCTTCATCCATAACACTTGTGTACAACAAGAAACTACTGCAATGTACTCTACCTCTATCGTGGATAAGGATATTGATGCTTGTTTCTTGCTTAGCCAAGAGACTAAACAATCTCCAAGAAATAATATTGCTCCACTTGTGCTTTTTCTATCATTCATATTGCCTACACAATTTGCATCTGTATATTTTGTGAGAGTGAAGTTGTTACTTTTGGGATACCAAAGTCCAAAATCCATAGTTCCTTTTAAATACCTAATAATTCTCTTTATTTCCAGTACATGTGTTTTCTTTGGTGTTGCTTGAAATATTGCCACTAGTCCCACTGCCTACATTATATCTAGTCTTGTAGTTGTGACATATAGTAAGCTACCAATCATAGATCTATACAATATCTGATTTGCCTTAGGATATTCATCATATTTACTCAACTTGCACCCTGTAACCATGGGGGTACTCACTGTTTTATGATCCTCCGATTTGAATTTATTCAACATTTCTTTTATATGCTTGGTTTGTGAGAGAAATACACCCTTTTCTGATTGTGAAATCTGTAGTCCAAGGAAGAAAGACAAATCACCAAGCATTGAAATTTCAAATTTATTTTACTTACTCTTTTCAAATATCTGACACATCTTATCATTACTACCTCCAAACATGATATCATCCACATAGACAACCAAAATCAACAAGTCATTTCCTTCATTTTTGATGTATAAATTATTGTCAGTTATTCCTTTTCTGAAACCTTGTTCTTGAAGATACTTATCCAACCTTGAATACCAATCTCTAGAAGCTTGATTTAGTCCATAAAGATCCTTATTTAATCTGCATACATAATTTGGCTTATCAGTTAGGCTAAACCCCTCAGGTTGCTCAATATAGATCTCTTCTTCCAAGAATTCATTGAGAAAAGCTGATTTTACATCCATTTGATATACTTTGAAGTTTTTTAAGCTTGAGAAAGCTAAAAATATCCTTATGGCCTCAATTCGTGCAACAGGAGCAAATATTTCATCAAAATAAATCTCTTCAACTTGTACATAGCCTCTGCATACTAATATTTCTTTGCTTTTGACTATTTGACCATCTTCATTTAACCTATTTTTGTAAACCCATTTAGTGTCAATTATATTCTTGTCCTTTGGTCATGGGACAAGTTCCCAAGTCTCACCTTTTTCTATTTGATCCAATTTTTTTCTATTTTTATGAAACAATGGGTAAAGTTAAACCACAAAGCAAAATCAACAAGAAGAAGAGAGATTATCTAAGGGAAATACACTAGAATATGCTCAATATTAGGTCTTTGTAGATAATGAGGCAATGAATGGGTAAGAAAGAAGAGAAGACAAACTTAATACCTATAAATTGAGAGTTTAACAATCTCTAAAATGAATAACACCCAAATATTGAAATCTTAGGGTCAGACTAGTATAGTGAGGAAGAGATAAGTCTTAAAACATCGAGGATAAAAGTATCAAGAGTAGTAATATAAGGAACTTGTGATATCTTATTGGAATTACCTAGAGAATTTTTACCTATTTTCACTCCCATAAGGATTAAAGCATCATCCCACCTAGCACAATGCACTTCCCTATAGGAGACCCTACACTAAGAAGCTCTAAGGAAGAAAAAGTAAAAGGTGGAGTCAACAATCAACCTTGTTAAAGCAAATAAGAAGAAAATAAATTATGTTAGAATAAATTTAAGTACAAGTGAAACTTTGGTACTTTCTCTATTATCCTCTCCTATACGTAAGTCACAAACCCTAGAACTAATAGTAGTCCCAACAACCGAAACTCTTCACATTCTTGCCTCAAAAACTATCTTCTCTTCTACTATTCTTGCAATTTTATGTAATTAATAGGTACTACAATTAATGCACTCTTCTTGAGTTACTATTTTCTCATCTACTCCTACCTCTCCACTTCCCCCTACTTCAACACTTTCTTTTTTTAAGCCATTGTCAACATTTCTATCACCTCTAAGGAAATAGGGAGGCTTATAATAAGCCTTGCTAGACCTAAGCCCATGGAAAATATTTTATAGGATTAATTAGAAAATGATCCAACATAACTAGAAAAAGCAAACCAAGCTAGCACAACAACTAGCTACAATTCAAAATATTAAGCATTCCCCCTAGAATAAAGTATTATTTTTCACTAAGAGATACTTATTGGTATTAAATTTGGAGGGAGAAATGATAAAACAAAATTGGTGGATGGTGAATGTTTAGATCAATCTAAAATATGCCCAACTTCAAGCCACTATGGAACTCATGGAAGAAACTAAAAATATAGTTGCACATGAATACAATTTATTGAGAAAGAGATTAGCCAAGAAAAGAGAGATAGAGTAGGAAAAAAGTACCTTAAAAAATTTGCAATTAGAATTCAAGGAACTCAAAGGTCAAATAAACTTTCTATCTAAGTGCTTAAATGAATAGACATTAGAATCTCTCTTGAGGAAGAAGGAAAATCAAATTAAAAACTTCTCAGATAGGTTTTCCAATTAGGAGGCCTTGTTTACTCAAGAGAAAGATGCTCTACAAAAGGATGTAGAGGAACCTACATAAATGAGTGAGATAAAACAACATCAAGGTATTGGAGCTCTTTTTTAGGAGGTTAGTGACTCATTTTAGGGTAAAATTAGAAATACTACAATTATTCAAGTTTATTTATTTAGCAACCGATCAAGGTCTTTAGGTGAACAATGAAACTGAGCAAAGCTTCAATAAAATTTGTATAAAAATAGATGAGGCTAATATATATGGGAAAAAATAGCCACATTATTGGATTATAAATTAATTTCTAATAGGATTTAAATTAGAAAATCAACAACACAAAAGGTATCCAATATCCTTCGAAAGAATCAAGTGACACAATAATGTGCAAAAAAAGTGAAAACCTTATATTTTACCATTGGAATGATTAAAGGGTATATGGAATATTTAGTGCAAGGAAGACTTACATATCCTTGGAATGAAGCTAGAAAGCTCTACTTAGATCTAAAATATTTGTAGCTAATTAAGCAATCAAGGAAGAACTCCCACATTTTAAAAAAAATTCAAATACTCATATGATAATAGATGTGGATTTGGAAATAGGGCTACTAGTAGAATTACTAATTTAGATGCATGAAGTTATGAACCAAAAAAATAATTTCTCTCATGATGATGAATTTTATTTAGAAGTAATGTATAAGTACTACAAACAAATTTAGTTTCCATCATATGAGGAATGGGTAGAAATCAAGCAAGCACTAGACAAGTTGCTAGCTTTGTAATCTTTTACATTTTTCTTTTCTATTGTGTTTTGTTATGTAGATTATTTTAAATTTTGACTTTGAACCCAAGGATGAAGGGAAACAAATTCTCCTTCAGTAGGCAAGAAACCCCCTATGAGTTGCTAGAACTACTCAAATATTTTCTTAGGTAAATTTGTGAAGAGAAAATGAGAGAAAGGCAAGGATAGTAGAAGGTGAGGAAAGAACAAGCTAATATAGGCTAAAAAATTCTAATCAAAATATGGGTGACACTTATAAAAAAAAATTACCAAGAGAGAAAGCGAAAAGTCCCCAACACTTATATAACTTAAATCCCAAAAAAGGTAGAAAGCAAAAAATAAGATCAACAGGTGCAAAAGAGAGAAAATACTCTCGATGGTCAAAATTTTTTGAATTATTGACAAATAGAAAAGGAGAAAAGTTTTGAAAAGTGGACTACATGAAAAATGAACATCTAAAATATAGTATGTAAGAAATATCCAATAAGAGGGTATAAGAGAATATTTCCATAAAATACTTTTGACAAAACATCTAACTTGATTCTAAAAGATTTGATGTTCCAATGCAAGTGAACAAGGAGAAAGTTCCAACAAGTGGCATATAGCTCACACAAGACACAAATAAGTTGAATAAAGATTCAAGATACTTCGAGAAGTAAATCATGATGTAGCTAACTTGGAGGGTAGAATAAGGGTCACATCAAGTTGCAAGACATCAATATTGATGCAAAAGATCCCAAAATGGCAAGTGAGCTAAACTAGTGAGTTAATTACTAAGAAGAATTAAGAATCACCTACTAGCATAAATTGGGATTAGTATTCCGATACAAATGGATCACATATTAAAGACAAGGGAATGATAGCTATAGTAGTAGCAACCCCAAATCTGAAAGAAGTGATTATAGAAGGAATTTTATATTGTATATTTCATAATCCCAAGGATGTTAGAATAGGAGGTGTTAGAGGTGGTTGACCATCCCACGCATAATAAATTATGACTCTAAATCTAAAAATATCAAAGCACTAGAAGAACATAATCATGAAAATTGTAGAGAGGTATGGTTAAAAATTCCTACACCTATTTTTTAGATAAATTTCTCCTTTTTTTGTAATCAATAAATAGTACAAGTTTTAGCATTGCAATGGATCACTGAGTTGTATAAATTTCCCCTTATCTTCTTTTGTATAGCATTACATAGACCCTAAGTGGTCCTATGGAAAAGCTTTATAGCCAATGCTTCTAGCATAATCTATATATTTCATATTAGTATATACATGCTTGAGGATGTGACTATTTGGTACTACCTATCCCATTTATTAGATGTGTGTATACTATAGGCCATGGCTAATTGGTTTTTATCTTGTTTCCTTTATATGTAATATATGTTTAACATGTTAAGAGGAGGAACATGCATCTTTGATTTTTCATCACATTACACTCATACATATGTGAATCTTACTATTATGCAGAGGAATCTTATTTTGATCTTGGCACACTACCCCCTATTAGCCTAGGTTAGCTTAGGATATTTTTCCTTTTTTCTATCTTTTTTTCTATTTTTCTTTTCCTCCTAAAGCTAGTTATATTACGATAGAGTGGGAAGAGCATTGAATATCACATCTTAAAAGCATTTAAATTTCTAAACTACCCTAGAGACAGTCTAATTGAGCCAATTTTTATGCTCTCAGAGCTACCCTATTATGTCACTTTGTATGAAGTATCATAGTTTGATCATATGATCCTTGCATCTAGTGACTGCTACAATTAGAAAGGACAAAAAAGTTTTAAATTAGTTTCTAGATTCTCTTCTAATATAGCTATTATCTTTATTTTAGCTAAATGTTGTTATTTGCACTCCATCTTATAGTTCCATTAACATTTTGAATATATTATATGGCTTGTAATTTTGGCATATCATATGAATATATATATACAAATAAGTGGCACATTGATTTTTTTTTAGTTCCATATCACACCATATTGTTGTTGCAAGAGCCACCATTATAGCTAGGGAAAAGCACATAAAAGATATTTTCTCAATAGATATTTGGGTTTGATATGAAATGATGTCCACTTGTTGAAGGAAAAGATGTTTTTTTTTATTTCATAGATGAGAGGAAATTAACATCTTTTAGAAAAACTCTAATCCAATCCTAAACATTCATTTTGCAAGAAATATTTTGTTGTTCATGGGGAAATTAAAGGCACAAGTTTGTGTCATGTCACTATTTATTTTTACAAAGTAAGTTCAATAAGGTATTGTTCTATAAAATACTTAGGACCATAATCAATAAATAGCTTGGCATAGTGGACTATGGAACATGTCTAGGAGGGAAAAGTTGCATGTTTGATCTATATATCTCCTTTTACTACCATTTTATGGTATTGAAAGTAAAATTAATGGCCTTTATGTTTCCAACTATGACTATATATGGTTCATCAATGAATTAGATTTAACCTAGAGGAAAATTTGGTTTGATTTTATCCAAATACTTTCAATATGTTTACAATTCAGGATAGATGCTTGGCCAATCTATCAATTTACATGGCCATGTTTAGTGTCATGAAGCAACCTATTTCTTTTTTTAAACCCTTGTAACCAATTAGGAAGCTCTAATTGTGAAATTCACATAAGATTAGGGGTTCTAAAGTGGGAAGTGAAAATATTAGAAAACTAATGAATCATTTATTAACAAGTGATAGTAGATAATTAGATTGTGTTTCTTTAATATTTGGAGTCTTAATTATTATTTCTTTGGGGTCCATTAGGGGAAAAATTCCAAAGACCATAAATTTTACACATTGAATCCTTTTCATCCTAATTTATTTTTAATCACATAATTTTATGAGATGTACATACTTGTGTTATCAATTTATGGGATTTCCATAGTCCTAGGGTTAGATTATGTAAGTTGGATCATAAATTTCTTGTTACCTACCTTAATGGGAAAACAATAATATTTGGTCAACTTAAATTATTGGCATGGTATGTAGTAATAACCTATGCTAAATATTTCAATAAAATAAAGTAGCAACCCTTTATGAAGAAACTCACCACCAAAGAGAAGAAGCAACTCTTAGAATATTTTCATTGTTGATTGACCTAGATTTGCTTTTGACATCAAAAATAAAAGTGAGCCTATTAAATTATGATTAAAATTTCATGTGTTATTTGGTAATTTAATACTACTAAACCAAGTTGCTTGGAATTAGTTCAAATTGGTCAAGTTTGATAATATTTATGACTATATCATGATATTTAATGCCTTGAGAGTAGATATTGCATCTTCTAGAGGCAAAAAGAAAGATGATACGGAATACCTAAAGTTAATCCCAACTAATATTCCCATTTAATTTTAAATATTAAACCTCATGGTTTATATGATTCCTCTATTTTGGGAATCTTAAAAAACTCTTATTCTTAATAATATATTTCCTCTTCTAGTACATTTTAGGTGGCAATGATAAATTATGGTATCCCTTCACAAATATAGGCTCATACAAAGGAACTCAAACTTAAGGATGCTAAGAACCAAAGGATAAAGGGCTAGACTAAGTCTTGATATAATTTGAAGATCATTTTTAGATTATACAAGAGGGAAGGCCATCAAATAAAGAATTGCTCAATGAAATTGTAAAGGATTGAAATTGAGTTCTTACATATGGGTGGACATCTTCCAAATGATGAGGGAAATTATAGAGGATTCACATCCACTATCAAGGTCTACTAGAGTATCCATTATGGGGGAAGATATTATTATCACTTATGTCTTATCTTATTGGTTTATCTATTAAAATTATGAGGGGGTGTTGAAAATATAATCTAGTTCATAGAAAAGGCTAACATTGTATGATGTAATCATACTTTGGCCTAAGGTAATATCATTGTACAATGTAAGTAATTTTATGTACTATTTTATTATATAAGCCCTACAGGTCATGGTTATTCTTGTTATAGTTAAACCCATCTTATAACTTCTAATCAACCTGAAATCCCTCTTGTTATGTTGACTTAGGTTAAGTTTATTTATGTATTTGGGGTTTTCATAGTAGTATAAATACCCCAATAACTTTGAATCATTATGAATATTATCCTTGGATAATACAATGATTATTATTGACAACTATGAGTTCCCTTTAATCTTTGTATCTTTTTTCATTTATTTTGTATTTTATTTTGATTTTTGTAAAGGATTTGAGTGCATGGATTACTTCTATTCACTTCTAAAAAATATTGTGATTTCCAAAATAGGATTTTTCTAGCACTTAGAGTATATTTAGACTGTATTCCTTCTATGTTTCATAAATATTTTATTATTTTAGGATATTTAAAACAAATATGAAACTGTGGTCAAAGTTCTATTGATGAAGTTGTGAAAACAAGCACAAATTTCATTTAGTAGCCTGGGAAAAAGTCTATTCCAAGAAATTCAATGGAGGCATGGGACTTAGAAGATTAAACCAAATGAATTTATTATTATTAGCGAAAATGGAGTAGAGATTGATCACTGAAAAATATGCTTCCTGGACTGTCATTCTTAGAAGAAAATACCTACATGATAATGATTTTCTCCTTGATGAAATTTTCCCTAGTGGATCCACCATTTGGAATTCTATTTTGAAAAGTAGACACATTGTGAAAACTAGTATAGGATGACAACTTAAGGAAACAACATTAATTTTTGGAATGACATTTGGCTCTATGACACTTTTTTGATTCAGTTACAAACCTTAATTTCAATCAAGCCAAACACTAATAAGCTCTTCGAATTTAGAGCTTATGATTTCATTCTTGATGATGATCATAGGATTTCATGGAAACCCATCCCTATTTTTGGCCTCTCAAGATATCAAATCTATGTAGATGAATACTTAACCAATATTCTAATATTGCACTTTATTCTAGTAGGAGCTCTTGATGATAGAGTCATTTGGAAACTGAATCAAAATGGCTACTTCAGTGTGAAATCTGCCTATTTTGTAATTGAATAACCATGTGTTTGTGGTTTCCCTACAAACAAATTCTGGATTAAGCATTTCATCCCTAAAATCAGAATTTATTTTGGCTCATTGTCCAAAATAAAATTATGACCCTTAATAATATTCAAGCTAGAGAATTGGTAATCTCCAATTGTTGCAACCTTTGTAAATCTAACTTGGAGATAGTTCACCAGTTTTTTTGGAATACCCTTACTCTTTAACTGTTCTCCATATTATCCTTTCCTTTTTCAATGTTATTTGGGCCAACCTTAGCTCCATCCTCGATTTGTGCCACCAATGGCCCTCTCCCTTTTCTTGTTCGAGGCTTAGAGTTATATGGTCCTTTATTATTCCTCATTACCTTTGGGCCATTTGGAATAAAAGAAACTATAGAGCTTTCTGAAACACTTCCAAAAACTATTTCTCTATTAGTAATCTCATTTTGACTTTTGCCTCTAAAAACTATTTCTTCTATTGTCACTCCACGTTCATTGTCTTTTCATACTCGAATAATCAAATATTAAGTCTCTTGGGAGCCTCCTCCCTTAGGATAGATTAAGTTTAATTTTTATGGAGATACGAAAAGAAATCCAAGCAGAGTAGGAGCAGGATGTCTTTTCCATGATCATAAGGGAAATATCATGTTGGATTTTGATAAAAATATTGGAATCCAAATGAATCACTTTGCCAAGGTAAGAGCTTTGTTTTAAGGCCTTAATATTTTTGCTGATTTTCTTTGTTCTAACTTAATCATAAATAAACTTAAAAATCAAATCTAAACAAATTTGAGGACCCAAACCCTTATTGAAGAGTCCAAGCATCTCCTCTAGAATTATATTAGTATCATGATTCAACATGTTTACCTTAAAGGAAACTGGGCAGCTAACGTGATTGCAAATATTGGGGTCTTCTAGAACAATATTTCGGTGTGGTAGCCCAATTTTCTTTAAGATCTTCTCGATGCTCATGTATAGGACACCAGATTTATTCAACATTCTATTTCCCAAGAAAATCAATGCCTTGTCTAATGTTGAGCTTCCACTTTTATTGGATAAGATTTTCTTAGTTCTTTTCCATGTTAATACATTTATGCTTCTCCACTTTAGCTGCTCATCATGTCACATGGGATCCTTATCATGTCAACTTTTGTTGGTAAGCTTGCTCTTGAAGTTGATTGAAATCTTGAATGACCTAGCTTTGTAGAAATGTCCCACCATATTTTTTTTGGGATTCAATCCTCCTCATCAGTCTTCCTCAAAGATCTAATCTACTCTATCTTGTGCTTTGTGTCCTACTTAGGCTTTGGACTTTGTTCTTTTCTCTTTTCCGGTTTATGTCTTTGCTTAGTTTCTTATTTGTGGAGATCATATTCCTTTCTTGTCATGTTTTTATGCTCTCTGGATACTGCCTCTCATGTTTTGGCTTTGTCTTGTTAAATATTTGGGGACCCTTTCAAAACCCCTTCGTTCTTTTACCAATAAAAAAAAATTACTATATGAAACCAATTTGTTGTCGTAAGGGAAATATAAGTGATTCTAAACACACATGGATCCTATTTGAGGGAATGGATTTGGAAAATTAAAGGAAAACTAAAGGATATGTAAGGATTATAAAGATCAATGTCTACCTCTCATTATTTGAATCCATTAACCAAGAAAGAAAATAAAGTACAAATACATGATGTTTATATTAGTGCTTTCCTTTTATACAAATATTAATACATATTGTAGGTACATAGTACATCTAATTTTTAAATTAATTAAATTAATTAATTATAAATGAGTTTATCAATATGATTTATTATTAGCAAGTGGCATGAACTTGATGAGTAGAACACTTCAACTTTCAAGGAGACTTAGGTTCAAATATTTGTAGCTAATACATGTATAATTATTGTAATATGAAAATTTCATCATGATGTAATATGAGTGGGCAAATTTTAATATCAAGTAACCTATTAAATACTAAATAATAAAAAAATATGCATGATTTTTTTAACATGCAATAATTTCTAATTTAAAAAGTAGATATATTATAGCTAGAAGAGGAAATTTTTATACGTAAAATATTTAACACATAATTGTTATGAGATAGCAACTAGCCTTCATATCATGATTACAATATCTATTTAGAATTAAAAAAAGAATTTACTTATTCATATTAACAACTACTTTGTGTCAATCATTGTGATTAACCACATCCATGAATACATGTAGACCAAGCCAAATTGTGATTTTATTTATGTTTTATCAATTTTTTTTAAGGCAATAGACCAAGAGCTTGATCAAAGATATCAGTTTTGCATAGATAAATTGTTGAAGTATATACTCTTTCAAGACTATGCTACAATAGTGTATCATATATAGGATCAAAGGGTAATATAGTAGCCAAATACTTAGCAACACCTAGTCAACCTCAAACTTTGGCTAAGGTAGGTGAATTTTATTTTTTACTACAAAACCAAATTCAATATTTAGCTAAGGGTACAACCTAGGGAAGCATCAAACTTTCTTAGGATTTTAAGTCACGTTGAAGGGTGAAAAGAATCGGTATAGTGGAAAGCTAAAATCAAAATTTTGCTTAGTCATAAAATAGGAAAAAGAGGGTCAAACATTCAAGGAAGTTAAAATATTAATAAGGGTAGAAAAAGTCTAGCATTCAATATTGCACGACATTTCTAGACTCCAAAATTTACTAAGGCAAAGTCAAGGATAGAATTTTGAAGCACTGATGTCAGCATAAGGGCCAAAAAAGTCTAGTGTCTAGCATCTTGCAAGATTCAAAATTTACTAAGCTTGGAAAAAGGATTAGAATTTTGATATGTTGGCATCATCACAAGGGTAAGGAAAGTATGGCATCATGATACATTATTAGAATCCAAAAATTTCTAAGGCATAGTGCCTAGCATAGAAGAGGCTCAAACTTTTAAGATGTTGATGACATAAAAGAAAACCCATCCTAATCTATGAATCCTAAAAGGAACACAGTAATACCTTCAAGCTTTGGAAATAAGTAAAAGGCTCCCAAGAAATTACCTATAAACCATATTTGCATGTGTCAATAGGTCACCCATATCAAAGTTGTTAGGATGAGCCAATACCTTAGACAAGCTAGAAATGTAACAAAGCATAGTTGCAAAAGGTTGAAATAACTAGAATTCTTTATATTTTTAAAGGACAAGTGGATGCCAAGATACAATAGGAAATCAATACCATTCATATGTCACAAGAATCAAGGCTATTAGACCAAGTAGAATAGGAAAGTAATAGCCATTCTCTTCAAGCATTCCAATTAGGCCACACACATGTTCACATCATGCCTATAAATACCTCTAATTGTAATGATCAAACATAATAGAAAAGTATTATAAAATATTATAAATATATAAAATATGTTAGGAACCTTCTATTAAAAATAAACTCATTATGGTCTAGGGGAGAGGGAAAAAATTAGAGAGGGGAGGGTCCCGATCCCTTCCCTGCTCCCCCTCCCCTAGTTCCTGCCTAGTCCCTGGCTCTTCCTAGGTCATCCCTCCCTGGGATTGTTTGTTGCAGATGATCTCCTTGAGGGAGATCCTTCTCCTCTTTCTGCACCTCTCCCAGTCGATCAGGGTTCCCTTGTTTGAGTTTTTGGCCTAGTGCTTCCCAGGGTTCCTTGCTATTTTTGGGATCCCTTCCCTTTTTTTTCCCTCAGGCTTCCCCCTGGGGTTTTCTGTAGGTTTTTGGCGTGGATCTGGTTCCCTACGGTTCTCTGGGTGGTGGGGGTGATTGGTTGGGTTTTTGATGGCTTCTTGGGGTTTCCTTTGAGGTCCTTACTACTTTGGGGGTGGTCTGGGGGGGCCTCTTTCCCCTTTTTGCTAGTGAATCCTCTTTGGGATCCTGTGGCTGTTGTTGGTCCCATCCCTGTGGGGAGGGCCCTCTTCAATTTCTCGCTTGGAGGCTTCTTCGTGCTAGTTCTACTCCTTGGTGGACACCCTGGGAATTTTTTTGGTCTTGGGGGGGGGCTTTTTCTCACCTGGGATGTTCCCAGCCTCAGTCCCAGTTCCCTGAAGTTTCTCCTATGCAAGGATGGGATTCTTGGCCCTTGCTGTTGGGGTTCTCTGGGTTTTGCATTTTTCAAATCTTTGGGGGATCTAATCTATTCATGCAGACCCTGTATCCCCTAGGCTATGCTCCCAGGGATCCCATATTTTTGGCTATTACCTCTTCCTGCCTGGGATCCCTAGTCCCTGTATCCTTGGTCCCTTAACTTGTCTTTTCCTGCTGGTTGTCCTGGGGGAAGGATTCTCTTGGTGGTGCTTTTTGGCTACTTCCCGATGGGTGAGATATCCTCTTTGTTGGTTTTCAACTACTTCCTACTGGGTAGGATTCCCCATTTTTTTTGGGTAGGATGGTTTCCCGCGGTGCGGGATTCTCCAAAACCGTTGGGTTTCCCACTGGGAGGGTTTTTCTCATTTCCTGCTGGTTTTCTTGGAATGCAAGATTCACTTGGTAGAGGTTTTTGTTGCTTTTTGTTGGGCGGGATCTACACTGGGATGGATTTCTTCTGCTTCCCACTGGGCAGGATTCACTCTTCGATGGTTTTTCGACTGCTTCCCGCCAGGCGGGATTTATATTATAATAGTTTTTTGTTGCTTCCTGCTAGGCGAGATTTACACGATGGCGGTTTTTAGCTGGTCCCCTCTGGGCGGGATCTTCAAACTTACCTTTCTTTGAAATTGGTGGTTTCCTACTGGGCGGGATTGTTCAAATTTACCTGTTCCTGCTGGGCAAGATTTCTATTTGTTTTTCATTTTCAGGGTATTGGTGCCTTGGGCCCAGAATTTTGTTGTAATGGCTTATTCTCGGCATGTTATTACAAAATATTATGTAATCAGGTTTTGGGATCCTAGTTAAAACCCGCTATAAATACAAACGCTACTTAACAAAAAAATAAATAAACTCATTCACATAAATATTGTAATTAAAATAGAATTTCATGAAATAATAATATATTGCATTACAAAATGTAAATGAAGAATTAAAGCAATCTAAAAAAATAATACATAATCATAGGCCTCTTTGAGGGGGCAAAATCCTTCAATAATTTCATTAATTTGCAAAAATATACACTTCATGCAACCATAAACTAATTCTCAAGAGTTGGATTATATGCAAAATTCCACTCAAGTTAGAATCTTGTACCAAACACTGGTTACATTATTTATAATGGTTACATGAAATAGCCCCACTTTTCTAGGCACCTTACATGCCACATACCATTACAAATTATTACAAAATAAAATTATAAAGGTATCCCCACATTGTAATAGAGTCATTACATAATCATATTAGAAATATGAAAATAGTGTTAGGATGGGGTCCTAAAATGACCTTTCCCTTCAAAAAGCTTTGTCCTCAAAGTTGTATATGAGGAAACTAGTGTTGTAGCTATTAGAGATTCTCCCAAGTTAATATTTTTGTTGTATTCCATGCCATTGAACAAGAACATGGTCCCATAGAGTGCATGATCTATGGTCCAACAGTTATTCTATCTCAAGCAATATAAAACCCTTTTCATCTAGTTTGCATAAAATAGATTGAACCTATACCTGATTTCCAATAACCTTATTGAGAGAGGAGACATGAAATATAGTATCTATCTTAGATGTTGATGGAAGGGCCAATTTATAGGCCATTATACCAATCCATTATAAGACCTCTTCAGGACCATAGTATTTGGCAGTGAATTTTTGGCACTTGAAAAGCTGGAGTGATGATTGTTTATATGGATGCAAGAAGAGAAAAACCATATTTATAACTTCAAATTTATGCTCATATTGTGTTGATAAGCTTGTTGGTGCATCTGGTTCTAGGCCAATTCCATATTCATATTTAGTTAATGGAGGACTATGACATGTTTGTGGAGTGTAGTGCCAAAAACATGGATCTTGGATCTTCCTAGAATGTAGGAGGAGGGTTTTGATGGAGTCCATCCATAAAATAATTCAAAAGGGGTGACCTTGGTCATAGTGTGATAGGAAGTGTTATACCACCATTCATACAAGGGAAGCCAATTCACCCACTATGTAGGATGATCAGAGGTAAAGCAATGAAGGTAGGTCTAAAAACATTTGTTGATAATCTCTATTTAACCATCTATTTATAGATGATAGAATGAACTCATTTTGAGTTGAATTCCCTAAAACTTAAACAATTCTTACCAAAAATTACTAGTGAAGGTAGGGTCTCGATTGAACACAATGGATGCGGGCATGTCATGAAGGCAAAAAATAGAGTCTAGAAAATTTTGGGTGACAACTGAGGTCATGTAAGGATGTGAGAGGGAACAAAAATGAGCATAATTTTTGAGACAATACATGACCACAAAAATAATTGATTTGCCTTTGGACTTAGGTAACTCTTCAATAAAGTCCATTGAAATAATTGTCCAAATTTATTCGGGAATAGACAAGGGTTGAAGAGTTCTTAGGGAATGCATCATTTATTCCTTCATCCTATAGCATATGTCACACTCTACCACAAAATTTTAAATGTTTTTCTTCAAACCCTTCCAGAAGAAATTACATTTAATATGTTCATAGACCTTGAGGAACCCAAAGTGGCTAATAGTGGGTGAATCACACATCTCCTTCAAGATGATTTTCTATAGTTGAAAAGTGTGGGGAATAACAAGAAATTATATATATCTCAAATATTGTCCATCCCAAGTGTAGCCTAGATATGAGATGGACACCATTTAAAATGTGGCAATCAAATTTTGCAATCTTGATTCCTTGATCACATCCTCATAGAGAGAATGTATACACTAAGGAATGGGTGAAGGGATGGCACATAACATACTTTAAGACTCAAATTAGTGAGAGAGTGCATCCTCCATAATGTTCTTCTTGACTTTTTTATAGGTAATCTCATAACCATAGGATCACCAGTGAAGTACTTGAGACTTTGGTGGTCTATTTTGATAGAGAAATGATACCCAATGATATAGGATCACCAGTGAATAACCACATGTAGTATTGTGAGCATATCCTTTGCATAAGTTGATTTTTCTATATTTTGACTTGAAAATGCTTTGCTAGTGAAGGCCAAGGTCCATCCTCCCTATATCAACATGACTCCAATGCCATTTTCCAAAGCATAACTTTCAATTATAAATGGTTTAGAGAAATTAAGCATTACTAAAACTGGAGTGATTGTCATAACATGCTTTAGATCAAGAAAATCATGTTCGATTGGACCTATCCAAGTAACAAAATTATTTTTTAACATGGTCATTAAAGGAGCAACAATATTACCATAGTTGCATATAAATTTACAATAATTTCTTGAGTCCCTAAAATCCATGAAGTCCCTTAGAGTGTGAGGCTTTGGCCAATCTTGAACTGCTTGAATCTTCTTAGGGTTAAATTTGACTCCATATTTGGTGATAATGTGTCCTAAATACTCTACTTTGGTCAACCCAAAGGAACACTTTGACCACTTAGCATAAAGCTAAATGCTAAGACAAAAGCTAAAATGTATGATCCACATGGATGAAATGCTCTTCCCAAGAGTGACTATAAACAAAAATATCATTAAAGAAAATTAAAATAAATTTATGAATGAAAGTATAAAAACCCTCCTAGCTCAACCATTATTTTAAAATATATAAATAAGCTATATTTACTTTTTCTCCTAGAATGTGGGATTTTTTATGGCTCTTGTGATTGCAAGAAACAGGTACCCTCCTTCAAGTGGTAGATAAGGGTTGACTGCGAGAGGTAACGAGGGATATGATGGAGGTGTGAAAAAATACTATGGCCCATGAGTACATGGAAACTCACACAATTGCATTCATGTAGTTTCATCCATATAGCTACATTTTAAATGTTTGATTCATATTATGAATGACTTATTTTTTGATTGCATGTATCTAGAAAAAATACTATTTTAAATAAGAATTGAAGGAATATTAGATCAATTTGGTATTTTGATAAGTGTTTTATGTAAGTAATCTAAAAATAGAATGGTATTAAATTTTAAAATCTAAAGGTAAGATGGGAAAGGTAATGAGGGATGGTATGGGATGTCTCCTCTAGGTAGCTATTAAAGAGAAATAATACCTCAATAATTTTTTTTTTGGAAAACAATAATTATAGAATCAAAGGAAAAAATAGAGGACACATTACAGAAGAATTTATCCTAGGAAACCCTTTCAGGAAAAAAGCCAGCAAGAATATCTCCTTATTGTTTAAACTTGACCGTCTCCAATACAATAATATCCTTTAGTTTCTTTCTCTCTTGCTCTACTGCTTGCGATTATATTTCTTGCATATTGTGTTCCCCCTTGGGGGGTATCCGAACATTCACCATTCTTAAACCCTCATGCAAGTGTTGTTTTATATACCAACATAAGAAGGGGTTTTACAATACCATGGCCATAAAACCCGGGTTTAAATATATTAACCCAAATATATTAAAAAATGGGTTCAAATATATTAACCCAAATATATTAAAACATGGGTTCAAATATATTAACCCAAATATATTAATCAATGGGTTCAAATATATTAACCCAAATATATTAATCCATGGGTTCAAATATATTAACCCGAATATATTAATATATGGATTCAAATATATTAACCCAAATATATTTATCAATGGGTTCAAATATATTAACCCAGATATATTAATCCATAGATTTAAATATATTAACCCAAAAATCTGCCATAATACCATGGAAAATATTCAACATATTTCCAACATTATCCCACTTATTGAATTCTTTCCATAAGGTTCAAAAAATACCACAACAATCCAATGTTCCTTCGTTGGATTGGACATATATATGCTAACTACTCCCACTACATGTGTAATATCTAAACATATTAGCTTCACCTATTACCCTCAGCCATATACCAACAAGGTAACAAAATATCCAAAAATCCACTTTAACAATATTACAATGAGGGATGGTATAGGATGACTCCTCTAGGTAGCTATTAAAGAGAAATAATACCTCAATAAACAAATTCTTGGAAAATAGTAATTACAGAATCAAAGGAAAAAATAGAGGACACATTACACAAGAATTTATCCTAGGAAACCCTTTCAGGAAAAAAACCATCAAGAATATCTCCTTATTGTTTAAACTTGACCGTCTCCAATACAATAATATCCTTTAGTTTATTTCTCTTGCTCTACTGCTTGTGATTATATTTCTTGCATATTGTGTTCCCCCTTTGGGGGGTGTCCGAACATTCACCATTCCCAAACCCTCATGCAAGTGTTGTTTTATATACCAACACAAGAAGGGGTTTTACAATACCATGGCCATAAAACCCGGGTTCAAATATATTAACCCAAATATATTAAAAAATGGGTTCAAATATATTAACCCAAATATATTAAAACATGGGTTCAAATATATTAACCCAAATATATTTATCAATAGGTTCAAATATATTAACCCAAATATATTAATCCATGGGTTCAAATATATTAACCCGAATATATTAATCTATGGATTCAAATATATTAACCCAAATATATTTATCAATAGGTTAAAATATATTAACCCAAATATATTAATCCATAGATTTAAATATATTAACCCAAAACTCGGCCATAATAACATGGAAAATATTCAACATATTTCCAACATTCTCCCACTTATTGAATACTTTCCATAAGGTTCAAAAACTACCACAATAATCCAATGTTCCTTCGTTGGATTGGTCATATATATGATAACTACTCCCACTTCATGTGTAATATCTAAACATTTTAGCTTCACCTATTACCCTCAGCCATATACCAACAAGATAACAAAATATCCAAAAATCCACTTTAACAATATTACAATGAGGGATGGTATGGGATGTCTCCTCTAGGTAGCTATTAAAGAGAAATAATACCTCAATAAAAAAATTCTTGGAAAACAATAATTACATAATCAAAGGAAAAAATAGAGGACACATTACACAAGAATTTATCCTAGGAAACCTTTTCGAGAAAAAAACTAGCAAGAATATCTCCTTATTATATAAACTTGACCATATCCAATACAATAATATCCTTTAGTTTCTTTCTCTCTTGCTCTACTGCTTGCGATTACATTTCTTGCATATTGTGTTTCCCCTTGGGGGGTGTCCGAACATTCACCATTCTCAAACCCTCATACAAGTGTTTTTTATATACCAACACAAGAAAGGGTTTTACAATACCATGACCATAAAACCCGGGTTTAAATAGATTAACCCAAATATATTAAAAAATGGGTTCAAATATATTAACCCAAATATATTAAAACATGGGTTCAAATATATTAACCCAAATATATTAATCCATGGGTTCAAATATATTAATCCATGGGTTCAAATATATTAACCCGAATATATTAATCTATGGATTCAAATATATTAACCCAAATATATTTATCAATGGGTCCAAATATATTAACCCAAATATATTAATCCATATATTTAAATATATTAACCCAAAACTCGGCCATAATACCATGGAAAATATTCAACATATTTCCAACATTCTCCCACTTGTTGAATACTTTCCATAAGGTTCAAAAACTACCACAATAGTCCAATGTTCCTTCCCTGGATTGGACATATATATGCTAACTACTTCCACTTCATGTGTAATATCTAAACATATTGGCTTCACCTATTACCCTAAGCCATATACCAAAAAGGTAACAAAATATCCAAAAATCCACTTTAACAATATTACAATTATTACTAGAGCTAACTATGAGAACATTACACGAGGAAACCAACACTAGTATCCACACCAGTCTCTTTTTGGACACAACTACACCAGTTACAGTAGCTTATTTAGGTATAAGCTATACTATTTATAGTAGTTAATACTTACCCAAAAACTTGTGGTACAACCAATAAACCATCTCAAACATTTTTTAGCAACTTTGCAATAAAGCCACTAGAACAAGCATTTCCAATATTAATCTCTAGATCTACCATTTTTTAAGCTCACCAAATCAATCACTACCAAAGATCACAAGGTCTACCACTACTGAATCTCACAAGGTCTACCGTTGTCAAAGCTCACAAGATCTATTGATGTCAAAGCTCACCAACTCTACCATTATTGAAGCTCACCAACTCTACCACTACCAAAGCTCACCAGATCTACCACTATCAAAAATTACTAGCTCTACAACTACCAAAGCTCACAAGATCTATGTTGTTGTTGCTCACCAGATATACCACTACCAAATCCCATTGGATCTATCACTACCAAAGCTCATTGTATCTACCATTACTGAAGCTCATTCACTTTACCATTGTTGAAGCTCACCAACTATACCACTATCACATCTCACCAGATCTACTATTGTTGAAGCTCATAAGACTACCATTGCTAAAGCTCACTAGATCTACCAATATCGAAGTTCACTAGATCTACCACTACCAAAGCTCACTAGATCTACCATTTTTGAATTTCATCATCTTTGATAATGTTGAATCTCATCAGCTCTACTCGTGTGCTTTCTATAATTATTCATTTTCCTATGTTCTTCCATGCACTGCTCGCACTCAAAAATCAATTTATCCTAGAATTGAAACCCTTTCTCCTCGAACCAAGCCACAACCTATCTTTGATACCAAATGAAGAGATACCATGATTAAAAAATATAAAAAAATAGTAATTACATAATCAAATAAAAAAATAGAGAACACATTACACAAGAATTTATCCTGGGAAACCCTTTTGAGAAAAACCCAGGAAGAATATCTCCTTATTGTATAAACTTGACAATCTCCAATACAATAATATGCTTTAGTTTCTTTCTTGCTCTCTCTACCACTTGCAATTACATTTCTTGAGTATTGCACTCCCCCTTTTGGGGGTGTTCAAACATTCACCATACCCAAACCCTCATGCAAGTGTTGTTTTATATACCAACAATACAAGAAGGGGTTTAAAAATACCATGGCCATAAAAACCAAGTTCAAATATATTAACCCAAAAATATTAATCAATGGGTTCAAATATATTAACCCAAATATATTAAATCATGGGTTTAAATATATTAATCCCAATATATTAATCCATGAGTTCAAATATATTAACCCAAAAATATTAATCCATGGGTTTAAATATATTAACCCAAAACCTAGCCATAATAACATGGAAAATATTCAACACATTTCCAACATTCTCCCACTTGTTGAATACTTTCCATAGGGTACAAAAATTACCATAGTAGTTCAATGTTCCTTCCATGGAAACAATATATATTTTCTAACAACTCCCACTCAAGAATCAATTTATCCCAGGGTTGAAACCCTTTCTCCTTGAACCAAGCTACAACCTAGCTTTGATACCAAATTAAGAGAAATAATACCCCGATAAATAAATTCCAAAAATAGTAATTGCAAAATCAAAGAAAAATAGAGAAGAAGAACACATTACACAAGAATTTATCCTAGAAAACCCTTTCGGGAAAAAAACCTAGCAATAATATCTCCTTATTGTATAAACTTGATCATCTCCAATACAATAATATCCTTTAGTTCCTTTCCCTCTTGCTCTATCACTTACGATTACATTTCTTGTATATTGCATTTCTCCCATTGGGGGGTGTCTGAAAATTCATCATCCTCAAACCCTCATGCAAGTTTTGTTTTATATACCAAAAACACAAGAAGGGGTTTTACAATACCATGGCCATAAAACCCGGGTTCAAATATATTAACCCAAATATATTAAAACATGGATTCAAATATATTAACCCAAATATATTAATCCATGGGTTCAAATATATTAACCCAACTATATTAATCATTCTATTCAAATATATTATCCCAAATATATTTATCCATGGGTTAAAATATATTAGTCCATGTATTCAAATATATTAACCCAAATCCCAACCATAATAACATGGAAAATATTCAACATAATATTTCCAACAACTATACGAGTAGTAAGGTGATGGATCCTTGCTCAAAATACGATTAAGAAAAATATGGCATGAATCAAAAGCTAGACTACTCTATGATGGTTGGTATGGGATAAACTATAATTAATGGTGTCTTGACATGATATTTCAGTTCCTAAGTCAGGATAATGACAAGGTCCTAAATGAATCTAGTGTAGAGGATAATCAGTTAAACATAAGGTATATACGCTAACCCCTTGCATGTTTCAATATGAAGCAAAAAGTCGCTAAAATAAGCTTAGCTTTCTCATGTAAAGGGACGGGAAGAGTATGCATCCACCCTCTAGGTGTTATGGGCCCTAAAGGATAACCCTAGCCATGGATCTACACCCTCATATGAGGATGAGGAGATGGATCCATAAAAATGCACCTTCTACGAGATTTGGTCAATCTCATCATTTTGAGAGGCCATCTGCAACGGTCCTAGTTTCTAAAAGTGGTATTATACCTTGTACTAATAAAATATTAGGTGAAAATAAAACTCTTTATCTCAAAAAAAATTTACCTTCTAGAACCAGTGGTTTAGACTGGGTTGTACAACCAGGTGGGTTATACTTGGGTTGTTACAGTTTGTATAAGAGTGAAATGTACAAAAGTTACCATTTGATCAAACATAATACAAAACATGCAAATGCTCAGAATATTGTTCTTTATTCATTAAAATGAGTCCATGGGTTACAAAGAGGATTGTCCCAAATCCTTTTTATGAATATCAAATAGTCTGATAGCTCCTTTTGAGATTCCTCAATGTAGGTGGGCTTCATGCGTATGTGGGCCACTGGTAGTGTTGATGTTGATGCTTCTCCTTTTTCACCTATTTTGTGACCTAAAAAAGAGGGTTAGTGTGTTTGGGGGCTTGCCTTAGTCAGGCCCCATATTGATAAAAGATAATAAAGACATGAAGGAAAATTATGCTAAAATGTGATAAAAACTACATAGAACATCATAAAAACATGAAATAAAGTATACCTAATAGATTTAGTGAGAAAAACCTTCTGTAGGGTCAACTCGTAGGTCAGGGGGTGAATTGGAAGCCGGATTCATGGGGTAGGGGGTGAATTGAGTTGCAGGTGCTTTCTATTGGAGATCCTTGTCCGGATGGGCTCCTGAGATGGTGTTATGCTATCTTCATGATTCAGATATGTCATATTGTACTTCTGGTCGATTTTTGCAGAGTTTCTGTAGGTTAGCTAAAAGGGGAGAGAGAGAGAGATAATGAAGGATTTGGTCCCCTATTTATAGAAGAAACCAAGGTGTAGGGGGTGTGGTTAGGTGTACTAAACCCTAGGGTCAAGTCCTATTGTGGTTAGGTTAGGGTTTGTGAGGTGGCATGTCTAGTCATCCTCTCATATGCCCTAAGAGAAATATCCTATCCTCACACATGTGTGAGGAAGGATTAGGATTAACTAGGGTTGGTTGATCCCTAGGTTAGATGAGGGTTGAGTTAGGGTTTCCTAGGAAATATCCTAACTAATTTGGTGCACACATGTGTGAGGGAATAATTAGGACTAATTTGGGTTTAGAATCCTAATTAACCTTTTTAATCCATAAAGTGCACTTAAGTGAAGTGACTTTCAAATTAGAAATTCAATTAACTTAATTAGGAGTTTTTGGGAACTAATAGTCCCGTGGGGTCCTAATTAGGTGTAGGAAGGGCTTAGGTTGCCTTAGGGAACTGATAGGTGGCCTCCTGATAGATAGAAGGTGGTTGGGTCATGAATTGTGTAGTTTAGTAGGGTTTCATGCCTATAGACCAATGAAATGGCCTACATAGGTCTACGAAGGTCTACGATAATCTAGAGTGGTCTACGCTGGTCTAGAGTGGTCTACGCTGATCTAGAATAGTCTACAATGGTCTACAATGGTCTACACTGGTCTACAATAGCCTAGAGGGGTCTAGGATGGTCTATGCAAACCTACAAGTGTCCGGATAGATCTACAAGTACGTAGAGGTAGACATGTGCAACTTTTGGGTGTCTACATTTACCCCTTTTTGTACTATACTATGTGGAACACAGTTTAATACAAAAATATGATGGGAGAAAGTAGAATATGAAGGAAAGAAAGGGAGAATGGAATCTAATCAAAGGTATGTAGCCACTCAAAGCGTGACCATACAACATTGATCGAGAATCTAGGGAGAGAAGAGAAGAAGAAAGGAAAAAGAAGAGGGGAAAGAAGAAAGAAGGAGAAGAGAAAGGAATGGGGGGAAAGAAGAAGAAAGGGGAGAAGAGAGAGAAGAAAAATGGAAAATGATGATGATGAATGCAAATGGATGATTGTGGATGCAATGGATGATTTTGCCAATTTAGTACAATATTCATGATATCATACTTGGTTGTTTGTGAGGGCAACTTATGACTGCTTTGCTTTTGTGACCAATGCAAGATGGTCCAAAGTATGAATAGAACAAATGTCTATTCAAATTTTTGTTGTTGATTGATTGATGAGTGCATGGTGACATGTGTCAAACCATTTGAGCTAGGTGACATGGATTATTCATATGTACCATTCAGTATACGATCGAGGCCACTTTACCTGAATGCCAGAATGACATCTCCGAATGTTGCACTAGGATTATTCAAATGTACCATTCATTATGTATTCAACATACATGAATGCCAGATTGACATCTCCATGGTAATGCATAGCTCTCATGATCTAACAAATATCTGATTGGGATTGAGATTATTATCATAAGATAATCTTTAGCAAAAAATTTTGTAGGTAGATGTGATATCCATGATTTGGATGTTTGATTGTTTGGTTGCATGCAAAGCTGATTTTGGATATGAATACCCCCTCAAATGAGGAATCAACAATGAGGTGAATGAAATGTGGTGATATGATGATGGATCGATTGATAGAAGAAAATGCATGATAATATTGATGAAAAATTAGATGGATAGGAAGATGGGAAGATTTCCTAGGGTTTGGGATGAAATTTTGATGATTTTGGGGTTCATAGGTGCAATTCGTAGGTCAGGGGGTGAATTGAACCTGAATTCATAGGGAGGGGTGAATTTGACCTAAATCATGGGGTAGGGGGTGAATTAGGGTTTTAGGTATATTTAAGCCTTTTTTGAAGTGTGGGGGTCATTTTCACGGTGATGACTTTGGAGAGTGAGTAGTGAGCAACGGTTGGTGATGCGAAGCTCTTGCGGTTGATAGATTTGGGTGCAAGGATGGTGAGGGGATGGACTGGTGCTAGCAACCAATGTGGAGATCCACTGGTAAGTGTTCGTTACTTGTTTTATTTTGTAATTTTATTTTTGGAAAAGCGTGAAATGGGGGAGGGGAGGTTTTCGCATTATTTTTAAAATGCATGTTAATTTTAATTGAAATTGGAATACAAAGTGTTAAACAAGCCAAATGGGTACCCAAAAGTGTAATCAATTTTTAGGTTTGACCTATTTTTGTGTTAGTTTGATCGGTTAATGGGTAGTGTAGTTGCATAGTTTGACTTTGCTTTTTGGGAGCCATGGGGTACTATTTTTGAAATGTGATTGAATTTTATCTGCAAAAGTGGGAAATGGGTATCCAAATGTGTGACTGTGTTTGTATTTTGCCTTCGTTTGGCATGTTATCTGAATGTGAGCTTGTGTGATGTAAATTGATTAAATTTGACTATGAATTTTACCATTGTGGGTGTATTATTTTTTACAACCGTTGACACTTTCATTGTAAAAGGATGAAATGGGTATTCAAAAATGTAATTTGTTTTCGTGTGTTGTGGCATTTGGTGTATGTTTGAATTGCGTGCCATGATGTAGGTGTGGGTGAATTTAAAATTGGTTGTTGGGAGCCCGATATGCACTATTTTTATGTTTTGAACTTTCACCATGAAATGGCAAAATGGGTATCCAAATATGTGACTGTGTTTGCATTTTGTTGTGTTGTGTGGATTGTGCATGTTTTAATGTCTCGAAATGCATGACAAA
Organism: Wollemia nobilis; assembly: GCA_028583015.1. Taxonomy (NCBI): domain Eukaryota; kingdom Viridiplantae; phylum Streptophyta; class Pinopsida; order Araucariales; family Araucariaceae; genus Wollemia; species Wollemia nobilis. The sequence continues at coordinate 3,036,776 of JAQPPZ010017052.1, read as the reverse complement.
TTAAATGAATTAATTTGTGAGTGTGAAATGTGTGTGAGAAGATTGATTTTTGTTTATTTCGAGTATTTGAATAGAATTGTATATGGAACTGATATGAATTTTGTTGTGTTTGTTTGTGGATGAATAGGTGAATAATATCGAGTTGCGACATCATGTGCATACGATGAAGGTTGAGTTGGATGATCTTATGAAGAGTAAGGAAGATCAAGAGTGGTTGGATGCAGTGTGGTTCAGAGGAGTGTGGGAGTGTAAGAGTATTCATGCTAATAGAGCGTATATATCAACATTATGTGAGAGGTGGGACCTAGATCAGAATACCTTCCACTTTTTGATGGGTGAGATGATGATCACCTTGGAGGATGTGTATAGGATCTACAAGTTGCCCATTGAGGGTGTTCCAGTGAGGGTAGTAGTAGATGATAGGTAGGTGGTTGTGATGGAGCATGCCTTTGGGGATAGGTGGAGGGAGGTAGATACTAAGAAGATGGACTATGAGTATCTTTGGTGTAATAAGATGTTGTCCAAGCGTTAGTGCATGATGATGATGATGATTTCCACTTATGCTCTACTAGATACTTTTGGGGTGTTGTTTACCTAGAATATGTTGGATGTGGTAAGTGATATGGTGGAGCGTAATGTTGTATTTGCATGGGCACCTACATTGTTGGCCTAGGTGTATAAGGAGTTGCATGATGTAGTGCATGTTGGGAGGAAGGGGTTGAGCTAGACTCCTTTGCTATAGGTGTGGGCATGGGAGCACATAGTCCTGGAGTGACCATCATTGTTGCCTTATAAGGCTCATGTTGATGGATAGACACACTTACCATATGCATTGAAGTGGAGGATGGATGAGGAAAAGGGGATGAAGAGGCCACATGAGGGTGATCCTCTATTTTGGAGGGTGAAGTTTGGAGAGTTGGTGCCTAGTCTCATCAGGTGGAGGCCTTGGAGGGATGGGGTGGTATGGGAGAAGGATGATGAGCAGCTAGGTGCTATCCATCGAGGGAGATGGTTGGTGGGGTGGTATACTCGGTAGGCTGAGTTCTTCTAGTTTAGTCGAGTGATGAGGTAGTTTGGGCTATGATAAGATATTTTAGAGGTGCTTATTGTGTATTATAGGTGATGAGGTGATAGAGGGGAGCAACCTATGGTATTACCATGGATTAGTGAGAGGGATCCATCGATGGTGATTCTATATGTGGATGATGCAGGCATGACACCAGAGTATGATGCCTGGTGGGTGACTTAGAGTTGGGAGCTAGGTGTTGGGGTGATTGATCGATGGATACAACCTGGTGGTGGGGTACCTATGATAGAGGGGAGTAGTGAGAGGTACTTGATCTAGGTCATAGGATAGAGTTGGAGGTGAGATAGAGGTACCTCTTTGATGGTCTAGGTGATGATTGGGTGGTGCATCTAGTGCATCTATGGAGAGGGTGGAGGAGGCACCAGTGAGTAGTGGAGCATAGCCTATGGAGGAGGTAGTGACCATGGAGGAGATGGGTGAGGATGTGGGTAGAGATGTAGGTTTTGATGATACCATTGATCTAGGATATCTTGGTGATATGGGAGAGATTCCTATTGAGGAGCAAGATATGTAAGGTGTAGAGGAGGAGGTGTTGATGCTATGGGAGTGAGTGCATCAGTTGGAGGGAGAGCTTTAAGAGAGTGAGAGAGGTCGAGTGGTAGACCTGGAGGATTTTGAGGATAGGATGATAGCCTTGGAGACTACTAGTGATGTTGAGTAGAAGGTCTTTGAGTTGTGAGATGTTGAGTAGTGTAGGAGGCTTGAAGCTATAGAGGTGAGGTATGCCAAGATGGTGGAGGAGATGGAGTAGTTGAGGGTGGATATGCATAGGTGGTAGTTTATGGTAGAGGCTCAAGATGTAGATATTGTGGAGTTGTGTGTTGAGGTGGAGAGATAGTAGTAGGTGTGAGAGGAGGTTGAGTGAGCTAGGGTGATAGGGGAGGTGCCTACAAATGTGGCTGCCTTGAGGGTAGAGATAGAGCGATTGTAGAAGGGTAGTGAGGATGTGAGAGGGTGGCTGGTCGAGGAGGTAGTGATGCGAGTAGAGTGTGAGTTTGTTTTGTTGATGCATGGGATTCCACTCTCTGATTATGGTTAGGCATGGTCATGGTCGAGGTCATGATTATGAGTATCGACACATTCATAGTAGAGTCATCAGAGTATAACTTTGGTGGCTTAAAGGGGTATGGGGATAGAGGCATGTGATGTGCTACAAGGAGTAGGTGGTGGTGTTGATTTGGAGAGGGTGTTATCTCCTATAGGAGTTTAGGCATCTAGGATAGGGGTAGAGTCTAGTAGGGTTGTAGTAGCATGTGTGGTGGCATAGGATAGGGTGAGCTATGAGGGGAGTGGAGAGACTCCTAGTGATAGTTAGAGCTGATGGTTGTGCTCTTTGAGAGTCTATGATTTTTGTAGCCTATGGGTATTTTGGATGATGGATAGTGGGTATGGTCCCATTTTGTAGCCTATGGGTATTTTTGATGGATTATATATATACACATTTTGGTTGTGGCTATTATATATACATGTGTTATGATTTTTATTTGAATGTGTTTGAATTTATTTTGCATAGATAGCATAGTATAATTTGTGAGTAAATGTATGATGAATGAATATATGTGTATGTGGTAGTGTGTAGGAAAATGATTACACTGTAGCATAGATATACTGTAGAATGATATGAAGAAGTGTAGATTGGATGCAATGCTATGTGATGTAATGCAAGTGTGACAATGTATGTTAGAATTTTGGTAGATGCATGTAACATAGATGCGATGATGCAATATCAATAAATGCATGTAGGATAAATGCAATGATGAAATGTTTGATAACTCTATGTAAAATAGATGCACTGATGCATGTATGGGAGGAATGAAATGCGCAAAGGAAGCACTTGTATCATGGCATAGACCGATGTGAATGTGATCCATTCCATAATCTCAGGGATGTAGGATGGTATAAGGTATATGTAATAACCTTGACAATCATAGTTGTAGTAATCAAATCTCATACAAAAATTGTGCAAGCATTGGCGACAACTCATAACTAATCTGAATGGTTCAAAGTCTATCATGGACCAGTGTGTGTAAATGAGTGAGGTTCATTTATCCATTTTGAGGGAGGTAGGATTAACCCATTGTAAACATAGCCAAACTAGCTAGCTCATCCACAAGTGCATAATGATCTGTACAAAATAAGGTCACTAATGTGATAGATGTGTCACCACTTGTAAGACTATTCCACTGGTAGGTAGGTGCTTAGGGCCTATAGCTAGTGATGGAAATCATCCCATGATGTTATGTTGAACCTAAGGACCAAAGGTGATGAAGCATAACATTGGTGTTTCTTGGAGGCTTTTCCTTTTGTTTTCTGCCCCTCATTTATTTTTTTTTTTTTGTGGTGCTTTTTTCTTTTTTTTTTTTGTAATATGGGCATTGGCTTTTGTTTTCTGCCTATTTGTCTAATTTTTGCTTATGCTTATCCCTTTGTTTATCCCTAGGTCATATGTTGACCATGCAAATGATAGGATGAGTAGGGGAAACCATTCTCTAGATGGTGATATCTATGCAAGGTGTTATCTTCCCTAGACTCAAAATTTGCTTAAGTGTGTAACCTATGTGAATGGTCCATGAGAGAAGTTGAACCAACCTGAAAGAACTATAAGGAGTGTATAAAACTTGTCAGCTAGAGGTGACATTTGATTGACTAAACTATTGAATGGTCAAAACTAAACAAGACACCTGTATACGCCTTAATCCTAAAAAGGGGGAATGGACATCCAAGTGGTGATGCTAACAAGTGCGTATGTTATTCCTATCGAAGGCACATTTTTTTGGGGGAAGAATATACAAACATGAAATGAAATCGTAATGAAATATGAATGGATATATGCAATGGATGTAATGTAATCGATGCAACTAGAAGAATGAAATATCTACAAGAGGAAGACCATGAAATGTAGTGAAGGAATATTGAAAAGCCTATTTACAAATGAGTATATGGTGTGATGATGATTAAGGTGAGAAGTTGTGATAATGGTTGCCCCAACATGTGGGGTGTGTGTAGTAGGAGAATAAGATGTAACTGGTGGGAATGCATGTGATAATGATAAAAAGAGGAAGAATTTGAAGGTGGAAACTATAAATAAGAAGAAATAAGAATTGGTAACCAACAAGATGAGGGGATTACCAGAGAAAAGGAGGGGTGAGAAGAAAGAAACTAGATCAATGTAGGTATGTAGTCACTCGAAGCATGACCATACAACTATGTGAGGAAGCAAGAAGAAGAAGAGGAAAGAAATAAGAGGGAGGATGAAAAGAAACTAATGATGGGTGAAGTGATGAGGGTCAGGTCATGAATGAGGAGGTGAGGTGATGATGCTGCTAGGGCTCTGATGGTTTGTATAGTTTGACATGTGATGGATATAGCATGATGGAGCTATCATAGATTCATGTGGTGGTAAAGTGTGAGGGATGATGTGATGTGGAGGACTCTGGAGTTGGTTGGATGAAAATGAGTGCTTAGGTGATGGGATGTGGTCACCAAGCAACATGTTATGTACCAAGGTTTCGAATGTATGACATGTATCGATGTCATGCCCTGGTTGATGGTGGTATATACATAATTGGTTCTCTTGATAATTTTATGGTTTAGGATATGATGGGTCAATAGGCCAGATTTTGGGTAACACAAGGAGGCCTTGGTGAAAGATGTGATGAAACATTTTGGATAATGGTATGGATGGGAGAGGCATGGGATAGATGTAAGGCTCTGAGGGAGGTGAGTGGGAAGCATATGGAGTGAGGTTGAATGGTGGAGGTGTGGGTCGAGAATCTGATGTGGGTCAGATTTGAGGATGAGGAATAGACCTAGAAGGAGGTGAGGATATATGGGCCATGGTGGACTGGTGAGTAGAGGTGTGGTAGTGATAATGACTTAGGTGTAGCTCGAGAGCATCGAGGTGAGAGAGGATATGTTGGATATCAAAATGTGGGGGTGATGGGATTGGAGAAGGTGGAGAGTGGGACTCCAATGTATAAGGAGGAGTATGATATGGGTGTGAATATGGATTTGTATGAGAGGATGAAGGGGGTGAGTGAAATGACTTTGTAGATTGTGGGGTTGGCTGAAATGGTAAGCCTCAAAGTGGAGAAGGTGGTGTCTAAAGGATGGGTGGTGTAGGAGATGGTTATGGGTAATGATGTATATGGGATGGAGGTACACATGTAGAAGTGGCTTGGGAGGCATGCAAATGAAGGGCTTGGGTGTATGGGGATATCTCACTCGAAAGTGGGGGAGGTAAGCATGAAGGATGTGTGAGATGAGGTGTGTATCCTCTATTGGGGGATGATAAACTCTTGATGGGTGATGAGTAGAAGTGGATGGTGAGTAAGGGTTCCTTGTATCATCAGAAGGGGGAGGAGACCCTTGTGTGTGAACATGGGGGTTTTCCTCCTTTTCATAAAAGGAGGATAGGGAGACTTGATTGTCTCCTGAGTGAGGTGAATAAGATGAGCCTCTATGGTGGGGTGAATGGCATTGGGGTGGAGTGTGGTGGTCTAAATGGGATGATGGTGAGGACTATTGGATATGTACAGAGTTAGGTGGCCTGGCTAGGTCGGCTAGTGTAATTGGGATTGGAGGTAGTGTGGGAGGATCCTGCATGGTGGTAGAATGAGATGTTGATAGTATGTATGTATGATCATGTATCTCTATTGAAGATGTAGTGGTGGATGATGTGAACCCTGCAAAAAGAAATAGATACCAATAACATATAAATGACATAAAAAGCAAAGGTGCATCTATTGTGTAATAAAAATAAATACCATGTGTGTATTGTGATGTGCATAGTGAGTGATGTGTGTGTAGATAGCACTATGTACAATTTGTGGTGGTGAATACCTATGTGGGCTAAGCATTGAATGCATGAAGGTGAAGGATATTGATGGGTTTAGGTTCAGTGAGACCTTTGAGATTAGCCAATCGATAGGTACCTAAACTAAATTTGTGTGTGACTATGAATGGGCCCAACTAGTTTGGGGTAAACTTATCTCATTGTTGGTGGGGTTGACTTGTGATTTGTTGGTTCTCTTTGAGAACTAGGTCACCAATTTGAAATTTATGTTGATGTACCTTACTATTGTAGGCATGATGAAGGTGGTCTTGATAGATGTGTGTGCTTGATGGTATGAATGCGATGTTCATCGAGGAGTGTTAGCTGATCGAGATGAGCTTGACGAGCGGTGTCATCATCAATAAATTATTTCATAGATACTCATAGGGAAGGTATCTCAAGTTCAAGGGGCATGATGGCTTCAGTGCCATAGACTAATGAGAAAGGTGTTGCCCTAGTGGGAGTATGGATGCTCATATGGTAGGCCCACAAAGCTAAGGGTATTTGATTATGCCAATCATGATGAGACTCTACTACTATCTTATGAAGTATGGAGCAGATTGTTTTGTTGGTAGCCTCTACCTGGCCATTACCTTATGGGTAGTATGGGGTAGAGAAACTATGATGAATGTTGAATTTGGTGTAGAGGGCATGGACAATTTTGTTTTTGAAAGATTTCCCATTATCAAAGATGATTTGGGAGGGGATTCCAAAGTGACATATGATATGGTCTATAATGAATACCACAATCTTGGCTCCTATGGTCTGGACAAGTGGGATGGCTTCGACCCACTTTGTAAAGTATTCTATGGTAGTGATGATAAATTTGTGATTGTTTGATGAAGTGGGTGTGATTTTTCCGATAAGGTCAAGGCCCCATTGAGAGAAAGGCCACATGGACTGAATAGGTTGGAGCACTTGAGATGGCATATGTGTGATATTTGCATGTTGTTGGTACTTGACATAGTGCCTTACATATTCACAACAATCATGTTCCATCTTGGGCTAGTAATAGCCCATGCGAAGGATGCATTTTGTGATCGCCATGCCACTGAAGTGGCCACTACAAGTACCATCATGGGTTTCTTGTACAACCCACTAAGATTCATATGGTTCTAAGCAATGCAAGAGGATGCCATCATAACTATGATGGTAGAGGATGTCCCCCAGCAATGTATAGTGAATCACCCTTTGTTTGAATGCTCAATGATGAGCATGTGGTAGATCACATGGTAGGAATCCTAACTTAATATAATCCTTAATTTATGCAAACCAAGGATCATGTGGTTCGGTATTGACCACATGAATGCCACCATCATCTGTGGGAGGCATAGGTGATATGGCATATTGAGTGAGGGTGTGAATGGATACACACGTGGTATCTGATAGGGAGTTTTGTGGGATTAATGATCCTAAGGAGGCCATTGTATCAGCAAAATGGTTTGATGATCATGGAGCGGCTTTGATAGCATACCACTCGAATTGGGAAAGAAGCTATTGTGCAATCCATTTGTATTGTTGGAGAACTAGACAATGACATTGCCAAATCTCTTGCACTTGGTTTACTACCAAGAGGGAATCACCTATGATGTGAAGGCATCTGATGTGCATGGAGTGGGCCTATTTTAATCTGAGGATTAAGGCTTTGTATTCTACATTATTGTTTGTGCAAGGGAAGTCTAATTTGAATGAAAAGGGGAGTGGTTCCCCTTTGGGTGTGAAGAAAATAATGCTTACACCCCTAGCATGAGTGCATCAGGAGCCATCAAATAATAGAGTCAGATCAATCGATGTTTTTGGCTTGACATACTCTTCAGCTTCTATAATGTGAAATATGGAATCATCAGGAAGTTGAATAAGGAGAGGTTGATCATCTGGAAATGGAGCCTCTGCAAGTTGGTCTGTGATGACCTATCCTTTTATGGATTTTTGTGAAATGAACTCTAGATCAAATTCAGTTAGAAGCATAATCCATTTTGTTGTACGAGAGTTGTGGTAACTTTTTTTCATCATATATCGAAGCGGATTGTCTCGAGCGATGATAAAAGTAGTGTGATTTAGCATGTAATGGTAAAGTTTTTGGGTGGCAAATACTACAGCTAGGCATAGTTTTTCCATGTATCCATAACGAATTTTGTAGTTGACTAGCGTACGACTTATATAATATATAGCTTGCTCTTTGTTGAGTACATTATTTTGGGCTAATAATGTGCCTAGTGTAAAATTTGTGGCTGAGATGTATAGAGTAAGTGGTAGTATGGGTGTGGGGGAGACATAACTGGTGGAGAAGTGAGGTAGGCTTTGATAGAATCAAAGGCTTGTTGATAGTTGTCATCCCATTTGAAAGTGACTCCCTTTTGTAAGATATGATTGAATGGTTTGCATTTGTCTGATAGTTGTGTGATAAAGTGATGAATGGAAGTGATTTTGCCTTGGAGACTATGCAATTGCTTTAGGTTGGTAGGTGGGGGTATCTCGATGATGGCCTTTACTTTGTTAGGGTCTACTTCGATGTTATGTTGAGAGATAATGAACCCTAGGATCTTGCCTGAAGTAACACCAAAGACACACTTCTTTGGGTTAAGGTGCACATTATGTTCTAGTAAATGGTCGAAGATCTTATGGAGATCATCTAAATATTGTGAGCATTCCTTGGACTTTGTGATGAGGTCATCAACATAATATTCCATAATTTTATGCATGTAATCATGAAATATGTAAGTCATTGCATGTTGGTAGGTTGCCCTAATATTTTTAAGGCCAAAGGGCATGACCTTGTAGCAAAAATTCCCCTAGGGGGTTGTGAATGAAGTTTTGTGCTGATCAATGGGGTTGATTTTGATTTGGTTGTAGCTAGAGAATCCATCCATAAGGGAGATCATCTCATGGCCTATGATGGAATTGACTAGCGAGTCGATGTTAGGTAAAGGGAAGTTGTCCTTGGGATAAGCTTTGTTTAAATCATGGAATTCAGTGCAGATGTGGACCTCATCAAAAGGTTTTGGCACTGGAACCATGTTGGACACCCATTCAGGATAATCTATGGGTACAATAAAATCTATGTCTAGGAGCTTTTGGAGCTCATATTTTACTACTAATGCAATTTTTGGGTGCATGCATCATAATTTTTGTCTGATAGGCTTGGCATCTTTGTCTAATGTGATATTATGGACTACAAGGGTGGGATCGAGGCCTGGCATATCCTTGTAAGACCATGTGAAGACTCTGATATACTTTTTGAGGAAAGTGGTGAATAAAATGCGCTCTTTAGGTGAAAGGCTAGTGGCTAGTTTGACAATGTGAGGGTTTTTGGGATCATCATCGATGTCTACATCAATGGTTTCCTCGATTAGCATGTGGGAACCATCACGAAGTTGTTCTAGAATTGGAATAAGGTGGAGGTCATCGATAGCCTCTGGAATATCATATTCATCATCTATGTAGATGTCTGTGTGGTGAATGCATGGAATGTGAGGTGGTGTAGAAGGTGAAGGAGCGTTAGTGGTATGTAGGACATGGGGTGAAAGTAGGAAATCTTGGGGTGAAGGTATAGGTGAGATGTGTGTGAGATCGATAAAATTTGGATTTGGTGTGTCATCATGAATCTGTTGGTGTGTATACCAAAGTGGGGAGAAGAGATCCATGTCGACCATGTTAATCGATGTTATGGGGGATGTGGGTGGTGAAGAGTCTGATGATGAAGACTCAATAACCTATGAACATCGTAGGAGGCTCAATGGAGGGCATAGGACAATAGGTGGAGAATGTGGTCGAGTAATGGAGTGATGGAGTTGTCGATGTATAGGTGGGAATGTGGCCAAATGTGTTGGTGATGGTGGGGGAGATGCCATGTCATGCTCTGGATAATGAGCATTTAGAGACAAGGTAACAAATTGGCTTGTTAACTCATCAACACAACATGACGATGTGGTGTCGAAAAAGGAGTTTCTTGAAAGAAGTCACATGGAACTATGATGGTTGAATGAGGATATGGGTTGTCTTCTAAAATATCCATATCGATATATTCTTCCAAGGTGTGTGTTGGAAGTGGGGAAGGGTGTAGAGAGAGATCCTAAAGTTCATCCTCAAGTGTGTGAATGGTGGTAGGGTGATAGCCTAGGCTAGATTTGTTAGTAGGTAATTGCACATGTGGATTGATGGGTGTATATAACCCTTGTTCATAATGGCCTAATCCAAATCCATGCCAATGGAAATATCAAAGGTAGCATAAGGTAAAATGGGGGTTAGCCATGTGATCCAATGTACCACAAAAATTAGATTGTGGTGGTGGAGGGACTATAGGTGGGAGTGAGGAATCGAATCCTGCATATACAAAGTTAGTTTGGTTATCAGGAGGCCCTAATTGTATGATAGTTCTGATAGTCAAAATTGAGGTTGAAGGGTAGCCAAAGTCATGCATGGACTGGACTGTAGGTGGGCGTATGTGGGCATCATGCACATTGTAGTCACCTGGACCTAAATTCATCATAAATATAGAAATGTGGGGTGATGTATGATGTGGTGAATGGGGTGGAAAATCTGAATTAGAATATGAGGATGTGATCTGAGAATATCTTATGGTAGTAGTAGAGGGGTGTAACAATTGATCATCGAGGTGAGAAGCTTGCTGCTCCCACTCATGGCATTCAGCTATCATAGCTGGGATAGGGTGATCTGCATGTGGAAATTGTGAAGGAGGAGGAGTGGGCATCGGTGTTGGACTATGAGGAGATGTGAATGACCTAGGTCATGGGTAGAAAGGAAGGGGAGGTGTTTGAGGTGTAGGAAGGAGAGGAGGTTCTATAGAGGAATATGGGTGAGATGGAGTGGTAGGTCATGATGCAGGTAATGAGGATGGTCTCGACATCATGGATGGATTTGTGGAATATGATGGCTGAGATGGTGGTGGTGGCCACAAGGAAGGTGGTGAAAAAGGTATGGTAGTAGGATTAGGTACCATGATGGTTGGTGCTAGTGGTGCAGACATCGAGGTGTGTGTCCTTGATGAATATTGTGGTAATGAAGTGGATGTGGGGGAAGATGTTGATGCTTTGATAGATTGATGAGAAGAAATAGGAAAGAGTTGTGTGGAAGATGATGAAGGTATTGGTGGAAGGTCTATGATGTTGTAGAATTTGAAGGGGTCCCCATCGGTAGGAACATAGTGGACAAGTCCATCATGGATGTATTTGAGATAATGGTGTAATGTAGAAGGGACACACTACATGTCCCTGATCCATGGATGACCAAGTAGGATATTGTACTACATTTCACCTTGAATGATGTGGAAGAGGATGGGGATGGTGTGGATACCCACTTGGATGGGTAGGATAATGGATCCTACTATGGGTCACATGGAACCATCGAATGCATGTAGATCGAGTGATGGGGTGGCAAAATGAGCTGGTGGGATATGCAGATGATGTAAAGCTATTATGGAAATAATATTGATAGAGGAACCCATATCAACGAGGACACACTTGTAGGTGATGTCATTGATGGTTGCTTGGATGTGAAGAGGGGGATCCGCTCCTTCTCCTATGAGTTTTATGATCTCATGATCATGAAAACTGATAGAGGGTTGAAGGTAGCATGGAATGTTTCCTATGAAGTTCATGAAGGTATTCATGTCATGAGTCTCAAGATCAATAGAATGTAGGATGTCATTCAATACCTCATGATGGGGTTGGGACTATTGTAGAAGGTCATAGATGGATAATCAGGTGGGAGCATTATGCAATTGGTGGGTAAGGCTACCATAGATTGTGATGATATTTTGTGGTGGAGGAGGTGTGGTGTTAGAAGTCATAGGAGACTATGGAGATGTAAATGGTATTAGTAGGGAAATGATAGGTGTGGTTTGGCATGAGGGATACCATTGATTTTGAGTGGTAAGGTTAATCATGCCCACTACACTACATGAAGGGGGTCATATTGGATACTATTGACCTATCTAGGTGGCCCTAGGGGTTAGGTGGAGTTATTTGGGGGTTAGTCCCCCTGTGATCAGGTAAGGGGTTTTGGAAGATCCCTAAATTTTGATTTTGTGGAGCGAGGGGTTTGAGACCTGGATGGTACCCCTATCGATAAGATCTTGGACATAACCATGGAAAGAGTAACAAGAATCGATATCATGGTCATGTTATCGGTGATATGGATAGAAGGCTTGCTCGATATATCCTCGAGGCTTAGGTTGATTTGGATCAAGTGGTCAGATTTTGGGTAGGATGATGTGGCCTGCATCATACAATCTATGAAAGAGGGTTGGCAAAGGTTTAGAGAGTGGTGTAAGGTTGCACTGTGGAGCCTATGGGCAAGGTATGAGGCTTCTGAGGCCTAGGAGGGAGAGGTGCATTGGTCTAAAATATTTTTGTTGTGGAGGAGGGGGTCGTGGGACCGATGAGGGTGCTAAGGTAGTAGTTACCACTTGGTTGGCTTGTGGTGGTCTAGGAAAAGGTTGATTAGGTGTATTTCTATTGAAATAGAAATTGGAGTTGTAGGATGGTTTCTATCTCAACTTGATCTTGCTCGATTGGACCTTGATGTCCTCAATGACTTTGGCTTGGGCAATGGCTTCTTCAAAGGTATAACTTTGATGAAGTTGCAAGGAGGTGGAGATGTGTTTATGACAACTCTTGGAAAAGAGTATCACTAACTCAGTAGTGGGGAGGCTATGGGTGAGGTCATGTATGATCGATCTCCACCATGAAATAAACTCAGTAACAGGTTCATCGTCAACCTGTCGTAGGGCGTAGACGTCTGAAAAGTTAGTTTTATTTTTTATGTTTATGGAAAAATGCTCTAGGAAGGAGTTGGCCAACTGTTCAAAGGTGTACAGGCTATGGCATGGGAGCATGTTGTACCAATCAAGGGCTTGTCCCCCAAGTGAAAGGGAGAAGGTACGTAACATGAGGGGGTTGCTACTATGAAGCTGGTAGCAAGCTGAATGGTAATTACTCACATGTTCTTGAGGATCTTCCTTACCCTTGTATTTATCAAACTTTGGGATCTCAAAGTGATAAGGATAAGGTGGGATGGGAACTGATGGATGGACTGGCTCATTGTAGAGTTCATCATAGGTTGGTTTCTGTGGTCCGTAATCGGTTGTGCAAAGGTTTAGCATCTTTACTTCATCTTGCAAAAGTTGAAGTTTGGGTGCTAGAGGTGTGGAGGATGGTGCTAAGGTGGGTGGAGCCTATGAGTGTGGTGGATATTGGAGTTGTTGTTCTTCCTAGTATTGAGGGGGAAAGTATTGCAACTGATCCTGGTGAGGTGGTTGTTGAGTGATGTATGGTGTCATGCCAATGGAACACTAGGTTGTGGAATGAGCATTTGTTGAGGGTAATAGTATTGTGGTTGTGGGGTGTGTGATTGTGGCATGGGTATCTATTGGAGATGAGCCTATTGTAATGGTTGGGTCATAGGAGGTGATGACCAAGAAGGGGGAGGCATAAATAATGTAGGCCTAGTAGATAATGGTGGAGGTATTGGGACTGATGGTGTGAGAGGTGGGTGAGATGAGGTGTCAAAGGATGGTACCTACATCTATCTTGAGGGATAAGATGTGGGAAAACTAAACTGCATGGAGTATCTTGGGGGAGTAGGGGTATAGGCTGTAGGTCTTGGTCCATAGGTGGGAAGAGGACCAGTGGTCGGGACCTAAAAAGGAGGAGGAGGGGGTAATCTGAAGGTAGATGTAGATGAAGGTGGAATGGAATATTGGGTAGCATACATTCCAGACACCTGAGATGTAGGTAGGAAGGATGAGGAGAAAGGAGGATAAGCTTCTAAAGTAGGAGCTTGGGAAGGTGGAGTGATGAATGTGTTCACTCCAGATTGGGTGTGGGTGATTGGTTGATGTTGTTGGTATTGCATCGGTTGCGTTTGAGGAGGTGGTTGTGACATGTCCTCAAAGGATGGGAAAAATGGTTGTTGGGAAGATGATGGTTGTGACTCTTGGGAAGAGTGTGGGTATGATGGTGGAGGTGGTGCTTGCTGCTACTACAAGGGGGTTGTTGTGGTGTAGTTTGAAATGATGGCATCTGGGTGCCTGGTGTGGAAGAGGAGGGGTCTAAAATCATCCCTATGGTAGGGGTAAAAGATGCAACCTTAGGGTGAGTATGATTTAATAAATAGGAGTCATTCTCAAAGAGGGATTGAGATAGACTCTAAAAAAAAGGGTGCACGAAGGTAGGAGACATAGGTGGGGTCTCCTCATCTATGGTGAAGAAAGGATGGGGATGTCCTGGAGTAGTATAGATCACATGGTCACAGAATGTAGAAGGTGGATTAGGTGATGATGAAGGGGAAATGAGTGGATGATCTTCTTTGAATGAAGTGGCAAGGGCTTCACTCGAAGTGGATGTCTCACCTTGAGACATCGTGTGTGTGTAACGTGGATCAAACCCTGTGAGCAGATCTGGTGTGCATGTGGATTTTCCCTTTGTGAGTGAAGGAGGAGGGGTAGACTGACTAGAAGTGGTGCTAGAAGCCTCCTCTATATGGTGTGCTTGCTCGCATGCTCGACTATGGGTAAAAATAGGCATGATGGTGTATATCATGTCGTGAAGCTTCAGAACTACATAAAGACTAAAATCTGAGGTTTTGGGTGTGATGTGTAAAGGGGTTTTGAAGCAACCCTATGAAGTTTGGACTCAAATTGTAACTAAGACAAAATAAAAGTAGTGATAGACTATAGATAGCTTAACAACAAAGTGTTGAATGGTGAAATGTGCTGAAACCAGTTTGTGATCATGCAAACAACGTGAAACTAGAGTCAGTTCTAAATGCAGAAAAGAAAGTGTTTTGTTCGTTTGAGTGTGTTTTGATGTTGAAAATATACTTCCTAGATAATATCATAGGTAGTGGGGTGAATACTCTAGAAAATTAGGAGTGTCATCGGTATAGAACCTCCTACAACACCCAAAGGTGCACATAATAGAACAATATCATGACGTGCGAATGGTGACCTATATGGAAGGTATAGTAAAATGATAACCTATGGGGGGAGAACTCAAAGTGCTGAAATGAGTTCACTGTATCCTCTCATGAGAAGAGGTGGTACTATCTAAGACCTACTACTAGCATACCCATGCTTTCACTTCACCCTCGAGTGGGATTAGTCAATAATGATAGTTATCGTGTTCACTAATTATGTAAGCCTTGTGAACGAAGGTATCTAATCCTATCCCACTCTGAAGGTTACTTCTGGTGATGAATTCTAGAAGACCAATCTCAAAAGTGGGGGGTTTTCGGTGATGAAGTCTAGAAAACCACTCCTGTGGGGCTACTAGGTGTCTAGGGGGTGAGCTGGTGGAGGGTAAGACTCCTGCCTCACCAGTCTCTAATGATGGATTGGGGATGAAGTCCAATCTCACCATTTGTTTTAAACCACTGTGTGTGTGTGTGTTATGTTGTCTAACGATGATGTAAAAAGCAAGAAATCTAACTAAATGCCTTTTTGAAATGAAAATCTAGCCCTAGATGCACTTTTTGGAAGCAAAAGCTAGATTTAAAATGTGTTTTGAAAGCAAAGCTAGTCCTATGTGCCTTTCTGAAAAGAATCTAGGATCTATGCTTATGAAGTATGTAAACAAGCAATGTGAAGCATGTGACAAGAGGGATTTTGGAACCCTAATATTGCACAATATGAAAGAAGTGTGAGAGAAATTGTGCAAAAATAAATTGGAAATATTAAGCTAATGATATGGAAAGAAATCTGAAAATTATAATTTACCAAGGGGATTTGAGAAAGAAATAGGAAGTTTCTAATCTAATGCTTATGGAAATAAATTTGAAGATGCAAGTTACCTAGAGGATTTGTGAAAGAGATAGCAAATTTTTAATCTAAGTGATTTGAAAGAAACTTGAAAGTTACCGAGGGATTTGTAAAAGATATTTTAAAAAATCCTAATCTAATGACATGAAAGAGATATGAAAATTATCTGGGGATTTGTGAAAGAGATTTAAAAACTCCTAATCTAATGACATACAAGAAATCAAAAATTTGAAATGCACTTTTGAATAGAGATTGATGGAATGACACAAAGGAGAAAGAAAAATCTATTTAAAATGCGATTTGAGCAAGGAAATGAAAATGTTTTTGAAAATATAAATGAACTGAACTTTCTGATTTAACGTAGGTTTTTGGAAAGAAATTTGAAAGATCTAGCTATTGCAAGAAAAAGGGCTTTAAAAATTGTGATTCACAAAAAGAATGAGTAGAAATGAAAGCCTATTTTAATCCTTTAAGCAAAGAGGAATGTAACTCTGATTTACACATAGAAAGAGAAATATAGAGCAACTAAACTAAATGTTCTCAGTATGATAAATGCATTAAAACAAGAAATTCACCGAATGACATGATGCATTTACTAGTGAAATTTTCCTTGCAAAAAAAATGATAAAATAGAGAGGTTTAAGGGAAATACCTGATTCCTTTTGTTCTAGATGGATTGTTCTACCTTTCTACTATTGACCTCTACAATTTTGAGGGTTTTTGGAGTAGTTATGTTCAATTCATGGGGCGGGGGTGAATTGGATCTAGATTCATGGGGCGGGGTGAATCAGATCTAGGAGCCTAAAACTCTTGTTCTGATGACCTGAGGGGGTTTTCAGGGTTTTAAGGGTCTCTGTGATGTCTGGATATGGTACCTAAAACAAAAAAAAAATAGAAAATTGTGTTAGATTCACAATAAAAACTAGTCTAGCACAACTCTTTGTGGGGGTCCCACTAGGCATGCCAGAATGAAATGTACAAAAGTTGCCATTTGATCAAACATAATACAAAACATGTAAATGCTCATAATATTGTTCTTTATTCATTAAAATGAGTCCATGGGTTACAAAGAGGATTGTCCCAAATTCTTTTTATGAATATCAAATATTTGATAGCTCCTTTTGAGATTCCTCAATGTAGGTGGGCTTCATGCGTATGTGGGCCACTGGTAGTGTTGATGTTGATGCTTCTCCTTTTTCACCTATTTTGTGACCTAAAAAAGAGGGTTAGTGTGTTTGGGGGCTTGCCTTAGTCAGGCCCCATATTGATAAAAGATAATAAAGACATGAAGGAAAATTATGCTAAAATGTGATAAAAATTGCATAGAACATCATAAAAACATGAAATAAAGTATACCTAATAGATTTAGTGAGAAAAACCTTTTGTAGGGTCAACTCGTAGGTCAAGGGGTGAATTGGAAGCTGGATTCATGGGGTAGGGGGTGAATTGAGTTGTAGGTGCTTTCTATTGGAGATCCTTGTCCGGATGGGCTCTTGAGATGGTGTTATGTTGTCTGCATGGTGCAGATATGTCAGATTGTACTTCTGGTTAGATTTTTATAGAGTTTCTGTATGTTAACTAAAATGGGGGAGAGAGAGATAATGGGGTATTTTTCACATGTAACATAATGTGAGGAAGGATTAGGATTAACTAGGGTTGGTTGATCCCTAGGTTAGATGAGGGTTGAGTTAGGGTTTCCTAGAAAATATCCTAACTAATTTGGTGCACACATGTGTGAGGGAATAATTAGGACTAATTTGGGTTTAGAATCCTAATTAACCTTTTTAATTCATAAAGTGCACTTAAGTGAAGTGACTTTCAAATTAGAAATTCAATTAACTTAATTAGGATTTTTTGGGAACTAATAGTCCTGTGGGGTCCTAATTAGGTGTAGGAAGGGCTTAGGTTGCCTTAGGGAATTGATAGGTGGCCTCCTGATAGATAGAAGGTGGTTAGGTCATGAATTGTGTAGTTTAGTAGGGTTTCATGCCTATAGACCAATGAAATGGCCTACATAGGTCTACGAAGGTCTACGATAATCTAGAGTGGTCTACGCTAGTCTAGAGTGGTCTACGCTGATCTAGAATAGTCTACAGTGGTCTACAATGGTCTACGTTGGTCTACAATAGCCTAGAGGGGTCTAGGATGGTCTATGCAAACCTACAAGTGTCCGGATAGATCTACAAGTACGTAGAGGTAGACATGTGCGACTTTTGGGTGTCTACACAGAGCTCTAGGTTGTGATACCCCAGGTTGTAGAACTCTTTGTGTTATATTTTAAGCCTAGAAACCCTAATCTAATTAATTAACATAGCTCTTTTACATCCAAGAAAAATAGCTCCAATGTTAAGGGGAGGATCTTCAAATAACCCCATAAAAACTCAACGAGAAGAGCAAGTTGTTGGTCCATAAAAAGGGCCATGTAAGGAAATAATAAAAGAACCTAGAAAGGAGGTTAGAAATGAAAATGTAATAGATAGACCCCAAAGAGAGAGGCTTATGAAAGAAACTAATGAACCTCAAGTTAATAAGCCTTCTAGGGAGGAAGGAAATTTAGCACAAATAGTTAAATTACTCCAAGAGAAAATGGAGCAAAAAAGGAAATAAATGGAACTACAAATGGAATAATAGAGGGAACATATGGAGCATAAAAATTCTCAAATGGCCCAACAACAAAAAATGATAGAAAATTTAACTAAGGATAAAGAACTTGATATTAGACAAGAAGAACCAAAAGGGACTAGCAAAAAATGGGTAGGGGTTGAATTAGCCAAGGATATGAAAAATGTTAAGGTCACCAAATTTGATGGTAGGGAGGAGGTTGATGTGGTATAAAATTGGCTAAATAAAATTGAAACATACTTTTCCATGAAACCCCTATCATCCAAATCTAAAATAGCATGGGCAATCCTCCATCTAGTCAGAACAAGTTTAGATTGGTGGACTACTTAGAAGAAGGGTAAGAACATAGAAGCAAAAAATATTCAATGGGAGGACTTTTTAGAGGAATTTAAAAAAATATTCTTGACCAAGCAGTTTTATATAGAAAAATTTGCAGAATTCACCACTTTACAACAAGAAAACTTGTTTGTTCATGAATACCATAAAAAATTCATACAACTACTAAAATATGTACCTAAATATGAGAATAAGGAAGATATGAAGGTACAAAATTTTATTTTGGGGCTTCACCCAAAAATTAGATCCATAATTAGCCTATTTAATCCTAAGGATATTTCAAAGACCTATGACTTGGCTTGTTGGGATGAGATAAATCAAAGGCTAAGAAAGCTTAATTTAATTATCAAAATTTGTCTGAGAAAGATAAAGATAAACTTAGGAAAAGAAAGAGTTTAGGATTTTTAAGGTGGAAGGACCAAAAAAAAAGAGCCAAGGAGGGTATAATTATAATACAGATAATATAAATAGAAACAGATACCAAAATAGTAGGGATAGACAAATAGGAAGGGTTATATAGAGGGAAATGAACAGAAACCTCCAATCTAGGAAAAGGGTAAGTAATCAACACCTCAAAGTAGAAGTGAGGATATTAGGAAGGAGAAAGTTACTACAAAGGGATGCTATGTATGTGGTGATCCTCACTATGTAAACAAATACCCCTGAAGAGCAAACCAGAAGAAAGCACCAGAAGAATCTACCCATTGAATCTTTGTTGTAATAGGTAATTCTACACTTTATAGGCAAGCAACACATTTCCTTTTATATGGTAAAGTCTATGGTAGGAATATGCATATTTTAATTTATAGCAGGCTATATATATATTTATATCGACTAGTATAATTATGGACATACCAAAAAAGCTAGGACTTTTGGCAAATAGGTGGAAGGTCAAATATGGGTCAGGATAAACTTACATAATTAACCAATGTCTATTTGAGCCATATATTATCCTATATCAAGGGAAAACTAGTTGGCACCTATATGTATCTCCCCTACATTCTTTTGATATTATCTTATATGTAGATTTTATTAGAGCCCATAAGGTCCTCCTTAATTTTGAGGAAAGGTGGTTAGATTTCACGGATGAATCTAATCAACAAATTTGGGTTCACTATGATCAAGGCTCCTTTAGACCACATTTATTGTTAGCTATGCAATTTAAGAAATACATAAGGAAGGGTGGTATAATTTATATGTTCAAGATGAACAAAAAGAAATAAATTGAGTCCAATTAAGGTATTTTCTAGAAGTACCCTATACTAAATGAATTTAGGGATGTATTCCTCAAATATCTAGCAAGTCTTCCACCCCAAAGAGAATTTGATTTCTCTATATAACTTTTACCAGGAGTGAAACTAATTGCAATTTCACCATATGGAATGATCCCCATTAAATTACAAGAGCTCAATACTCAACTTTGACTTACTGGAAAAGGGAAACATTAAACCTAGTGTGTCATTATGGGTTGCACTTGTCCTCTTTGTGAAGAAAAAGAATGGATCTTTAATATTGTGCATAGACTATTGAATGCTCAAAAATGTCATCATTAAGAATAGGTATTCATTGCCCAGAATTCATGATATCTTTGATCAATTGAAAGGGACCACAATATTTTCCAAAATTGATCTTATATCCAGATATCACTTTTTGATAATTTGTGAAGAGGACACCCACAAAATTGCATTTAGAACTAGGTATGGACATTACGAGTTCATGGTTCTACCTTTTGGCTTAAAAAATGCCCCAATTGCTTTTATGAACCTCATGAATAATGTGTTTTTAGAGCATTTATACCATTTTGTGCTCGTATTTCTTGAAGAGATATTAATATACTCCTGAAATAGGGAAGAACATGATCAGTACATGAGAATTGTACATGAAATACTTCAAAAAACTAGTACGAGAAACTATCTAAGTGTGAGTTCTACACTCCTCAAGTAAAATATTTGAGGCATATAATCTCTACTGATGGGATTGTTGTGGACCTCAAGAAGATTGAATCCATTATAAATTGGCCTGCACCCACAAATTTCACTAAAGTATGAAGTTTTATGGGCATGATAGGTTATTATAGGCATTTTGTAAGAGGGTTTTCAAATATTTATTATCGAATAACAAATATCTAGAGGTAGGGGAAGGCTTTCAAATGGACTGATAAATGTGAAGAGATATTTATAACATTGAAATAGGAATTAATAACCACCCCAATTCCTAAGATACCTAACCCTTCTAAGAAATTCATAATGTGCATAGATTCTTCTGTTGAAGGGTTAGGAGTCCTTACTCAATATGAAATAGTTATTGCATTTGAGTCACGAAAGGTTAATAAGCATGAGGTAAACTATACTACACATGATCTAGAATTTGTGATAGTTGTACATGCTCTCAAGATCTAGAGGTATTACTTTCTTGAAAAATCCTTTAGATAAAATTTCTAGCAGAATATGACTTTGGCATAGAGTATATTAAGGGGAAGAAAAATAATATATTGGATACCTTGAGTAGAAGGGAGAATATAGCTACTATATCCTAGTGTCAGTATGACTTAATTAGCCAAGTTATATATTTGCAATAGAGAGATGAATTCTACAATAAATGTCAAGCTCACATCAGGAAGGGACCTAATGAGGACAAACATTTTGTTATCAGATATGATTTGCTATACTTTAGAAATAGATTGGACATTATAGATAAGGGTGAACTAAGGGATACTATTTTGAAGAAGGCACATTGCACTCCTTACTCTGTGCACTCGGGAGGAATAAAAATGTGTGAGAGCCTAATAAAGGCCTTTTATTATCTAGGTATGAACAAGGATATTAATAACTTTGTGGTAGGTTTTTGGAATACTAGAAGGTCAAAGTTAAGCATTTGCATCTTGTGGGGTAGTTTTACCCACATAAAATTCCTACTTAGAAATGGAAGGTTGTTTCCATGGAATTTGTGGTTAGTTTATCCAAGACCAAATTTTATCATGATGTAATATTTGTTGTAGTAGATAAACTAACCAAAGATATACACTTTATACCTAGGAATGTACAATATGATGCAACTTCCATAGTGAATAAATTTTCTAGAGAAGTGGTTTGATTGCATGTGTTTCCCAAGGTAATTATCTCAAATAGAAATTATCATTTCACCTTAGAATTTTGGCAAGCATTACACCAAGCTTTGGCTACTAAGCTAAATATCAACTTTGCATACCATCCTAATATTGAGATTCAAATAGAGAGGGTCAATTAGGTTCTAGAAGACATGTTGTGCATGTACTAAATGGATCACTAGACTAAGTGGGAAGACTACCTATACTTGGTAGAGTTTGCTTAAAATAATACCCATAATTCATCACTGGGTATGGATCCATTTGAAGCCCTATATAGGAGAAGGTGTAAGACTCCTTTATCATAGGATAATCTAGAATATTGGGTAGTTATTAGATTGAACACTATTAAGGAAATGGAATAACAACTAAGAAAAATATGTTATAGACTTAAGGATGCCTTAGATGACCAGAAGAGCTATGTAAATTTGAAATGAACATTGATGGAATTATTTATGGGAGACAGAATCTTCTTGAGGGTAAAACCTATCAAAATATCTATAAAGTCTTCCAAAATTGACCCAAGAATTGTAGGGTCTTTTGAAATTGTGAGTAAAGTTAGTCTTGTTACCTATACGTTGGCCTTACCACCTAGTTTATAAATTTATGAAACCTTCCATTTGTCCCTCCTTAGGAGATATATTGTTGATACTACTCATTTTAAGATATTTATAATTTGTAGATGTCAAATCCCCTACACATTGAGGTCCGACCATACAATTCTTGGATTTAGAACTAAGAATTTGAGAAAAAGAAATATTGAGCAATTTAAGGTCCAGTGGGACCAATATACTAATAAGAATTCCACTTGGACTAATGTGGCTGATATGAAAATATAATTCCCTTATCTATTTGAATGTGATTACTATATGGATTTATGAATGAAAATATTTGATGTGAATTTATGAATGAATGTATGACTTGATTATTGTTTGCAGAAACTTTAAAACATAGGGACCATGTTCATTTCTAGTGGTAGAAAATTTACCAACCCTCCTAGTTCAACCATTATTTTTAAATATATTAATAAACTATATTTGCTTTTGCTCCTAGAATGTGGTATTTTTGATGGCTCATGTGATTGCAAGAAATAGGTATCCTCGTTCACGCAGTAGATAAGGGTTGACCATAAGATGTAAGGAGGGATATGATGGATGTGTAACAAGTTACCATGGCCCATGAGTACATGGAAGCTCGCACAATTGCATTCATGTAGTTGCATCCATATAGCTGCATTTTAAATGTTTGACTTGTATTATGAATGACTTGTTTGTTGATTACATATCTCTAGAAAAAGGAATTTAAATAAGAATTGATGGAATATTAGATCAATTTGGAATTTTGATAATTATTTTATTTTAATAGTTTATTTAATTAATATAAATATAATTTTTTTTAAAAATATATATAGTATAGTGAAAATATTAATAATAATATTTTACTTACAAAATGTGTTTCCATTATGTTAATGAGTGTATGTAGTAAATATGGTATAGCCCTTTTGGCCATGTAAATTTACTTCTACCTGGACGAAGTTAAGGATGTAAGTTGGATATGTGCATGTTGAAGTAGGTATTAGCTCCATCGTCATTGATCTTCATTTATAAGCTAGGGAATTAGATTGTGGGGATGATTATGTTATGTTTGAATATTTGATGTCTGTGCTAGAAAGAATAGCCTATGAAATAGACAAAGTAGTGGATATACATAGCTTGGTAGGTGTGGCCATTAAAGAGTAACTATAAAGCCACTCATAGTTTCAAGAAAGTAAAAAAAGTTATTTTTGTGATATCTGCATGTTTTTTAAATAGGAATTATAAGCTTTTATGGTATTTAAGGTGTTTGCTTGAATGAGACTCTGAGTGGAGATTACTTTTCAGTTATATTTAGAATTGCTTATGGATTTTAAGAAATTTGAAATTCAGGATTGCATAATGTGTGAAATTTCATAACCTTGATATATATATATATATATATATATATATATATATATATATATATATATATATATATATATATATATATATATATATATATATATATATATATATATATAATTTAAGTGTACCAAAATTATACCATTTGATCAAGCAAATTAACAATGACAATTTAACATGCTCAAAAATGCTTTAAACTTGTTTTATTGAGAAACTGATACAAAGGTTACAAGGTGAATCTCCTTTTCTTTCTTAACAAAACATAAAGCACTCTAATGGTTTCTCTTGGGGACCCTCGAATGTAGGTGGGATTTAATGCATGTGAGCCACCACTGTGTTTTGTTGCTGCTGCTATATTTTCTACTGTTGGAAGACCTACAAAATAGTGTTAGTTCATTTGGGGGCCTATCATGGATCAGGCCCCGTATTGATAAAGATAAAAAAACATTATAAACATGAAATAAGACTATAAATGAAGTGCAACTACTATAAAAATATGAAATAAAGCTTACCTAAGGTTTTTGCTATTGTAGATTAACTGTACGACCATCTCGTAGGGCAGGGGTGATCTGGAACCCAAGTTTGTAGGTCAGGGGGTGAACCCAACTGCATGTGATTTATAATGGAGATCCTTCATCCGGATGGGCTCATGATGTGCTTAGATGTCGTTTGTACCATCCATAATCAAAAGTAGGATTTTTGATGATATTTTGGCAGAGTTTCTGTAAGTTAGCTAAAAAGGGAGAGAGAGAGAGTGATAATGAGAGGGGGGGCCTCTATTTATAGGAAAATATGAGGTCAGGGGGGTGGTTAGATAGACCAAACCTTAGGGTCTATTCCATGCTAGGTTTAGGTTAGGGTTTGGGGAGGTGTCATTCCTACATTCCCTAAAGGAATATCTCATCCTCACACATGTGTGAGGAGAGATTAGGGTTAACTAGGGTTAGCTAACTCCTAGGTTAGATTAGGGTTTAGTTAGGATTTATAGAAAATATCCTAACTAACCTAATGTGCACACATGTGTGAGGGAATAATTAGGACTAATTTGTGTTTAGGATCCTAATTAACCTTTTTAAGTCATAAAGTGCACTTAAGTGAAAAGTGACTTTACAATTAGAAATTCAATTAACTTAATTAGGATTTTTGGGAAGTAATAGTCTCATGGGGTCCTAATTAGGTGTGGGAAAAGGGCTTAGGTTGCCTTAGGGAACTGATAGGTGGCCTCTTGATAGATAGAAGGTGGTTGGATCATGAATTGTGTAGTTTAGTAGGGTTTCATGCCTATAGACCAGTGAAATGGCCTACATAGGTCTACGATAATCTAGAGCGGTCTACGCTAGTCTAGAGTGGTCTACAGTGGTCTAAAATGGTCTACGTTGGTCTACAATAGCCTAGAAAGGTCTAGGATGGTCTATGCAAACCTACAAGTGTTCAGATAGATCTACAAGTATATAGAGGTAGACATGTGCGACTTTTGGGTGTCTACATTTGCCCCTTTTTGTACTATGCTATGTGAAACATAGTTTAGTACAAAAATATGATGGGAGAAAGTAGAAGATGAAGGAAGGAAGAGAAGAATGGAATCTAATCAAAGGTATGTAGCCACTCAAAGCATGACCATACAACATTGACCGAGAATTTAGGGAGAGAAGAGAAGAATAGGAATCCAACCAAAGGTATGTAGTCGCTCAAAGCGTGACCATACAACATCGATTGGGAATCCGGCGAAGAGGAGAGAAGAAGAATGAAGTAAGAAGAAAAGGAAAGGGGGGGAAATAAGAAAAGGGGGAGAAGAGAGAAAAGAGAAGAGAAAGAAAATAGAAAATTCTTGATGATGAATGCAAGTGGATGATTGTGGATGCAATGCAATGATTTTGCTGATTCTATATGATATTTTGCAATGTCATACTGGTTGCTTGTGAGGGAAACTTATGATTGCTTTGATTTTGTGACCAATGCAATATGGTCCAAAGTACGAATAGAACAAATACCTATTCAAATTTTTGTTGTTGATTGATTGATGAGTGCATGGTGACATGTGTCAAACCATTTGAGCTAGTTAACATGGATTATTCAAACATGTCATTCATTGTGAATCATGAATGCCAAAGTGACATATCCAAATGTTGTGCATGGATTATTCAAATGTGTCATTCATTATGTGATCACCATTGACATACATGAATGCCAGAGTGACATCTCCATTGTTGCACATAGCTCTCATGATCTAACAAATATCTGGTTGGTTGGGTTTAGTATTATCTTGAGATAATATTCAGTAAAAAATTGTGTAGACAGATGTGATATCCATGATTTGGATGTTTGATTGTTTGGTTGCATGCAAAGCTAAATTTTGTATATGAATACCCCCTCAAATGAGGAATCAACAATGAGGTGAATGAAATATGGTGAAATTATGATGAGTCGATTGATAGAAGAAAATGGTTTGCAAAAGATGGAAAATTTGCAAAATAGCATGAAGATGGAGGGGAAGAATCTCTTGGGATGAAGAAATTTTGGATTTTGAGTTGTTTGGTTCAAATCATAGGGCAAGGGGTGATTCGGGGTTGAAATATTAGGGTGACCTGTGATTTGGTACTAGATTTGTAGGGTGACCTATGATTTGGTGCTGGATTTGCAGGGTGACCTATGATTTGGGTTAAAATCATAGGGTGACCTACAATTTAGGGTTTTAAGGCATATAAAAGCCTTTTGGCATGTGTGAGGGGTCATTTTCATGATGCAAGTGGAGGAGTGAGGTGTGAGTGAAGAATTTTGACATGGAGCTCTTGTGGATTTCAGATTCAACTTGATGATGGAGAGGGGTCATACCGGTGTTGGTAGTCATCACAGGGAGCCATGAGTAAGTGTTCGAACCCTTTGTATTTGATTTTTGGAAATTGCATAATTGAAAATGAATGGGGTGGGGTAGGATTTTCTTTGTTTTCATAATGTGCATGTTTAATTTGTCTAAAATTTAAACACAAAGTGTAAAACAAGCCAAATGGGTATTGGGAGTGATTTTCCGTTTTATGATTGGACCTATTTTGGTAATGTGTTGACCATGTGAGTTGAAGGATAAAACACCTAGTTTGACTTTGATTTTCATGCCAAACCGTAGACTATTTGTAAAATATTTTTGAACTTTCACCATTAAGTAGTGAAATGGGTATTCAAAAACATGACCATTATTGTGTTTTGATTTGAGATGATGATGTTTTGAATTTGCACATTGTACGAAGTTTGCTCTTTTTGGACAACGACTGTTTTCCAAATATTTTTGAACTTTCACCATTAAGTAGCGAAATGGGTATTCAAAAACATGATTGTTATTTTGATGTGAATTTTTTTGGTAATTATTTTGAATTACGTGATGTAATGTAGTTGTGTAATTTGATTATGATTGTTTTGGGTGAATGGTGTACTATTTTCCAAATGTTTTTCAAACTTTCACCATGAAATGACGAAATGGGTATTCAAAAATGTGATTGTTATCTTTGTTTGATTTTTTTATATAATTGATTTGAATGAGGTGATGTAATTCATAGTTGTTAGATGTATTGTTGGATGTTTTGAACAAATGGTATACTATTTTCTAGATGTTTTTGAACTTTCACCATGAAATGGTGAAATGGGTACCAAAAATGTGACTGTTATTTTGGTATGGTGTGATTTGGTGATGTTTTGAATTTTGTGCCATGATGGGAGTTTGAATGCATGTAAATTGTTCTGTTTTGTGTTGATTATGCACTATTTTTGAATTTTATTCACACTTTGGCCATAAAAGGGTGAAATGGGTATTCAAAAGTGCTATTTGTGTTCTATGCTAAGGTACGGTTGAGATTGTGCATGTGTAGTGTCTCAAAATACATGAAGATGTATATATATATTTTTGTACATAGGATGCAGTTGTATGATGATTGTATTGTAATCATAGTGGTAAAATTATGTATTTTGATTCTAACACAAATTTTATTGTGATATTTGTGAATGAAACATGTGAAGATGATTGAGCCTCATCATCATGTGTGAACGATGAAGGTGATGTTGGTGAAAGTGTGGAGTGATGCTGATTTAGAGTGGTTAGATGCAGTATGGTTGAGAGGAGTATGGGAGTGTATTAGCATTCATGCTAACCGGGCCTACATATCAGCTCTATGTGAGAGGTGGGATCTTGATAGGAACACCTTCCATTTGCCGATGGGTGAGATGATGATCACCCTAGAGGATATCTATAGGATTTATAAGTTACTAGTCGAGGGTGTTCCTGTGAGGGTGGCAGAGGATGGTAGGTGTGAGGTGGCACTACAATGTACATTTGGTGAGAGGTGGAGGGAGGTTGATACCAAGAAGGGCATTGATTATGAGTATTATTGGTATCAAAAGATGTCTAATCACCATTGTGTGGTGATGTTGATGATCTCGACATGGGTGCTTCCTGATGCTTTCGAGGTGAAGTTCACCTAGAACATGTTGGATGTGGTGTGTGATATGGTAGAACACAAGGTTGTGTTCGTGTGGGTGCCTACGCTACTAGCTCAGGTATATAGGGAGCTACATGATGTGGTGAGGATAGGGTGAAAGGGACTGAATTGGGTCCCTTTACTACAGGTTTGGACTTGGGAGCACATAGTAGTGGAGTGACCAACACTATTGCCCTACTTGGTGCATGAGAAGAAGAGTAAGGATTTACCATATGCGTTGAGGTGGCAGATGGATGAGGAGAAGGGCATGAAGAGGTCACATGAGGGTGACTATTTATTTTTGAGGGGAACTTTTGGATAGTTGGAGCTGAAAGATATCCAGTGGAGGCCTTGGAGGGGGAGTGGTGTGGGAGAAGGACGATGAGCAGCTTAGGGCTATTCAATGGGGGTGATGGGTTGTAGGATGATATACCCATTAGGTCGAGTTCTTTCCCTTCAGTAGGGTGATGAGGTAGTTTGGATTGAGGTAGGGTATTCCAGATGCACCTATTATGATCTATAGGTAGAGAGGTGATAGGGGGATGCATCCTGTGGTACCTCCTTGGGATGGTGAGAGGGATCCACTAATGGTGATTCCTAATGTAGCTGATGTGGGTACCACTCCTAAGTATGATGCCTAGTGGGCTAGGCAGGATTGGGAGGTAGGTACTGGAGTTATCGAGCATGTGATGGGGCCAGTTGGTGGAGTGCCTCCATGAGAGGGAGAGGCACCAAGTGGATCAGGGGTGAGGGTTGAGACATCTCTTTGATGATCGAGGTAACTTTAGAGAGGGGAGTCTAGTGTACCTAGTGAGATGGGTGGGGTTGCAGAGGATATTGTAGTTGGTGATCAGCCCATAGCGGGGGATGTGGTGATGGAGGATGTAAATGTGGATGTGGAGGTTGATGATATGATTGATTTTAGGGATATGGGAGATATCCCATTGGAGGAGTAGGAGAGGAGAGATGCAAAGGAGGAGTTGGTGATGTTGCATGATTGGGTACAACACTTAGAGGGAGAGTTACATGATTGTGAGGAGTGATTGATGGTAACTGATATGGTGAGTGCTACAAAGAAGAGATATTTAGAGTTGTAGTGTGTAGATCTACAAGAGAGGTTGGTAGCATCAAATACAATGAGGGCTAAGATGAGGAGGGAGCTGGAGCTATAGTGTGTAGAGTTATGAGGTAGACTTACTATGGAGGAGAGGAGGCATGTTGAGTTGGTTGAGAGTTTGTGTGCCCTCATGATAGAGGTTGTAGTAGCTGCAGAGAAGTTCAAGGTGGAGGTTGTTAGGATGGAGCAGCTAGAGGTATCTATGGAGACTGAGCGTGCAGCTCGTGCAATCGAGGTGACCGATTTGTGCACTAAGGTAGAGCAGTTATGGTAGGAGTTGGGAGAGGTGAGGGTTCCTACAGATGTGGCTGCTCTTCAGGCTGAGGTAGAGTGATTGAGGAAGGGGAATGAGGATCTAGTGGATAAGATGAGATATGAGGTGTTGATGAGGCATGAGTGTGATATGGCACTGATGGTCTGAGGGATTGCACTACCAGATTATGATAGGTCACGATCGAGGTCGAGATCATGATCATGGGCATGAACTTAGTCTGAGTAGAGTCATCAAAGTGCTACCTCCATAGGGTGGAGAGAGGTTGGTATGGGTAGGATGCCATTGGTGCAGGTGGGTGGTGATGCTCCTGGATTAGAGGGAGCTATAGCAGTTGTAGGCATTGAGGCATCTAGAGCTAGTGTTGAGTCGAGCATAGTGGTAGCAATGCGTAGAGTGGAGCGGGTAGGTGGGGCTCACGAGGGGAGTGGAGAGACTCCTGGTGATCAGTAGGGGTGATGTGTGTATGTATGGGTATTGATCCCTATTGTAGCCGTTAGGTATTTTTTGGGGATAGATAGTGGACACTATCCTATTTTGTAGCCTGAGGGTATTTTGATGATATATATATATATACATATACAACTTTTTGTTGTGGCTCTTATATGTGTGTGTGAATTTTTTATTAGCATTTTGTGTTGCTTTTGTGTGTGATTGTTGTGGTGTATGAATGTGTAATGTAGAATATTGGTATGTACCTGTATGATAGATGAATTTATGTGTATGGGGTAACACATAGGAAAATTAGATCATTGTATCGTAGACAACACTGCTTAGTGATGTGACACTGATAAATGCATGTTGGAGAGATGTAATGTTGCATGATGGAGATTGAGATGTTGATGTGTAATGCAATGTAGATAAAATGTATGTTTGATAGATGTGATGTTGCATGTATCTTGAGATTTGAAATACATCAAGGAAACACTTGTATCATAACATAAACCTATGTGGATGTGATCCGTACCATAATCTCATGGATATAATATGGTATAGGGGTATGTGTAAGACTCTTGACTAACATAGTTATTGCAATCAAACATCCTAAATAACTGAACTAGGTTTTTATTGACAACTTATGACTAACCTTGCTAGGTCAAAGTCTATCATGGACCAGTGTGTGCAAATGAGTGATGTTCATTTATCCATTTTGAGGGAGGTAGGATGAACCCATTGTAAACATAGCCAAGATAGCTAGCTCATCCACAAGTGCTCAGTGATTTGTACAAAATAAGGTCGCTAATGTGACAGATGTGTCACCACTTGTAAGACTATTCCACTGGAAGGCAGGCACTTAGGGCCTATAGTTGGCGATGGAAATCATCCCATGATGTTATGTTAAACCTAAGGACCAAAGGCGATAAAGCATAACAATTGTGATATCTGGAGGCTTTTCCTTTTGTTTTATGCCCCTCATTTATTGCTTGTGTTTCATTTTGTGGTGCTCTTTTTCTTTTTTTGTATGGGCGTTGGCTTTTGTTTTCTGCTCGTATTTGTGATGCTTTGTTATGCTTATCCCTTTGTTTATCCCTAGATCATATTTTTATCATGCAAATGATAGGATGAGCAGGGGAAACCATTCACTAGATGGCGATATCTATGCAAGGTGTTATCTTCCCTAGACTCAAAAGGTGCTTTAAATTTATGCCATGTGTGAATGGTCCCTGAAAGAAGTTGAATCAACAATGGAAAGCTATAAGGAGTGTAATAACCTATTAGCTAGAGGTGATACTTTATTAGTTGTAACTATCAGATGGTCAAAAATTACACAATACCCTATAATCTATGATCCTGAGTGAAAGGTGTGGATATCCATGTGGTGATGCTAACAAGTGTGTATGTTATTTCTTGTTATGAGCATATTTTTTAGAAGGAGAATATACAAACTTGAATAAAATTATAATAGAAGAAGCGATGGATATATGCAATGAAAGGTGGGATGTAAGAGGAATATTTGATTACAAGAGGAATTTGCATGTAATAAATCTAGGTGAAGATTTTGAAATTCATATTTACAGATGATCATGTGTAATGATGGTGATGAGAATCACAAGATGTGGTGAGGTTGCCCCAACATGTGGGGGATGTATCAAACCTGAAGAGATTATGTAGGTGTAGATGATGTATGTGATGAGAATGATCAAAGAAATGTTGACTGAAAAGGTGACATAGTAACAAAAAAGAAACATACATAGGAAGAAATAGGAGGAGATTAGAAATGTGAGAAAAGTAGAGGAAGAGGAGGAAGATGATAGAAGTAGCGTAGGTATGTAGCTACTCAAAGTGTGACCATACAACTATGCTTGATGATAGAAGGTGAAGGAAGAGGAGAAGAAGAGAAGAAAGGTGAAAGTAACCTAGAGATTATGGAAATTACGAGGATCAAATCGTGCTCGAGTTTATGACATGACAAGGTGACCTAGGTGTTGTTGAGTTGTATAGTTGGACAACCATTGAAATTGGTGTGATGATGTTATACTGTATTCATGAGGTAGCAATGGGTGAGATACCAAGTGATGTGGAGGGCTTTGAAGCTGGATGGATGAAGGGGCATCATGTGGAAAATCACATGGTAAGAAACCTAGTTTAATATAGTCCTTGATTTGCAAAAACTAAGGATCATGAGGTTTGGTTTGGACAACATGAATGCCCTCATCATCTACGATGGGTGAAGGTGCGATGGTAGATTGGTTTAGGGTGTGAATAGACACATGTGTGGTGTCAAAAAGAGGATTTTGGGGTATGAGTGATCCCAATGAAGCCATGGTATCCACAAAATGGTTTGACGAGCATGAGGTAGCTTCGATAACATACCACTCAAACTAGGTGAGAAGTTATTGGGAAATTTATTTGTATTGCTAGAGAATTGGGCAACGACATTGCCAGATCTCCTAGACTTGATTAACAATTAGGAGGGAATCGCCTATGATGTGAAGGCATAAAATGTGCATGGAGTGAGCTTGTTTCAATCCTAGGATTAAGGCCTCATATTCTGCATTATTGTTAGTGCATGGAAAGCCTAATTTGAAGGAAAAGGGGAGGGGTTCCCCATCTGGTGTAAATAAAATGATGCCTACACCCCTGACATGAGTGCAATAGGAGCCATCAAAGAAAAGTGTTAAATCCACTAGTATTTTAGGTTCAACATATTCTTTTATTTTTGTTGGGGGTGGTTTTTCAACCCGGGGGGGGGGTGGGGGGTTCCTTTCGGGGGTGGTGGGGTGGGGGGGGGGGGGGGGGGGGGGGGGCATTTTTTTTTGTGACATGGAAGATAGAGTCATCAGGGAGTTGGATGAGAAGTGGTTGGTCATCATGTAATGGAGCTTCAACCAATTGGTCTGCGATGACCTATCCTTTTATGGATTTTTGTGAAATGAATTCTAGATCAAATTCAGTAAGAAGCATGATCCATTTAGTTGTGCGAGAGTTATGATAACTCTTGTTCATCATGTATCGAAGTAGGTTGTCATGAGTGATAAAAAAGGTGGTATGGTTCAACATGTAATGGCGCAGTTTTTGGGTTGCAAAAACTATAGCTAGGCATAGTTTTTCCATATATGCGTAATGCATCTTGTAGCTAACTAGGGTGTGACTAATGTAATAGATGGCTTGCTCATGGTTGAGCGCATTCTTTTGTGCTAACAATGTACCAAGTGTGAAGTCTGTAGCGGTGATGTACAAAATAAAAGGTAGTTGTGGGTGTGGAGGAGATAGTACTGGTGAGGAGGTGAGATAGGCTTTGATCGAGTCAAAAGCTTGTTGAAATTTGTCATCCCATTTGAAGGAGACTCCTTTTTGCAAAAGGTTATTGAATGACTTACATTTATCTGATAATTAGGCGATGAACCATCGGATTGATGTGATTTTACCCTGCAAGCTACGTAATTGTTTAAGGTTGGTGGGAGGAGGCATCTCGATGATAGCCTTGAATTTGTTAGGGTCGACTTCGATGCCTCACTGAGAGACAATGAACCCTAAAATTTTGTCCGATGTAACACCAAAGATGCACTTCTTTGGGTTGAGGCGCACATTGTGCTCTAGGAGGTGATCAAATATTTTACGTAAATTGGCTAGATGTTGTGAGCATTATTTAGAATTTGTAATGAGGTCATCTACGTAATCTTCCATGATTTTATGCATGTAATCATGAAAGATATATGTCATTGCATGTTGGTAGGTTGCCCCAACATTTTTGAGGCCAAATGGCATGACCTTGTAACAAAAGGTCCCCTAGGGGGTTGTGAAGGACATTTTGTGCTGATCGGTAGGATTGATCTTAATTTGGTTGTAACCAAAAAATCCATCCATGAGGGATATCATTTCATGGTCCAGTGATGGAATCGACAAGGGAGTCAATGTTTGGCAATGGAAAATTATCTTTGGGACAAGCTTTGTTTAGATCATAGAAGTCAGTGTAGACTCGAACCTCACCTGAAGGTTTGGGCACTGGCACCATGTTAGACACCCATTCGGGATAGTCTATGGGTTGAATAAAATCTACGTCAAGGAGCTTTTGTAGCTCGAATTTAACTAACAAAGTAATGGTAGGGTGCATACATCATAGTTTTTGTTGGACAGGCTTAGCATCTTTGTCCAGTGTAAGATTGTGAACTACTAAAGATGGGTCAAGACCTGGCATGTCTTTGTAGGACCAGGTGAATACCTTGATGTATTCTTTAAGGAAGGTAGTGAATAACACGCATTCTTTAGGTGAGAGGCTGGTAGCGAGTTTGATGATATGAGGGTTGTCAGGATCATCACCAATATCAACATCGATGGTTTCTTCTATCAACATGTGGGAACCATCATGAAGTTGCTCTAGGATTGGAATGAGGTGGAGGTCATCGATGACCTCAGGTATGTCATATTCATCATCTAAATATATATCCATGTGATGGATGCATGGAATGTGAGGTGGATTTGATGATGAAGGAGCATTTGCTGCATGTAGGATGTGTGGTGATAACAGGAAGTCATGTGGAGAAGGTATTGATGAAATGTGAGTTAGGTCAATGAAATTTGGGTTGGGGATGTTGTCTCGATTTGTGTGAGATGTGTATCGAAGTGGCATAAAGAGGTCCACATAAACCATGTTAACATAAGTGATGGAAGAATCTGATAGTGATGAATCTGATGATGAAGATTCATGAGTTCGTGAGCATCGAGAAAGGTGTAACGGTGGATGCAAGACAATGGGTGGTGATCGAGGCCATGTTATGGATTGTTGAAGCTAGTGACACATGTGTGAGGGTCTAGCTGGATACATTGGCAACAAAGGGGGAAGTGCGATGTTGCACTATGGGGCTTCAGGTGTGAGGGATAATGCAACAAATTGATTAACTAGTTCATCGATGCAGCATGAGGATGTGTCATCTAGGGAAGGGACTTCATGAAAGAAGTCTAAGGGAATCATGATCGTAGAGTGGGGAGATGAGTTCTCATTGAAGAGGTCCATATCAACATATTCTTCTAAGGTGTGCATAGGAGGTGGTGTGGGATGCAAGGAAAGATCTTGCAGTTCATCCTCGAGTGTATGGATAGTTGTGGACCGGTATCCTAAACCTGATTTATCCATGGGTAGTTGGACACGAGGATTTATGGGTGTACATAACCCTTGTTCATAATATCCTAGCCCAAATCCATGCCAATGAAAGCATCATAGATAATACAATGCGAATTGGGGGTTGGACATGTGATCTAAAGTACCACAAAAGCTAGACTATGGTGGTGGAGGGATGATAGGCGGGAGTGAAGAATCAATGCCTATGTACACAAAGTTGGTATAATTTTTTGGGGAACCTAAGTGCATGATTGTACCAATGGTAAGTACCAAAGTGGATGGGCGACCAAATTCATGGGTAGACTAGATTGGAGGTGGATGCAAATGAGCATCATGGACGTTGTAGTCACCAGGACTAGTGTTTGTCATGAAGATAGAAACTTGGGGTGATGTACGCATGGGTGAACGAGGTGGTGAGTCTGAATTAGATGATGATGATGCAAGTTGGGAATCCCGAATGGTGGTTGTAGATGATTGAAATAGTTGGTCATCAAGGTGGGTAGCTCATTGCTCCCAATCATGGCATTCGATAGCCATAGATGGGATGGGCTGGTAAGCATGTGGGAACTATGAGGGAGGAGGAGTAGGTGTTGGTGGTGACCTATGAGGGGATGTGAATGATCGAGGTCATGGGTAAAAAGGGAGTGGTGGCATTTGCGGTGTAGGTAAGAGAGGAGGTTCCATAGAGGAAGATGGATGCGAAGTGGGGGTTAGCCCCAATGAATATGGCAAGCCTATTATCAATATGGGTGGTGGATTTATAGATGATGAGGGTTGTGAAGGTGGTGGAGGCCATGAAGAAGGTGGTGAAAAGGGTATGATAGTAGGATAGGGTGCTATACTAGATGATGATGGTGGTATGGACATTGTTAGTTGTGAGTGCGTACATGTCCTTGAATGAAGGTTGTGGTGAAGGCACTAATGGGAGAGGAGGTATGAATGCTCCTGGTGGGTAAGGATTAGAGATAGGAAGGACTTGTGTCATAGATGAAGAAGGTCCAGGTGGGAGATCTATGATGTTGCAGAATTTGAAAGGGTCCCCATCGATAGGAACATAATGGATAAGCCCATTGTAGATGTATTTAAGACAATGGTGCAATGTAGATGGCACACACTGCATATCTCTAATCCATGGATATCCAAGCAAGATATTATACTACATTTCTCCCCTGAATAACATGGAATAGAATCAGAATAGTACGTACACCTACACAAATGGGTAGGACAATGGATCCTACTGTAGGTCGCATTGAACCATCAAATGCGTGAAGGTCCAGTGAGGGTGTGGAGAAGTGAGTGGGTGGAATGTGCAGGTGATGCAGAGCCATGATGGAGATAATACTGATTGAGGAACCAGTATCAACAAGAACACATTTATAAGTGATGTCATTGATGGTTGCTTGAATGTGAAGGGGAGGATCCACTCCTTCGCCTATGAGTTCTATGATCTCATGGTCATGGAAACTGATAGATGGCTGAAGGTAGCATGGGATATTACCTACAAAGTTGAAAAATGCATTGGTATCATGGGTCTCAAGGTTGATTGAGTGAAGGATATCATTTAATGCCTCATAATGAGGTTGAGATTGTTGTAGGAGGTCAAAGATAGATAATTTGGTAGGGGCATTATGTAAGCTGATGTGTAAGGCTACCATGAATGGTAATGAT